>OY720444.1:56140162-56740162 GCA_963082915.1 Dolichopus griseipennis | reverse complement strand
ATTTGTTTAATATAAAACCATTGTGTTCCCTGGCTTTAATTTTTTATGGCTTTGGCGTACCGAATGAATAATTGAATATTTATAATATTCAGCTAATGGGTTATATGAATTACTGAATAGCTATGTAGTATTACGGTTCTAGAAATATTTTTTTATAAAGTTAATATTAATTTTAAAACATCTTTTAAATTAACTTAGTATTAAACTATGGAAGAGCATAGCTTTCATTTTCGAGGGATTTCTTAAAGAATGTACAATTAATTAGTTAAAAAGATGAAATGATTTATTAGAGCACATCATTGATTGGAAGTATCAATAATTATTTGGAATCTGATTACTGATATTACTAACGATTGAAAATAATTAATTTTAATTTATGTTACTAAATACTTGATTTAATTGTGGCCTTGATAGTGTCGCGTTTAAGATTTTAGTTTATTAACCGGAAGTGCGGATCGAATTTCGTACAAAGTATAAAATATTTAATTCAAAAATAAAAAATGAATGAAAAATATTTTTTCTTTACAAAATCTCCTTGGCAACTAAATATGATTTAAATTTAAAATTGCCTTTAATTACTAAAATCAATAGTATTACTCATAAATTAATAGAAAGTATTGGAAGTTGAGTGCAAAATGGTTCGCAAGGTCTGTATCTTAGGATGACATAAGCTATCTTCTCATACAAGATTAAGTCAGGTTAAAAACTCTTAGGAGTTTGGGAAACGTGTATATAGAGATTACACGATCGCAAGAACATTTAATTCAAATGATTAGTTATTAGTTTTCATTTTTAAAATTTATCGTAAAGAAAATGGTATTGCGTTTTAAATATTTCAAAATAAAATATTGTAAATTGTAATATTTTCCTAAACTAAACTAAATTAAATAAACGCGTAATAGAAAGTTAATTTAAAAATTTAAAGTTTTAGTATCAGCGTTAATAATTATTTTATCACAATTTTTTCTTATCACATATTATAAATAAATAAAATTCAATTAGATTCGAGTTTTTTCCCCTATGAAAATTTAACTTATTTCTAATAAAAATAATTTTTCAATAAAAAAACAATTTTCAATATTTTTTTAAGTGTAATTTCGCAAGCTTCATTTTTTCTAGTGCAATTTTAAATATTATTTTAATTATGCTGATAAGTAAATTTTGATAAAAACTTTAATAAACAATAAACAAATACTTTAAATGATTCACTAAATGTCAAGGTTTCTCTAGTTTGGAAGGTTTTTTAATTTTATATTAAGATGGGATTGATAAATTTAATATTTATAGGGTTGTTTTGCGTTACGGACATTCTATAAAAGGGGTTCAGTGTGAAATTTCGCTTTTTTATCAAGTTAATTTCGTTTTAGGAAATCTCTTTTAGAAAATTGTATTTTTAGAAAATTGCGTTTTTAGAAAATCTTGTTTTAAAAAATCCCTTGTTTATGAAAATCTCATTCTAGAAAAACTCATTCTGGAAAAAGCTGATAATTCTGATTTTGTAGCCTATTTTAAAATCCTTAAAAACAAGATTTTTAACATGAGCTAAATTTTTCAATAAAAAGCCAAGATTTTTTAAAAACGAAATTTTTAAAAAAGCAAGATTTTCTAAAAACGAGATTTCAAAAAAAGATTTACTAAACAGAGATTTTGGAACGCTCCTCTATAAAATACTTGTTACTATAACTTTAAATTTAGATTATATTTTACGGTTTTTATAACTCCCAAAAAACAATCAGTAAAAACGAAAGTCCAAGTAAGCGATGGGTTTCATTATTTTACAGTATCGCATAGATAGAGCATCCGATTTATCTTTTGATATTTAAAATTAAAATTCAGATTTTAATCAATAAAACCAATCGAAGAAATAATATAATTGAGAATTGGTAGGAGATCCATTATTATAGGGTAACAATGACAATAGACTTGTTCCTTTATAATAAATGCTTCTATAGTAAATTTACCGTACAGTAATTATTAGAAAACAGTATTCTCAATGATCTACAAATACTGTAATAAACAGTTCATCCCCGAAGGTTTTTCATAACAATCCAGTAAACATAAGCTTTAAAAAACTTATTATTAATTAACAAAACCTATATTTTAATTATTACCAGATATTATATTTAATAAACTTAATTATTAACTAATTAAACTATTTAAATATTCAAAGACAAAAGATCATAAAATTTTAATATTTTGTAAATTATTAATAAATTTTAAACTATAAAAATTTTTATATGTTTTTAATTTTACTAATTTTTAGAAAATTTTTTTGAAAACAATTAAAGACTATTAAAAAATTAATATTTTCTTTAATTAAAAATAAAATAAAAAAATACAAAAATACAAAAATATAAAAAATGAATATATTATTAAATTGGCGGGTTTTAATAGACACGAGTATACGTATATTATAATTCTGATAAAATCCAATGACACAATAAAGTCAATAAAATTTAATCCATCTAGCATTATTTTTATTTTAAAACTTAGCCAATTAAATTAATTTCATATCTAATATATATTGTATATATATAAATATACTATAAATATTATATACATATGGGATGATCATCGTTTCGTGAAACTCTAATTTAAATCAATCTAAAATGTGCAATTTTATTAATTAAAATGACCGCAAACCATTACCAATAACACTGAACCATAACATATAATTTTTTACTATTCACCCCTTGATAATGAACTTTTATTTAATAGTTACTTATGTGTCTGAACATATAAATTTGAGGTTTTATTGAATTGATTTAATTATATATTATTTAAATGTATAGTTAACGGTGCTTGTATTATCAAAATAAGTTTTTCTATATAATTAGAATAATTGTAAGTTCAGTTTTACACTTTAAAGTGGAGTTTAATCTTCGTTCTATTGAATAGAAGTTTAATCCATACTTGTATTACATCAAGATATTTAAAGAAACTGTGCTTCTAGATTTTACATAATATATTTTATATTACATTTTAATAATTCAGAGCAGACAAAGGGCTCGTGTAAGCTTGCTGAATGTATTGAAGATTAGGAGGCAGAATTGCTGGGAATAAAAATAGTAAAAGCTATAAAACGCTTTGTGATCTAACCAATTGCGTAGGTCTAAAGAAATACGACTTCAAGCAGAAGGTCTCGGATTCAAACTCCGGTCAAATCATATCTAAAAAAAGACAATATCGTAAAATTGTATAATAACGAGGAAGAGTGTAGTAGAGTAGACTGTGTCAACTCTGGGATACCCGTATGACCGTAACATATACATTATATCATCCGGTTAATTACTTTTGGCAAAATTTCAAACATTCAGCTTTATTAGGTGTAGAGTAATGCTCATATAAAAGAAGGAGTTGTATGGCAGCTACTCGAACCCTCAGCAGTAGACCAACTAAATTTTGCAGTAACTTTGGCCACTATACTAAACTACTTTTGGCAAAATTTCAGACACGCAGCTTCCATAGGTATAGAGTAATGCTCATATAAAATTAGAAGTTGTATGGCAGGTACTCGAACCCGTGGACCAAAATGGCTGAATTTAAAACTCGATTCCGTTTTTTGCATAAAAACGAATTTGTGAAAATTTCATAATCCTAGCTCATTTACTTTTTGAGTTATCGTGATGACGGACGGACGGACGGACGGACATACATGGCTAAATCGATTTATTTTTCGATTCTGATCCGATCCATACACTTGAGTCTATATCTACCCCCCCTCCTTCTCTGCGTTACAAACGTAATGGCAAATTTATTATACCCTTGGACTATATAGTCATACGGGTATAATAATTTATATCGCAATATAAAATAAAATATATGTAACTCTTGTCTAAGATAATAGAAGGTGCAAAATATTTTCTATTTGTGTATTCATAATCTTTTACAATAGGTAAGCTAGGTACAGTCGAGTAATCAACGGCTTTAAGAATGTAACATTTAAAGTAACTGAAGCCTAGTCTTAAGACTCCTCAAAGGAGTGAAAAAGGAATAGAAAAACGCTTTGTGACATTTAAAACTTTTAAAATTAAAAAATAAATTAATTTAAAGTCAAATTCAGTGTTTATTACAAGAAAGCACTATGGACAAGTGTTATTTTTCATTAAAAAGGATGAGAATTATTTACACGATCAATTAATTTTGACAATATTTTTGGATATTTCTTTTGCATTAGACAAATATTTTTGGATATTTCTTTTGCATTATATACAAAGACAGTATACCGTATTATTACTACTAGCTTCTAACAGATTATCATAACCACAAATTAATAACAAGTGATCGTCGAATCTTTATTTTTTTTTAAAATATTCTCCTTTCTGACCTTACCATGATCAATTGAGTTCACAAGGAAGTATTCAAAAATTCTCTTATATGTTGTATTAAATCTGACAACTGACAAAATAAATTTTAATATTTTTACAATTTATTACAAAACTGTAAACACTAAAATTTTAACCTATAAAACAATCAAGAAACATAAAACAAAATAAAGCTTCAAATTCTTAAACGTAATTATGAATATTGATAAATTAATTTGACAATTAGTAATAGTTGTCATAACTCTATTAACGAAACCAGATCGTTCATATGAAAATTAAAATCAAATATAGACCATATTATATTAATTCTGATCAATGTAAAATTTTTTTATTATGAAGCACTGTTTGAACGATCAATTTTCATTGATAACTAATATTGAAAGTGTCAGGGGCGCGGTAATAAAAAATTAAACTATTGAATAAAGTATAAAGTCGTTTTAACATTGTTAAACATTTTTCTACTAAAGGGGTGTAGAAAAATGTTTCAATTATGAAGCACTGTTTGAACGATCAATATTCATTAATTTCAGATATTCATTGATAATTAATATTGAATGTGTGAGGGGCGGGGCGGTAATAAAAAATAAAAATCAGAAAATGTAAATTGCGGAATAAAATTTAAAGTTGTTTTAACATTTTGAAAAATTTTTTCTCTAAAAGGGTTTTGGCTCTGCGTTCTAAATTCGAAACTTTTTAATAATTAAGTTTGAATAATACAGCTCCTGCGGCCAGGACTTACAACACCATTTTAAAATGAAAAATAGCAGGGAATTGTATCCCCAGACAATATAAAACGATCAAAAAGAATCACCGAATTTATTTAAAATAAAGATTTTTAAAAATATTTTTAAACTAATTAAATATTTGGAAAAATAATACTTAAAAAAACTATAAATATATTCCCCCATCCCAGATTTGATTGAGTTTTATTTATTTGTTTTTTTTTGTTACAAAATTTCCCTAGGGGTCAAAGATGAGAACATTGTTGTTAATAAGCCCAGTAGGAAATGATTTTTAATTATTGTATATATATATAAAACCATTATTAATTCAAATCTGGTATTTTTTTTTTTTTCATTAAAAAAATAAACAACTTTTCCCGAAATTTCCCGTTTATTTATGTTACTACGTTGTAAAATAACGGTTTTTCCTCTATATTTGATTGGATCATATATATATATAAATATATATATATTTGTATTTAGATTATGAAATGTTGAAATGATGGGAGAGTAACAAACTATGGATTAACCAACAAATATAAAACATTTTAAGATAAAACAGTTATTTGGGTGATTTGGTACAATAGTTTATTTTTCATAGTAATTTTTATGTAGAAAAAAATCTAAATTATATGAATTATGCAAATTTTTTTTTGTATTTTGTCTATCTTTCAAATTTTGTTTCATTTTTTCTAAAAGGTAGTTCAGAAAAAAACTAAAAAAAAAAAAAAAAAGTTTTGTATTGTGTAACAATTGTAAAAGTCCTATACTCTAAATAAAGTAAATGGAAAATTGTAAATGGAAATTTCGTGAAAAACATAAAAACTGACAATTCGTGATCATCATGACTCTTTTGAAATATAGAAAAATAACAATTTTTTTTTTTCTTTTTTAAAGATTTAAATTTTAAGTGAATTTTTGGGAGATTTTCTAAAGAGTTTCAATTTCAAAACAAAGACAAAACAATTTTAAAGATATACTAAAAATACACAGTGATTAAATTTAAATTGAGCTTATAGTTTAAATTATAAAAAAATAAGAAATTGTGTTTAGGGATTCATAAGTTTTGGTAAAATGTTATTAAGTAGTAGATTGAAAGTATATTATTTACATAAGTTAATTAGGAGTTAGTTGTTTATTTTAACCATTTTTTTTTTTATAATAGATTATAATATGAAAATATTTTATTATGTAGTAATTTTGTTTTAATAAAGGACTATTAAATTCGTTAAGAGTTGTGCAATTTTATACACCCTTAATAATTTATTTATAAGATTTTATTTTATATTCAAAAAAAAACTGTTCTTTATTGTTTTATAATGATGATTATATACTTAAGTATTAATATTAATTTAACTAACCTTTTTGTGTGATGTTACTGTTGAACCGACACCAGCTGTAAAGAAAAATTAGAAATTTTTATAAATAATTGAAAATTTAAATACGAATATATATTTATTTATTTTTTTGAGTTTTAAAGAAAGTAATTTATAAATTTTAGTAATTATTCTTATACTAATACAGTAATCATATATCTAACCCATTCCTTTTTACTCCCTTCCGTATTTCCAGTCATTATACTCTTAAATTATCAAATATATTCGAGACCCGTTATTTGTACCCATCGTACTCAGTCATATTTCGAAGGAGAGACCGTAAAGAGTTTATCTTCTTGCTTTCGTTGTAGAGGAAGTTGAATTTGAGGAATTGAAACAGTATATCTTAGTCATAATTTGGAAGCTGAAGCTATATCATTAGGGAGAAGAGTTTATTTAATTTAGGGAAGTTATTGGATTTAGGGGGTAATTTAGTTAATGAATTAAAACAATTGGATAATTTGGTGTATTCTTATAATTCCTTCCTCGGTAAGGTATAGAATAAATTGGAACAAAAAGTTGAAGGAAAGATTCATTAAACCATTTCCAAAAAGATAAAAAAGGAGAGATTCTACGGTTTCTATATAATAATTTTATTGTATTTTGTTTTAGGATCCAAATGATTTTTTAGAAACTAATTGACTTGGAAAAAAAAATATACTTTTCGGTTACAGATTAGAACTTAAAAAAATTGTAAGCGAAATATTGGAATGACAAACATTGAAATTCCGAACTCATAGCGAAAAATGAAGACAATTTAAAGCCTTTCTTTGTACGTGGATGAAGCAGTGATTGCACTTAAAATTTTTTTGAGAATATTACAAATGTCCTACTCAGAACAGTATCAAAATATTTGAATAAAATCAATTATACTTGAAAGCATATACAGGTTAAAAGATTTTAATTGAGAGGAAATTTACTCAAAATGGTTATTTTTCTTAACAAATTCCGAGAAGGCGAGAATAAAGTTCAACTCAGGCTTTAAAATGTGCAACTCAGAAATAAATAACTTACTTAGTTAATAAGTCAAGGAATTTTAACTAATTTAATTGGTTTGGCAATCTTAAGGGATTTATTGGAAGATAAGTATACTATGGGTTTCTACCGCGCAAGATTTTAAAAATTCAGAATCGAAAGATTTTAAAATTTGAGATCGAAACATAAAACTCATTGGTATCGCGTATCAAATTCAAATGTAAATAAATGTCATTTAAGTTGCTATCGAATACAAGTAAATGTCATTATGGAGTCAGTGACAATTTCAATTCATATTTTAAATACAATAAATATTTTGTGTTAAACTGTCAAGTAAATAACAAAAAAAAGGGGAGAATCTGAATGTATATAGATATATTACGAATTGCGATGTATTTTAAATAAACCGAAAAATAGATTTATTTTTTAAGTAACTTTATGATTCCATGATTCGATGATTATTGCCCACACGAAAAATGCCCACACGAAAATTGCCCACAGAAAATTGCCCACAGATAGTATTGCGCACACGATTAATGCCCACACAGAATAATGCCCACAAGGAATAATGCCCACATAGACAAATGCCCACATAGAAAAATGCCCACACGAAAAATTATTTTAAATATAAAAATTAAATTAAAATAAATAGAGAAAAAATCAAAAATTATATTCTATGTAGGAGATAATCTATTAGTGATTTAAAATAAAATATTAAATATTCTGGAAAAAGCGGCAATTCTGTTTTATAAATAATTTTTCGTGTGGGCATTTTTCTATGTGGGCATTATTCTTTGTGGGCATTATTCTGTGTGGGCATTAATCGTGTGCACAATACTATCTGTGGGCAATTTTCGTGTGGGCATTTTTCGTGTGGGCAATAATCCGATCACGGATTCCATACCTTAATGGAGATTCATAACTTGAAGCCAACGTTCAAATTTTATTTATTTATTTATTTATGTGTAGTACCAGACCATAGTAAATATTGCCTGATAATATTAATCCTTTGCCGAAATGACATTTTGACTTATTATTAAATTATTGTAATATACACTATATTTTTTTATTAGATATGATCCGACCAGGGTTTGAACCATAGACTTTTCGATTGAAAAGTCACCACTTTACCACTGAGCTGTATTTAATAATTAAAAATAATTATTTAAATGACAAAATTTAGTAATTAGTAATAATTTATTTTAACGTATTAGTATTTGCGTCAAATCAGGTACAAGTACTTGATTTGGTTTAGTTTTGACTTTCAGTTTAAAAAGAAACTCAATTTTCATATTTATTGTAAGTTTGTAAAAGTTTGTTCAAAATGTTTCGATTTTAAAACATATTTAGTATCATAGATAAGTGATGGAAAAAATTTATGGATGTTTGTAGATTATAGTCCAAAAAATCCATTAAATTCTGTTATTACTAATTAACAGTTAATTATTATATTAGTTTGAAATGTATCAAATAATAAAAAGTATAGGTTTTATTACATCTTCTTCAAATCTATTTTCTTCAAATCTTAATAGCGTCAAATTACTTTTTTTAATTAGTAATCAAAGTTTATATTAAAAATTTAAAAATAGGTCACAATTATCAGTAATTAATTAAAATTCTTACCCTAAAAAATCATTTCTCATATTATTAAGTACTTAATCAATTAGAATAATTAAAAATATTGTTTTTATAATAAATTCAATTAAATTAACCTAAATATGTATATTGATTGGGTTCAATAATTAAAATCAATTAAATTAAAAAGAAAATCAATTATATATTTTGTTTTTTGGATCTTCTATGTTTTTCAATTTATTCGAATTTATTCAATCGATAAAAGAGAATGTTTTCGATTCATTGCCTTTAATTACACGATCAACACAAGAAAATAACATTTGTTGTATATTTTTTTATCTCAGGCTTTCAATCGTTTCGATCTTAATTAATTTTTTATTTTTTGCTGTTTTTGCTATAAAATCTTGTCTTAAAACTACAATTCTTTTTAAATGTTCTTTGTTTTAAAAATAAAGTGAGTATTGAACTCAAAAACAAAGGAATACTTAGTTATACCTTCCTTATACTTATCAATATACTCAAGTACAATTAAATGATTACTTATAAAAATTCAAAGTCAGCTAACTTTTGGCCCTTGTTTGTCAATAATGCGCTAGTTAATAATTTTATAAAATAATAAAATAAAGTTGAAATAAAATTAAAGTATTAAATATTTTAGTAATAAATTTACGATTTACCAAACGTAACCCCGGAAATTTATGAACAAATTATTAGATAGAACCAATTAAGTACTTATTTGCAATTACTCAGAAAAAAGTACTTATTCACTCTGGATTCGAAAAACAAAGTTACTAAATTTAATTATTGAATTTATCTTTATAACTAGATAAGATTGTTCCAATATTTCTATTTCTTCTTGTCTAGACGAATTTAATTAATAATTATACATTCTTATCATTTTTATTAGTTACTTATTGGTTGAGTTTAAATGATTGTGGTACAGGGAATGTTCACTAACTGTAAGACTCATTGTACGAAAATTGTCTTTTATGTAATTTTTATAAATTTATATGTGGACCCAATTGGAAACGAATTGGAAACTAATAAAATTTGATTAAATTTTTAAAATTTTAAATAATTGTTCTAAATAAATGCGCGCGCAACTTAACTCACTTGTCTAAGTCTAAGATCAGAATGCATTCCACTTTTTAAAAAAAAAAAATATAAGAACATTTTTCTAATTTTTGTTTTTTTTCCTAGGTGGAAAAATTTTTCAAAGGCATCTATAAAAAACTATAACCCGTGGTATTATAAGATTTTTACTAATCGAAAATGGAGTATGATGCACATTTGCGCTGGTGCTCCCATTACGGTGCTGGGATATTTTGATAAAATGAAAAATAGAGATATTCTTCTTATAAATGATCCCATCGCTGTTACCTCAACGATCACTCAACTTAGCCATCGTCGTAATGTTGGGTCACTGACCTTGTTTTATAGATAGTAGACAAACCCTGTAGACAAACTTTACATTTTTATCACAAGTTCCCTTCTGAAGTTTGGATCAAAAAGAGTGTGGTTTTGGTGTGTTAAAATCGCACAATACCCAAGAAAACACCGCACAGTTTCAATGGGAGGCTTTCGAGCTTTCCATTTCCTCGTAAAAAAAAAAAAAAACTAAAAAAATATCACCCTTCTAAATAATGGGATAAGCACCAAACCTGCTTGCGTTAATGGCTAATTGCTCAATCTCATCATATGTAAAATGTGCTTCAAACGTGATTGTTACAGAAGTCCCCGGAATAAACGGGAAAATTTTCAATTAAAGAGACTCTCATTTAAAAGACAGTCTCCGAAAATGTCATATAAACAAAAAAAAAAAAATCAAAAGTATTAAAGCATTTTAGCCCTGTGGATGAATATATCTGAGTCTGTAAATGGTAAATTTGAATGTTTTAGAATTAGAATCGTAAAGTGAAACGTTAAAGTAAGCGTGTAAAACACGTTATCAGTGCAATCAATTTTAAACTTAAATACCTTTTGAATATGTTTTTAAGCGTTACTTAGACACCCTCAACTATTTATGGTTTAAACTAACTTGAAGAATTAACTTAGTTTTTTAGCCAACTTGAGAATTAACTTAAGTAAGGTTCTCAATGAACCTATAGAAATTACATATATCGAAACCATTTGCTGAATTTATTGAAGTTTACATTCAAATGTATTGAATAGTAGCTATAATTAAATTATACTTTATTTAAAGTATTTATAGTTATATTGAAATTTAAAAATAAATTCTTAAGTTACCATGAACTTTAGAATTTAGTTTTCAGTTTAAAATACCATTTATTTTTGTCATTATTAAGTACAACTGGGCAAAATAACGAAATACAAAAAAAAAAAACTGGGTGCTTTTAAGTACAATTGGCAAAGTGTAGTTAAAAAGAAACTGGCAGAAAATGACGTGTATAAAAAAAAACGAATTAAATAAAAAACATGAAATAAAAACCTTATGCTTATTAAAAAATTTTATGGCAATGTTGAAAAGAAAAAATTAAATAAATGAATAAATTATTATTAAAGTGCGCATGTGATCCAATATTTGCACGTAATTTCTTTAAAGAAAAGAAAATTGACCAAAAAAAAAATCAATTTTTCATTTACTTAATTTAGAAACGAACAATCGGGTATTAAAAATTATAAAAAAAATTATTGAAGTCTATGTACAACATTTTAATATATATTACATAATATAATATTTAAATAGATTAAGACATGCATTATTAGGGGCGTGTGATTCAAAGTAATATGGTACGCAATGCCTTTGGTTTCATTTTTTTTTATTTATTAGGATTAACCAATTTAAGTATTAAAGGCTATGGAATTTAACAGTGTTGTTTAAAGTTATTTAATTCAAGCAAAGAATTGAATTCCAAGCCGATTTGGATAAGTGAGTCCAAGATCGCTTATATAATTCGAAAACTTTCATAATTTCGTTTCACTATAAGTTTCAATTTTATATTGTTCAAATTAAACAAGTTCGATCGATGGAGATTCCATTCCGAGTTCCATTCCGAAACTTCATACATTTAAGACATAATACATGTGTTCTATAGCAAGTGCCAACAATATCCGTAAAATTTGATTGGTTAGGAACAACATGTTCAAATAACTATAAACTATATTTTTTTTTATAAATTTTAATTTAAAAAAGTAAATGCCTTTAAAATTTTATGTATAATATATATATATATACTTTGTGTTCTTTCATTTTAGAGTTAGTTGTTATTAGCCTTGAGACAGGTCAAGACTAAGAGGTTGATAACTTTATGCGCGGAGAGCTACTTATCTTTCTTAAATTAAATACTAATATTAGTCTTGGCTGTGCAAGACTTGTTTCCAACCAAAGGTTAAAACAAAGCTTGACAGATTATTTGAGTAATCAATAAACAGTTTCAATTAGAATGTTAGTTATGCGACTTACGATCCATTAACGAAGCAATAGACGACGGAGTCACAGTGTCGACCTTTCATTTCGAGAAATTCTTTGGTTAGATTTAAAATCAACTCAGCCGCCACCATTCCCCATTGTGTTCAAATTAATTACTTAACTAATAATTAATAATTAAAAATCTTTAATAAAAAATACATATTAATAAATACAAAATATAAACAAATAATTTAATTTAATAATATAACTCACAGATATAGAAATACCTGATAATCCAATATAAAATTATTACAATATATAACAATTAGAATTGTATCCATTGAAAATCTAAGACGTTTCTACAAGTTATAAGGCCTTTTATTATCTCATGTTTAAATTCCACATATGGAATTCATTAAGATCAATTATAATACATAATAAGAATCCTCATGATATTTCCCCCTTTTAAAACATTGTAGACAGGTTCATTATCCTAACAATTGAACAGTTACCAGTTTTCAATTGGTGGTAAAACAAAAAAAAACTGAGTTAAATCTCATTAGGTTTCACATGACAATTAAGTAAGAAAAAAGTGTCACCACTGCATTCTTAATGTCTTCATAATATGTAAAACATATTGCATATTTTTTTTTTTACTTTATATATTACATAGGTAGGTACCTACACGTTATATTATAATTACACTAAATTACAGAGATTCTCTTATGCCGATAGTTATTTTTTTTGAAATTCTAATGCTCTGATATTTTTATGTGCATTACGTAAATTATGTAATGTGGTAATCTAATAATTCCACATATTGTTTTATATATTTTATTTTATTTTACAAGTATATGCTTTTCAATTAGATTATAACAGATACGACAGGTAGGTTAATGTCGGGTCACGGTTACATGCTTCTTACTTTTGTTTCGATATTTTAGTGTACAATTAAAACAAAATGTAAAAAAAAAATCCAAGTTAATATTAAAAAAAAATACAAAAAAATAAATAAAGAAATATGTTACATATTTATTCATAAAAAAAAAAAGTGTAAAAGGTGACAAGAAAGTGACAATCAAGTGGAATTATATCATCTGGCTTTTTAATTATGCGGTTTTTTTTTGTATTGTTGTACTTTTAAAATTTTATTTTTTTAATAAATTTAAAATTAAACAAGTTTTACGTGTAACTAAAGGAGCACATCTGTCAAAATTTAATTAACCTCTAATACAAAATTTTAATTTATAAAGCATTTTGTAGGTGTGCTGGCTCCGGATATCTTAAATTTCCAAATTATCTATTTTTGATTCTTTCACAGGTCTGAAAAGTAAAGTACAAAATTTGTTTCTCAATAACTCAACAATTTTGCTCTTAAAATTTGTATTTCCCACTTAAAACAGAGCGATAACACAGAGCGTCGAAAGAAATACTGCTGAGCGTCAAAACGTCAAAAACTTGTCAAAATATCAATTCAGTTGAAAATTTATCAATTAGCGGTTAAATGTTAAATGTTGAATTCCAAAAATTAGAATAAAATATGTACCTAGAAAATAAGTCTTAGGTATAGGTACTAAACCCATTTGATTAGAGCTTTAAAATCTTAGAAAGTTGTACCTAGTCTTGAGAACTATATCAAAAAAATACTTCTTTAAAAGTGTCGTGAGCTTCAAAAGTTTGTTGCTATATTTCAAAAGTACTAAAAATTTTAAAAGGCTGAATAAAACTAGCAAATAATTCAAAAATTTCTTCCGAAATGTGCTTAAAAAATGCAATTTTAGTTTTCTTTTATTTTATTTTTTACAATATAATGAAACACCTATGTACATAATTATTATTTAAATAATAAACCTTACTGTCCACGTTATTTAATTTTACTATTCAAGACTTAATAAAAGTAAATAATTAATTAATATTCTATTAAATGGAAAAATACTGGAAATATGACAGAATGATTAAAAGACAATTTGAAAAACAATTAGAAAAAAAAATTTATAACAAAGAAATATTGATTGTCACAATTGTACATTCAAGTGTTAGAACAAAAGATATATTTATCATAATATCTATAAAATACTAATTAGTAATTAAGTAAATTTGTTAATAAATCGTAATTATTAAAATAAAATATTTCAACAGTTTGGTTTTTTTTTAAATTTTTTTTCCATTTAAACTCAAGGCACCCTTTCTAATGGAATTTTGTGAAAGCTTACAATATACTGGCAGCGGGTTCGAATTCCAATGAAAATGAAAAATTTTTTTTTGGTTTTTGACTCGACTCAGCTAACATTTGCCATCCATATATTCAAAAGAAGCTTTATAAACGTGCTACCAATGTTTTGGGATTATTTAACCTTAAATTAATAGAATTGTGGGATAGTATCCCGTTAGTTAATGTTCAAAGATGTAAATGACGCTATAACATAAAGGTACTTTATATCTTTAAGTTTGAATATATACGCCATTAGTACCGCTGACGGCATCTACCACTTGTGCATAACTTTTTGGCTATTTGTCATTTTTAACTGTTCTAAGTTTAAACCGTTGCGAAGGGTGTGAAGAGACCCCTCTAACAGTATAATGATATAGGGTGCGTTTAAAAATTATAGGAATTTTTCAAAAATTCCCACTTTGATTGCAATATCTCAGAAACGGTAACACTTATTTAGATAGAATAAGATGCATATTAAATATAACATTATGCTTTATAATATTGGAGAGAATAGTTCCATGCCTAACGGTTTAATTAAAATAGTTTTGTTATACGAAAATTTGGTAAAGCACCCTTCGGTCGTTTGATGGTGCCAGCGGTTATATTCAATACAGTTATGTGATGGCGTCATTTAAACTCATGACCAGACCTTAATGGAACTTTAACCGAATTGAAATAATAATTGACTTTATATATTTTTAATGTAAAATAATTTAGGTTGTCATATGAGATTAGAAATTTTGAGATACTAAGCTGTCTTTTGAGTTTAGAAATTTTAAGTTATAACCACAGACCATTCAATTGCCATTATATATGACTTTTCAGGTATTATCAACTTTTATTATTATTCAACATCAGGTTTCAAATCAGATTTATTATTATATATTTATATATATTATCATAAGTGATCCTTATAAATTTATCTAACCTCACATTATAGTATACAATAATTATATACATGCGAATCAATTATAATAAAATATAAGTTTGTATGTGATTTATAAAAATTGATGATTAGCATGTTAATTAATATAAGTAAATAAATAATATTAATAAATAATTCCATATAAGTACCTAATTATTTTTAATGTCATTTTTATTTACTAATTTATGCAAATAAGCCATTGTTTTTTTTTTCATATTTTCTTTGGGTTAACATTCTTTTATTAAATTCTGATAAGAATAATAATACAAATTGTAAGGAAGGAACAGTGGTTTTCAACTTTTTTTTTAATTTCCGAACCATTATGAGATACAATGGATCAAAAGTCTTTTAAAATAAAGTTAATCGCAGGATTCATATATTATAAATATTATTGATTACAGATTTTCAGATATTTAATATTTTATCCCCTGTCCTGTCGCTTACAGAAAGTTGCATTAAATCAGGCTTATATTATATATAATATAAATGAGTAAATCAGGCTATTATAATATAAGTCGGTATATATATTATATAATAATAATATGTAATCTGTAAGTAATAAAAGGCTATATAATAATAAAAACTTATTTTTAAATTATTAATTATGATATTTGTTCATTGATCGTTTTTTTAGGGTTCAGAGTTCAGGGGTAAAAAGGTTAAAAAACACTGGTGCTATATAGTCTAGAGATTAAAAATATTTAATATTCGCCACATTTGATAAGATTATAAATTATTATTGTAAATTAATTCATTAAAGGTCAATAGAATGACCATCGCAATTTAAAAATTATGAGATCATTTGCTTTTTTTTAATCTTTAGTAGCTGGATTGTCTACAAAAATTAAACCCTAGCCCTAAGTTTGTTTTCTTATATATGATTAAAAATAGTTTAGTGTTTAATAGATAGATCTTATTTATAATTTTAACTAAGTTATAATTTTAAATTATGTAATATTAAGAATAAAATATAAAAAAATACTGAATTCGCCGTGAGGGTAAAAAAAATAACTATTTTTACATTGAATTCAATTTGTACCGTTATTTCTCAAAAAATATAATCGTTCACAGTTCAAAAAATAGAATAAAAGTAGCCTTATTAAAGAACTCAATGTTCTCATAAGTATATTTAAGTTTATACTTAACTCATATGACTTCTTTGAAAAATGAATCCTTCAGTTTCCCTAACACGTCATGCTTTTATAAAAAGCTCAATTTCGCAAAATATTTTTTCAATAAAAGTCTAGATATTCAACTGTGAGGAAGGTGTGTACTGTAAATTGTATTGTAAATTGTATTGTAAATTGTATTGTAAATTGTATTGTAAATTGTATTGTAAATTGTATTGTAAATTGTATTGTAAATTGTATTGTAAATTGTATTGTAAATTGTATTGTAAATTGTATTGTATAATGTATATATGAGTACAAGTATTCTATACAAATAGTGTTATCGAATATTTTCCAACCTCCAACTCACAACTCTTAAATGTTTTCTAACCATTATTTTTTACATGTTTTAAAATATACAGGGTTACCAGGTCGTCAGAAACACCAAACTAAGTAAATTATTTAAAACTAATCTTCTGCTGTAAAACCATTCCAAATTAGTGTGAGGCAGGGATATATTGTTAAGTCCGCTAGTTGTTAAAAGATTTTTTCTACTTTTGAGTTTTTGATAAGTGACTAAGATTAATTATTTATCATCATTTGTTAAGTTTTGCGCACGATATTGCTAAACACCTTCTAAATTATTGTTTTTAATTCTTTAATTTTAATCAAAGACTTAATTTCATCTTTCATACAACCTTTTTTTGGTTTCCTTACTTTTAATTAGAACTTCTTTGATATTTAATTTTTAACATAAAGGCCTGGTTTTCTATAAAACAATGATAACTATATTATATTTCTTATACAAACATATACAAACATACAAACATTAATATCATTAGACCTTGTTATAATTTATTGTATTTTAATAGAATTGGCATTAATTATCTTAAATTAAGAAAAAAGACAATCCAATGTAAATGGCAAATGTATTAATTTTTAAATCTCGTTTGATCTAAATACGTACATTAAAAATATTTTAATATATACATATATATATGTATAACTTAACTGTATTTTAATTCATTTTTCCTTTTTAATTATCAATTCGATTTAATTAAAGTTCAATTAAAATATAAAATAAGAAAATATCTAAAAATAATTTAAAAAGGTCTTAACTGTGAGATTTTTATTTCAAAACGTGATCTTTCTGAACAAAGAAAGATTTTTGGGTGTACGTTGTTTTTGTTTTTTTTTAGAATCAAATGTGATGGCCATACCGTTATTAAGTATATTCAAATGTTCAAAAAGCTTCTTTTGACCTCGGAAATCGGATATTGATTTAAAAATACTTAATTTGAAATAAATTAAAATTTATAATTTGTTTTATTAAAAATTAAATGTTTTTGAGATTAAAATTGTTTATTTTATAAGTTAATTATAATTAAAATTTCATTGATTAAATTTTTCAAAAGTTCGAGTTTTTAACGAACTTCTTAACGGTGAATAAATTCAAAATCGAATCGTTCAATTAATCGAATTTAAAATTAAAGGAAACTTGTATGAATTCAGAAATGATTGGTGCATGGATTTATTTATTTAACATAAAGATATCAAGTGTTGCAAAATAATGTAAGTTCCAATCTATATAATGTCATTCATCAATTGATTAGTTTTTTGAAAAAGTTACTAATTTTTTATTTGTATTGGTGTTGCAACTTTAAATATTTATTTTTTGATGATGATGAAGATGAATACATAAATTCCATAATATTCTTCATTACTTTTTTATGTACGTTGTATCACTTTTTGACTTTTTAATATAAGAGTTTTTTTTTTTTAAATCAGAGCATAGATTTGAGCACGCTCTAAACAACATGAGCATGCTCTGAGCAGAGCATGAACAGAGTACGCTCAGGGCGTTCTGATTTAATAAAAAATACAATTTGAAATAGCTGTCATTTTTATTTTAGTTACTTACATTTTAAATTGTCAAAAAATTAAATTAAATTAAAATAAGATAACATAAAATAAACAAAACATTTTGACTTTTATTTTACAAACGTTAAAATGTCTTTGTATTTTATTTTGCTCAGCTGTGCTCGATATATGTATTTCCAGAGAGCAGTGAAAAGATTTTTTTTTGACAGTTTGACGCCAATGTATAATTTACTTGTTATGACATTTTTTTATTAAAACTGACAAATGTCAAATGTTTACATTGAAAAAAATTATGTTTTTAGACAGTTTTAAAAAATAAAATTTTATTATTAGAAATAAAAAATTATTTTAAAATTAGAAATTTATTATATTGTATTGCATATTGTTAAGAGAAGGCGATTAAGAATACCATTTTTTGAGGCATTAAATAATTACACCTTTCTTGTCCTAACAAATAAAAAAGAGTCAAACTAAATTCCTTAAATTTAAATTATGTATTCCTTTTTGACAGATTAGTTGACTATTATAACAGATTTAAAAGTTTGTTGATCCCAGCTTTTAGGGCAGCGTTTTTTAAATATTTTTGAAAGCAAGTTTTAATTTTGTATAGCTATTGCTTGACCCAAAAGAAAATCTCATTAAAAAATCATGTTATTTTTCTGAAGGCAGAGGGGTGTTTTACTGGTTAATTAAATAAATACTTTGAAAATTGTTAAAAACCAATTTTGAAAAAAACATACGTTTGTACAAATTTAGTTATTATTAATTTCAACATTTAATTTGTCAAATAAAAAATTTCAAAACAACCTTCAAACTCTTTAATATGGTTTGAATGCAACATTTCCAATACCAACAAGTATCACAGTTGTAAAAAACAAAAATAAAATTTACAATGTATATTTACAGTTATTTTACAAGTAACAGCTGATTTTAAAGTAAAAAGACAATATTTTTATTATTGCGGCAAAAAACAGGACACATTATAATTATATGCTTATGTATATAATATATATAAAAACAACAAAACGGAGGACAGCTGTTGTATTTGGTATATTTTTTTTTTAAATTGCGCAAGTTCTGTCAGTAACCTTGAAAATAATGTTTTTGTTATTGTTATCAACATGTACAACACAAAACACACGTAATCAAATATTGTCTTGTTGTTGTAATTGTAAAACATATGAAACTTTTGAAGCAAAGAGAAATTTTAATAATTTAATTTTCAATGTAAATATTATTATTTTATTTCTTTCATTCTTTTAATCCAATTTTACAATTGAAAAAATTTTTTAAATGAATGAATTCGTTTTTTTAAATCAAACAAAAGTTTTGTTGTTGTATCAAACATGTTTGATTTAAAATTTTATTAATAAACTTGTCTTTATGTATAAGAATTTAGGAAATTATTGAGGGTTATTAAAATATAAGTACTTGATACTTATTTTGTAAACGTTTTAATTTATAGTAGCCATTTTTTCCAAATCTGTCCAAAACTGGATTTTGTTGTGTGTTCAGTATTGTTTGACAAATCACCATGGAAGACGTGCAGTAGTACAGTGTATAGAAATTGTTAAAATTATTACAAAAATAATGAATCCTCTCGAGCAGAATTTCTCCCGTTATTACTCGCAAGTTTGTTTATATCATAAGTAAATGTTAGGGGGAACATCATACATATTCCTATTGAAATAAGAGTATTTTTAATTTACATACAATTGAAACATATTATAACATGTAGAAACGTCTTATATTTTTAATATAGTTACAATTATAATGTACTTTTGTACCTGTGTGTTAATTTGTTAAATTCAATTTAATTGTTTGTTTATATTGTTATATAAATGTATTTTTTATTAACTTAGTCGGGTCAAAAACTGGAAAATAGTTTTTTTCAATATTACTATGATTTGAACACGATCCTTTCGAATAACTAATCGGTATTTAACAACTATGTCATCTAGTCGTTGGTTAATAGAATCGATCTATAGAGCTTGCTCTTCAAAGCGGAATTTTGAACAAATGGTGGTGTTTGTGATTTTTAGGATTCATTTAATGAAAAACGTAAATTTGCTGTTCAAAATATGGATACCAGTGCGGATAAAAATTTAGAACAATCAATTAAAACTCGTTTTGAAGAACTTGCACATTTTTATGCTACAATATAGAATATTCTTGATAAAAATTGGCATTTGCAGGCGTATAAAATTCAATTAACTTAAGAAAGAACTTAAACCAATTAAGTTTACACTGCAGAGAACTTTTAAATTAGGAAAATACTGTACTATATGTATACTGTAGATTCCAGTACTGTATAGTAACTACATTTGATTTTATCCTCACGGCTATGTTTAAAATCATCAGTTCACTCCAATTACCCCGTTTGGGAATTAAGCACCGTTTTGTTTTTAAAAAAGGGGCAGTGGAAAGCTTTGAAAGCAAATTATTGGAACTGTGCGTAGTTCGAATAGGTAACGTGGGGCTGTAACACAATAAAATCACAACCCTTTTTGAAGGGTGACCTATGGTACGAATGTTTATTTTTGTGTTAAGAATAAGAATGTGAAAGGATTTTTGGGAATCGGGTTTAGGAAATATAAAATTTGGATTAAGAAAATTGGATTGGATATTAAAGAACCTTTATTACTGATGCCGCTGCATAAAAATTTAAAGAACAGTTTCTTAAGTACGTATAATACCTTTTTTTCTTAAGTCCGAATTTCTCCGTTGTATAATGTGATTTATAATACAAGTTAGGATTATTTCTTAAATTTAAACAGGTACAAAAGCTATATACGCATATATACATATATACTCAATATAAATCAGCTTTCTTTCATAATTCCAGTATTATAATTTAATTACTGTTGATTTTTTTCGATTAAAACTTTTCACATAACACAAAGGAAACATTCAAAAAATTTTGCAACCAATTAAAATTAAGCGCCTTAAATATTTTTGCGCAATTTTTTTTAAACTTTAACCGCCAACACTTAAATTTTAATATAAAGAAAACGAATTAAGAAATATTCCATTGTCCGTTAAATTTTTAAATCGGATTGGATTGATTTGTCATCACTTATTTTTGGAGAACATCTGACCCATTTTAAAAACATCTTTTTAATTATTCCCATCCAAATTTTATATCATTCTGTTTTAAATGTTCATTTTTAGAACATGACATAAGAACGTAATTTATGTTTTACTGTTCTCACACATTTCCAGTTCAAGTTTAACATTTTTTCTTCGCTGGAGGCATCTGCAGTTATCTTGAAATCTTTTATTCAAATCTCCTCTAAGGGTAAACGTTAAGTATGTGTATATTTTTTTTTTTATGATTTAAGATTTGGGATTAAAAAAATGATGTGATGAATCTTAAACTGATGAATATATTTTACAGATGTTTTGGGGAAATGTTATACATACGAACATGTATCTTTTGGAAGGTATAAGAGATTTTTTTTTAAAAAAAAAAGCAATAAGGATTTCTTAAGAAATGGTTTGTTCAAATTACAAATTAATGTGTTCATTATGATGTCATATACTCATTATGATGTCAAGTTCTGTACCCTAAGATACCAAGTTTTTAAAATAAAAACCTCAAATGACACATTAAAAAACTTTTATATAAAACTTTTTAGGTTTCTGTATGTTCAAAAGACTATAAAATTATAAATTGATTACTTATTAAAGAAATAGGTTTCTTTTTGGATTAAAGTTGAGGAACATTTCTATAGTTATAAAACTCAAATTGTTACCTGAAAATAAAAATTATCAAATCGTATCTAAAATTTATTTTAAAGGGTGAAAAAATGAATTAAATATAAGATTTTTATCTAAAGATATTTGATTAAAAATTCAGTTAGTTAATAAAAATTTATCTAAAAGTAAGTTGGTTACATTTTGGATTAATTAAGTTTAGATATAAGCTTCAATAGTTTTTTCTTATATTTTTAAATACTTAAGTAGAACTAATCAATAAAATAACAAATCTATTGAATTAATTTTGCTCACCTTGGAATATTAATTATAGAACTTAATGGATTTTTGAATCTCAAGAATAATACACAAGATGTTGATTAGACTTGCCAATATGTAAAAAAGATATTTCACATTTAAAATTATTAAAAATACTTTTACACATTAACATTTGCTGATAAATAGAAGAGATTTATTGACAAACTATGAGGGGGAAAACTTAATTATTAAAGTAAATACGCACTGGAGAGTAAACATGGTAAAGCGATCTACGCATGTGTGCAAACACTCATTACAGCTCAATTATAGCTCCAAATAAATTATATCGATGATTTACGATGCACTTTTGTATTATAAGCTAGTCATAAAACTTATTAAAATCTAAAGTATAATAAAAAAATTAAAGGTTTATTTATTTACTTAAGTTAAACAGATTATAATTAATCTAAATCTCTGTATTAATTAGAAATTTAATGAATGAAAAACATTAGTTTTATTTCAGAAATTAAAGGTAAAACTCAAATTGAAATATGATCGTACTTTTACATTAACATATTTACACATAAAAAAATGTTTTTATCAATGTGGCCCTAAAACTCTTGCAGAGGATGAA
Organism: Dolichopus griseipennis; assembly: GCA_963082915.1. Taxonomy (NCBI): domain Eukaryota; kingdom Metazoa; phylum Arthropoda; class Insecta; order Diptera; family Dolichopodidae; genus Dolichopus; species Dolichopus griseipennis. The sequence goes on along the minus strand of OY720444.1, from coordinate 56,717,104 downwards.
ATAAGCAAAACAGTAGCAGTACTGAATACCGATACTGGAAAAATGGTTTAATTTCTGAAAAATACGGGTGATATTACCAAAGATACTGGTGGTATTTAAATTTTTTCCAGTACTTACCAATACTAATATTAGAAATTTACTGAGTATTTTTTCCAGTATATTTACTGGTACTTGATTAGTAGTGGTGTTTGAAAATCAACAATTCTGAGCCCTTCTAATCACAATTTTTTATACACTCCTACTTTAACTACCCTCAAATCGACACAGTAATCGAATTTGAAATTGATCAAGTGTAATTCAAGGGTGAATACCCTGCAGTATCACTTTATTATTCCGAAAGCAGTTTGAAATGACTGCTTTACAACAAAATACGTACTCCTGTTTTAAATAAAAAACATATATCTTAGCGAAAGCGTATGATGTATCTAATTTGTTTTTTTTCAGAGCTTTTATTTCTCCAAATTTCGATTAATTTGCGTCTTTTGTTTATTTAAATTCCAGTAACAATTGAAAATTACTGGAATATTCTTTTGAAAAAGTTCCAAATATAGATAGATTTGATAGTATATCGTAAGGTTTATAAAAAGCTCATATTTCGAGTCAACTCATCCCTCAACTCAAATTTTGATTACACTCAAATATTGAGTCACATGACGCAAAGGTTAAGCATACTCAAGTGTGGACTCATCATTTGAGCCGACTCAAAATTTTGCGTTGAGCTATGATTTGAGCTTGTCAAATGAGTCCCGATAATTTACTAAGAAATATTTAAGTAAACTTCAAAATTCACAAACCGCAATTTTTTTTAACAGATGTCGCACGTGTCAATTATTATCGAAAGACTTTTCCAACGAACATATTAATATACATATGTATGTCAAAACATAATATCATCATTATGGATTTTTACAAAACAAAAAAACCTTGTAGGTGTACAAATTGAATAAACGACAAAAATCAAATAATGTATCATTATTTTCAAGGCATTTTTGTATAATAACGATAACGAATATAAGAGATTCCTAATTGATAACCTTTTTTTTGCTTTGAATCATTTTATTATCAATTAATTTTTGAATTCAAGTTCAATTTTAGTCTATTTTTAGAATTAATTTGTAATATTGAAGCTTATATTAAAAAAAAACTACGAAATATTAAAAAATATTCCAACTTTTTTTTTGAAAACATTTTAAAAGTTATCTGGCGCGTATTTAAATATATTGTCATCATTTTAATTCAATTCAATAATTGTTTATAATTAAATTCTAGAATCTTATCATGACAATTTGAAAATAACTGTAAAAAAATAAAAAAAAAAAACAGTGACAAATAGTTCAAAGTTAATTGATTGTCGAATGTAGATTTTTATTAGCGACAGCAAATTAAATTTAAATTTATCAGAAAAGGAATTGAAAATTTTTTTATTTAAATTTTACTACAATAGTTCAAAGTTTAAAATACAATTAGATAGTGAAAATTTAATTATATTTATTATAAGATTGTAGATTAATTTATGATGAGTGATGACATTCCTTAATACAAATTAAATTGATGTCATAATTTATAAAAAAAACTTTTTAATGAATTAAATTAGTTCTAGATTAAATTATTAAATTAGTTATCAAATATTTTAATTTCAGTTTTTGTTAACTTAGAAACACTTACTATAGAATCACTTACTACTCAAATTGAACAAGTTTCTAGCTACAAATATCTTGGATGTTGGTTGAATGAGCATTGAGCTTGTGAACAAGAAATACGATGTCGTATTGAAATGGCGAGAGTGCATTTATTTGTTACAAAAAGGTATTTTGCTGTAGAGATTCAAACTCGGATCTTCGTCTACGTTTTATGAAATGCTAAGTATGTTCCTTTTTATACCCGTATGACTATATAGTCAAAGGGTATAATAAATTTGCCATTACGTTTGTGACGCAGAGAAGGAGGGGGGGTAGATATAGACTCAAGTGTATGGATCGGATCAGAATCGAAAAATAAATCGATTTAGCTATGTATGTCCGTCCGTCCGTCCGTCCGTCTGTCCGTCCGTCCGCACGATAACTCAAAAACTAAAGGAGCTAGGATCTTGAAATTTTCGCAAATTCGTTTTTTTGCAATAGCCGTCATCGCTATTTAAATCCAGCCATTTTGGTCCATGGGTTCGGGTGGCTGCCATACAACTTCTTTTTTTATATGAGTATTTCTCTGTACCTATTACAGCTTCGTGTCTGAAATTTTGGCAAAAGTAGTTTAGATTTATGGCCAAAGCTTCTGCAAAATTTGGTTGGTCTACGGCTGTGGGTTCGAGTAGCTGCCATACAACTTCTTATTTTATATGAGCATTACTCTGTACCTAATGAAGCTGGGTGCCTGAAATTTTGCTAAAAATAGTTTAGTGTAATGGCCAAAGTTTCTGCAAAATTTGGTTGGTCTACTGCAAAGGGTTCGAGTAGCTGCCATACAACTTCTTATTTTATATGAGCATTACTCTATACCTATTGATGTTGGGTGTCTGAAATTTTGCCAAAAATAGTTTAGTGTAATGGCCAAAGTTACTGCAAAATTTGGTTGGTCTACTGCAGAGGGTTCGACTAGCTGCCATACAACTCCTTCTTTTATATGAGCATTACTCTACACCTAATAAAGCTGAATGTTTGAAATTTTGCCAAAAGTAATTAACCGGATGATATAATGTATATGTTACGGTCATACGGGTATCCCAGAGTTGACACAGTCTACTCTACTACACTCTTCCTCGTTATTATATGGAGTACCTTGACAAACTCCCATATGAGAAAATTGGAAACCTTTGAAATTTGACTCTGTAGAACGCTAAGAACTTCGTGGGTAGGTCGTTGTCACAAATATTGAAGGTCTCCGAAGATAAATAAAGGCAGAAAGTTTCTTACAAATATAAAAAGAAGACTAATATCACATTTTGAACATGTGGTGCGAGGTCTTAGAGCTCATCATCAAGGGGTATTGATCGGAAACAAACATCTTGGTTACGTAACATAGAAAATGTACAGGTATATGCAAAATTGGTAATTTGATACACATAGGGATGGATCGAAACTAATACAGATTTTATCAAACTTTAAGGAAATATGGTAGCTAATATCTAGTAGTAGATTGGCATCATTCAGATGGAGATCCGAAGTTCGTCTTAGGAATAAGATATATTTTATAACCTAAATAAGAACGTCGAATAAAAATAAAATGACTGAGGGTTATATAATTCAAATACTTATCAGAGGTATGAATTCTGAATATGGTAAATGATAAGTAAGTGAACAGCATCACCCTGGAAAGTACATCGGTTTAACATTAATATATTACTTATATTTGTCCTTAGTTTTTCTTTCGTACTAAACTGGGAATTCTAGGATACTGACATATGAAATTATAAATATTCATTTTTCTAAAAACTAAACTTTGCTTAGTTTAAAATTATTACAATTCCAAATTAATATTTCGAATCGTGAAGCCTAAAAGTATTTGTTTTAATACCTGATGCAAAGCATATAATATGTATTAAGAGGGCTTTCCACCTAACTTTAAGGCAATAACATAAATCAGCAGCTCCAATTCAAGCAAATAAAAACTAAAATTGATATATGAACTGCTTAATTCGAATCCTATGAATTGTATATATATATAATATGTAGTATTAAACTAAGAAGAAATCAAAGACGAATATAATATATCTATATGTTAAAATTTATAAATATACAATATAAGTATGTATATATATATTTTTTTCAAATTTATATTTTTGATGTTTTAACTTTAAAAGGTAAAAAAATGAAAGTTGCGGTATTTTGTGTGCATCAAATTAATGCAACAAGTTTCTGTATTTTTTTTTTTTTTTTGGTTTAACACATTTTATTTTTGTCTTGATTTGAATGAAAATTTAAAATCATAAAAATATTTCTAACATTGTTGTGCATAATTTAGGCATATAAATTTTTAACTTTACATTTTTTTTTAAAAGCTATAATATATAATTGGTTAATTTTAATATTTTAATCTTGGGATTGCATTTTTTTTTAAATTAAAAAAAAAACCCAAACTATTTCATTGCATAAAAATTTAGCAATATGGAAATTAGTAGGTATATATATATATGAATTTATTTGGTTTTGTTGGTATCACACACAATTTTTTTAAGCAAATAATTATGCAAGTTATGAAAAATGAATTAAATTTCTTGAAATTCTGACAAATGACTATTTTAAAATAAATAATAAATTTAAATTTAATTTGTTTATACAAAATATGTGTGGTTAAAACTTACATTTTCTAAATTACTTAATATTTTAACTTTAAGCTTTATAACTCACAGAAAGAATTGATAATATTAATTCATATATTATAGCTCACAATCCAATTGAATAAAATATAAAATTCTTAGCTTAAACTCCTAATAGCCCTTCAATCGGGAAGGTTCCCAAATTTCAGTATTAATAAACTTCTTCTGTCCTAATAAAAATTGTTCCATTTTGTAGGCAACAGGTAAATCTTAAAATTATTTTTGTGTTCGTGAGTGTGTGATGGGTATATGTATCTGTATGCACGTTAGCTCACGTAAATTTCAACTAATATCAACGAAATTTTTCTTCGTCAAAAGTAAGGTTAAGTTTGTAAATGGGCTAAATCGGAGCACGGGACCGGAAAGCTCCCATACAAAACCCCCCACACTTTTTGAGAAATCTGAAGTTCTAACCATCGGAATGAGTTCCAATTCGGTACATAGACTGTAAATGAATACTCCCATGAAGAGTAGCTTTAATAAATTGATTCTAGCATCATGGGGTCTAGAGATTCTTATGAATTTCGGAAATGTCAAGCTCTAATAATTCATCAAAATCGCAACAGTTTTTAATGAAATTTAGTATGAATTATTTGGTTTGTCAAAAGAAAGAACAACTTCGCAGATAACCCAAATTGGACGACGAGTTCTGGCGGGCTCTCATTATTAATAGACTTTACAATACAAACCACATTATACAAGAAGAAAATCTTATACAATCCATCTGGATTTATTTATACCTTTTGAATTATTATAATGCAAGTTTCATACAAATCCAAATTAAACAAAGAGTTTCCAATAAAAAATTAGAGCATATTGTAAAAATATTTTTGTGTGGTTTCTAATCGCTTTGCGCATCTGAATTCTTTGTTAATGCGCATTTTAAAGTATTTCAACTTTTTACATTGTTTTATTATCGATGACTCAAAATTTCACATTGTACTTTTGTTTATTATATCTATTCCAAAGATTAAATTGACATTTTTTCAAGCATTTTATGTAGGTATATAAATACAACATCTACAACAACTTAAAATGCAAAAAAAAAAAAATGCATAGACATTAAATTTATATATTCATGAAAATTAAAATTAGAAAAACATGTTAATCTTTTCCGTTTCAATGCTATCTTTTTAAAGTAAAAAGTCCAGCATAAAATACAAAAAAAAAAAAAAATTTCGAAAAAATCAAAATTCCATATAGCACTAGTTACTAATTTAATTTGCATGAAATAGTCATAATTTCATTAGACCCACACAATATATATGGTCATAAGTACAATAGGGCACCAAAAAATATACATATATATATTTTTATTATTATTTTATTTTTTTTTTTTTAATCTATAGCTACTGTTGGTAAATAAAAATATTTTGTAAACGCAGAAGAGATTCAAAATTCAAGTTTTGTTTTGGTGGTTGTTATTTTCATCTTAAGTTGTTTATTGCTTTAAAGAATGCTATATTGAATTTTATTTATTTTTTTTTTTTGAGTTTTATTTATTAATATTTATTAAAAAAAAAAATAAAATAAAATAAAATTCAATGAATAAAAGTGAATGGGTTATTCACAAAAATTTTTGTTTGCTTAAAACTTACAACATTATAAGAGGGAAAGTGGTTTTACAAGATTCAAATATCAAATATCCATAGTATAGTTATATAGAGATCTTATCGATTTGAAAAGCGAAAAAAAATGAAATGAAAAATGGGCAGAAAATTATTTTCTTTTAATAAACAGTTTTTTAAAAAAATTTTCCGCTTTTATTAACTAAAAAAAAAATACAAGATTTAAAAATTAAAATAGAAACCTGCGCAGAGTACTTGGTGTGGTGTATGTAACATTTGTATAAGAAGTCATTTATAATAAAAATTTTAAGTTTAACATTTTTTTTAATATATGAAATTGATTAACTAACACACAGCCTACATTGGGATAAAGTTGGATTCGGTTTCGGACATTTTTTAACATAAATTTTAAATTAAAAAATGAAAAAAAAAAAAAAAAAAAAAACAAACAAGTAAATAAATTAAGATACAATTTTGTGTAAGTTTTGTGGGAGTTTAAAATAAATATAACAATATATTTTAATTTTAATTCTTAATATAGAAATTGTCAAAATATGGTTGTGTTTTAACATTGAATAAATGTTACACTTTACATGAAAATGAAGAGGTTGGTAATAAGGATGTATTTTTTCAATACATTTGTAATGTTTCGTATTAAAATCAAACTGAAAAGAAATCTGATATAGAGTTATAGAAAAATATATATATACATTTGTGTATATATATATACAAAAAATTAAATTAAGTCAAGAGAATTGAGAATTTACAAGGGATATTGATTAGAAAATTAGGTCTTACTAATTACATTAAAAAGTGGGGCTGTGTAAAGTTTAACTGACATTGCCAAAATATATCGAAAAACCGTGTTGATCAAGTCACTTGATTGTTTAATTATTTGGAGCAAACTCAGTATTGCTATTAGGAGTTTTAAACTCTAAAGATAAACTAATTTGCTCTAATTCTACAAACGCTAGTTTTTACCTATATTTATGTATAGATAAATTAAGCATTCTTACTATATGCTTGGCTGATATAGGTCTCTACCATTCTCTTAGACCATTTCCCTTAATCTTTGAAAATTGTATCTCTTTAAAATTAAGAAAAACTGTTAACTGTTAATATTGTTTCACTTTGCATATTACTCCAAAAATATTTTAACAGGTAAGTAGTTCAAGTTACATGATTTTAAATTTTTTACCCTTTATAGATTTAGGAGCTGGGCCACACTAAAAAGTTTTCTTATAAAACTTGTACTTATTTTTTAAGGTCTAAATTCTTTCAATCATCAAGAGGTGCATGGGAAACTCAAAAGGTAATTAATTGACTTCTTTCTTGAATTTTTCTAAATCATAAGTATTAAGAAACACGAATATGGGGTTAATGTGTTCCACAATTGGGAGGTGCAACTTATAAAAGTGTTCTTGTTCGAAAAAGCTCTACTGTATATATGATTGACATTGAGCTGCTAAGAGTGCATTACGCTGGTGCGGTTGGATTTCTGGAAAAATATTTTATGAATGAAGTATTACCTAGAAGAACAGGTGGTCAAGGTGGTTAAGGTGATCAGGTGATCAAAAATTGATTTTCGCATAATTGCAAAAGTACCGTATGGAAATCCCCAACATTTATGTAACAAATTTTCTAAAGCTCACAAAAACCGCTACCAACAGCGTTTAAAAGTTTAAGATATTTTTTATAGAACTTTTATTGTGACAATTTAAATTTTGGACCTTTGCATTATTTTAAAATATTTCCCTTATTTTAAACAGTGTAAAAGTTTGTAAACATACGAAATTTTTGGAAAATGTGCTAAAAAGGTGTATTGTAGGGCGATTTCATATGAAAATATTTGAACTCGAATAACGAATATAGGAAGAAAAAACCGATTACAAATTTTGTTATAATTTGAAAACTACTAGATTTTTCTCAATCAGTGGTTTAAATTAGGCACCTCTAACTCAATTTTATCAGCTTTACATTGTTTATTAAAAAATTGCATTGCTAAAATTGTACAATACATTCGGCGTTACTATAAATGACAAAATCTGACCGATAGAGGTCAGTGGTAAAGTGGCGGCTTTTCAATCGAAAAGTCTCGGATTAAAACCCTGGTCGGATCATATCTAATAAGCAAATATAGTGTATATATAAAAATAATTTAATAAGAAGTACAAATGTCAAATAGGCAAAAGCTTAATATTATAAGGCAATATTTACTATTGTCTGGTACAAAAAATAAATAAACATATGAAAAAGTATTTAAGAACCGAAACTGCATCCCATAAACTGAAAACTCCAAGCTAATCTTTGTTACCTGGTTATCTAAACATACACCTAACACTATTAAGAGTCATAGATATCTTCATTAACTGACATAATATCATTACTGTACTATTAAATAATTAATAATTATACTATAAATGATAATTTATAATATTTATTTAATAATTTTAAACTTGAAAAATATAAAAATTTAATTAACAGTCATAAATGTTCATATTTTGTAATTTTTATTATAAATATTAAATTATTAATAAAAATTTAATGCCAAATTAATTAACACCAATACAACTATAAAGTTTGAAAAATTTCAATGTTGCAATAAAAATTTTTCAAATTAATTTTTTTTTATTTTTCTTTGATTTTTTTGTTTTTATTTTTATTTTAAGTAATTGGGGTAGTGAAACTATTTCCCATTCTCAACTAAATATTAAATAACTGTTGCTTTTGTTTTCTTTTACCTCTTTTTACAGTTATGTCCAAATTAATTTTCACTTGTCAAAATTCTATAGATATTTGAAGAAAAAAAAACTTTTTTTTTAAATAGGAAGTTATTTGCTAGAAAAAAAATCGTTTTTTTTTTGCAATCGATTATTTATTTTTTTTTGCAATCGATTTTAGATAAAAAAAAAATTTCTTTGAATGGGAAAAAAGTTATTAAAGGGAAAATAAAAAATTAAATGAAAGTGAAAATTATAAAATATTAATTTTTTCAATTTCGTCCAATCAAATCGGAAATGAAAAAGGTTTTAGAAATGATGTTATAATAACTGTTAACCCAACTCAAGTGTCGTATATGTTGGCTGGGATCAGACTGAGAATCATAAAATAAATTACAAGCTATTAATTGTCATTCAAAATTGTATACAGCTTCTGAAGTTGAATTGTACTTGCAACACTTGACACGATCCTATTTAAACATTTAAATTTTTTCCTTTTTCATATACATTTAAACAATAACTGTAATTTTTACTACCTGTATTTTTTTTTTTTGATTAGTTCCGCATTCAATTGATTTTCACTTTACATTAAAGTATTATTACACACAGGTTCAAACATTTTTGATATTAAAAAATATTGAAGGTGCACTAAAAATTATATGAATGATTTGATAATAAGTTTTTCTTAAATAAAAATGGCCACTTGTTGTTGTTTTTATTTTTTATTTTGTGAAATTTTTTATTTTTTACCGAAGGAATCGATTGCTTTTTTTTTTTTAATTGATTGATTGATTGACTATAATAAGAGCGTATAAAAAAAAAAAAAAACACAAAAAATGTTATATGGGATAACATGGAAATATGAATTTGATTGATCGTTTAAAAAATTGTTTGATGCGTTTAGTTTCGATAAGGTACTTGACGTTTATTTGGTATATAGAGAGTTGTTTGCCTCTGAAGAGTCATTTAATGAATTTTTGTTTATTAGAAAAATAAAAATAAAGTATTTTGCTTTTCTACACAAAAATTTTGAGTTTTTTTTTTAACTTGTTGCTTTTGGAATTTTAAAATGGGTTTTTAGATTGAAAAAAAAAAAAGAGAAAATACCTGTTAAGATATTTTTTTTTTTAATTCGTTTATATTTTTTTTTTTGCAGTTGAATCTTATAGATAAGATATTTTATATAGTGTAGTTTTAGTAGGGTGTTATTGCATAGTTGTATTTTTAAATAAATTAAGAATATTGGAAAATGTTATTTAAAATTTAAGAAAGGCGACGTCGAGGGAGACATCCGTAGATACATGTTGCAATAGGGTTCATATTATATTCTTGTTATTAGAATTGATCTTAATGAATTCCACATACAATTTAAATATGAGATAGTACTCGGCCTTATAACATGTAGAAAACGTCTTAGACTCACAAATAGATACAATTCTATTTTTGTTTATATTGTAATATTTTGTATTTGAGTTATATGGTATACTATATCTGTGAGTTATATTATTCAATTAAATTATTGGTTTATATTGTTGTATTAATGTATTTTTTATTAAAGTTATATAATTATTAATTAAGCCATTAATTTCAAGCCAATGGCGAATGGTAAATGAGTCGAGTCGAAAATCAGAAAAGTTTTTTCACTTTCACTGATATTTGAAACCAGGCCTTTCACATGATAGGTCGGGTCGGCACTTTAACCACTGTGCCACCCACCCGTAAAATAAGTTTCTGAACTTTTAGTTGTGTCCTGAACCATTGTGCCAACCCAGTTTTTAATAAAATTTCGGAACTTTAAATTATACAATATTTTTGTGCTATTACTTATTTAAATTAAGTCAATCTGCACCACATGTGCATCTTGGAAACAATTAAGATTGTACTTATAATATAATATTATTATAATTAAACTGTTCTTTATCAATTCCACGCACATATTCTGCTTGTGACAGTGCTTTACCTTAAGCGCCAGTTAAAATGCATACGATAAAATGTTTAATTGTTAACTTGCATTTTTTTCTTCCATAGAAGCGATTATGGTGAAAACTGATTAAAATAAAAAGCCATAATATAATATTATTAAGAATAGCTTCAGATTTAAGATTAGCTACTTGGAATATAAGAACAATGTTACAGGCAGGTAAAATGAATGAAATAGCCGAAGAAGTCATTAAGTACAACATAGACATCACGGCATTACAAGAAATAAGATGGAAAGGCTGCGGAGAAATTAAAAAACGGAGATATACATTATTCTACAGTGGTAACACACAAAGATCAGGTTTACATGGAACAGGGTTCATTGTTAGTAAATCAGTGCAGAAAAATATATTAGGATTCGCCCCACACAATGAAAGAATATGCGCTATAAGAGTTAAAGGAAAATTCAACAACATAACAATAATATCAGCATATGCGCCAACCGAAGAAGCTGATGACATAGCGAAGGAGGAATTTTATTTAAAACTAAGTGCGGTATGTGAAAAAGTACCCAACTACGATACGACAATTATACTTGGAGATTTCAATGCAAAAATAGGAAAAGAAGAAGAAACACAGAAAATAGCTGGCAAATATTCTTTACACGATGAAACCAGCGAAAATGGACATCTCCTTCTACAATTCGCAAATGAAAACGCCTTAAAAATCAAAAGTACATCATTTGAGAGGAAAAATATATATAAAGGTACATGGAAAATTCCAGGTTCGAATAGGACAAACCAGATAGACCATGTCCTAATTTCATCAAGGTGGTCATCATCAATAATTGACACAAGAAGCTACAGAGGGCCAAACTGTGACAGTGATCACTATCTAGTCAAAGCCGTACTACGTCAAAGAATATCGAACGTTCCGAAAAGTAGAGGATTACGTAGAATTAAGTGGGATAGTGATAAATTAAGAAATGATGAGATAATTGAACAGTTTCAAAATGAGATAAGAAGTTGTATACCTGAAAATGATAGTAGGATTGAAGATATAAACATAGACGATGAGTGGAGAAGAATAGAAACTGCCATAACTGCAAGTGCAAGAAATACCATTGGTGAGAAACAACAACAAAGAGACTCCGAATGGTTTGATAATGAATGCAGAGAAGCCATTAACATTAAAAATGAAGCTCATAAAAAACTGCTACAAAGATGTACCAGATCAAACATGGAAAATTATAAAGAAAAACGAAAAATAGCTACAAAAATATGTAAACAAAAGAAAAGGGTATTCCTCAAAAATAAAATTTTAAAAATACAGGAGGAACATAATTGCGGTAACGTTAAAAAATTCTATAACAATATCAATAGACAAACTAAGAGCTTCCAACCAAGACTAACATCATGCAAAGATAAAGAAGGTAACTTATTAAATGAAGAGCAAAAAATTATAGACAGATGGGCCGAATATTATAAAGAAACGCTAAATAAAACACATCAACAATGTCAAACAGAAAACAATATCTTATACACAGCCGAATTCCTTGTAAATGAACCCACATTAAATGATGTCAAGAATGCCATAAAGAAATTGAAAAATAACAAAGCACCGGGGGAAGATTCGATAACATCTGAATTATTGTGTAACGGGGGGGATTATCTACATAAAACGATACACAGATTAGTATGTGCAATATGGCTTAATGAAACAATACCAAAAAAATGGCGAACAAGTCTACTGAAGCCAATACATAAGAAGGGAGATAGAACGAATTGCAATAACTATAGGGGTATTATGTTACTAAATTCGGCGTACAAAATACTATCAAATATATTATATGAAAAAATTGAACCGTATGCTGAAGAAATACTTGGTGAATATCAATGCGGATTCCGTAGACAACGATCTACTATCGACCAAATATATTTACTAAAACAAAACATGGAGAAATGCTATGAATTTGGGCAAGATCTACATATTTTATTTATTGACTATAAGCAGGCCTTCGATAGCATAAATAGAAACAAAATAGCATATTCACTGATTCAATTAGGTGTGCCCCGCAAATTAGTAAATCTGACAATGGAAACTATGTTCAAATCGCGAGCAAAAGTTCTGATACAAAATACTGCTTCGATAGAATTCGAGATAAAATCGGGAGTTCGGCAAGGCGACGCACTGTCAGCGCTGCTGTTCAACATGGTCTTAGAGCTAGCAGTAGGCAAAATTGAGAAGGGTGGTAACATTTTCACAAAATCTTACCAAATTATAGCCTACGCTGATGATATTGCAATTGTAGCTAAGAACTATAGGACATTGGTAGAAATATTTGTGACATTAGAAGAAAATACAAGAGAAGTAGGTCTGGAAATTAACGAAAACAAAACAAAATATATGAGAATGTCCAATAGATCAAATCAGAGAAACCCGCAAAATATTACAATCAACGATTTTAATTTTGAAGGTGTTGCAAACTTTAATTATCTTGGTGTACTAATAAAAAATGACAACAGTATGCACTCGTGCATACAAGAGAGAATAAACGCAGGCAACAGAAGCTATTATATTAATAAAAAACTATTGCAGTCAAGAATCCTTACAAGGCAAACAAAACTTGTAATTTATAAAACAATAATAAAGCCAATAGTAACATATGGATGTGAATGCTGGACGCTTACACTGAGAGATGAAGAACAGCTACGTATATTTGAAAGAAAAATTATCCGAAAAATCTTTGGCCCAATAAGATTAGAAAACGGAGAATATCAAAGAAGAAGTAATGAAAACATCAATAACATAATTAATGGCGAAGATATTGTAAAGTTTGTAAAGGCACAGCGGCTACGATGGACAGGGCATATAATAAGAATGAATGAAAATCGCCCTCAACAAAGAATTTTCAAAACCAGACCACTATACAGTAGAGCAAGAGGCAGGCCCAGAACCAGATGGAAAGATAACATCGAAAATGACTGCCGAAAAATGAGCGTGGAAAACTGGCAGAGTTCTGCGCAGGATCGATCTACCTGGAGGAGTATTACGAAGAAGGCTTTAGCTCACCCCGAGCTGTAACGCTAAATGAAGAAGAAGAAGAAGAAGAATAGCTTCAGAATTTTAAAACGGGAAGAATTGAATCATATGTCATTGGTACAATTTTGTTTCATTATACAAAATTATCGATCAGCTGTTCAGGAAAATTTTAAATCAATTCAAAAAATAAAGTATTATTATGTCATATGTAAAGTTCAATTGATACAATTCTACATTTATGGTTTATATAATTGTAATAATTTTATATATAGCAAGTTAGTTATTAGTTATTTCTGTACCTGTGCTCTGTTTCTGAATATATGTAAGTCCTAATCAGTATATTCTGTGTTAATACATGTATTAAAACCTATAAAAATATTTGTAGAATATGCCATTAACCTTAGAAACCTATAATATAGTATTAGTTGAATCAAGACGAAAATCGGTTGAAAATTTTAATGACTCTTAAATATGATAGGCACTAGGTACCCAAACCACTATACACATCATAATAAAACTAGATAATATTTTAAATACTCACAATATAACTGATTCGTGTAACTTTTTATTAACTAACTTTATGCTTCTTTATGCTTTGCAAAGGAAATGACTATTATTGTAGTCAAAGTAAGGCAATACACCTCTTAAACTTTGGCTATCTTTTTGTCAATTTGTCGAAAACTGTTACAAATACAAAAAAAACTAGTAAAAATTATTCTATTTTGTAAAGTTAATATGATTGTTGACAAATCTTTGGTTTAGGAGTTTACTGGAAGTTTAATTAATCATTATTTTTGCAAAGTAATAAAAATATTAGAACTTCAGAATAAATTATATAAATTAAATAATATTTTAAAATTCTATAAGTACTAATAAATTCTATTTTTTTCTCAATATTTCAGATCTTATTCAATTTAAATGTAATTTCATTTAAATCAAACTACATTTATAATCAAATAAATTGAAATAATTAGTTATAAACCTAACCACAATCATTTTAAAAAATTGATTATTAATTACTAACTGTAAATTGAAATGTAAAACCTAACATAAATTTTGTAAGCAACATTTCTCAAACAGTTCTGAAGTACTCATACTCAGACATCTAATATTGTACTTATCATTTGTAACTCACGTTATTTATACTCACTCATACTAAAGTACTATGAGTTTTATAATTAATTATACTTTTAAAGAAAGCTTTTACTTTTATTAAAATTAAATTTCCATTTTGCATTCCACAAAAACATTAAATGAGTACTTGTACATAAGTAATAAAATTCATTTACATATATATGTACTTAATTTTTAAGAGATATATGTTATGTACTCATATATAAGTAATTCCTTATAAATTGTACTTTCACGTGTTGTATACAATTTAATTAAAAATATGCATACTTATATAGCGTTATTTTTATGCCAGTACCTCCTCCTAAAAGTTTAAAAGACTGAACATTAATAAAAAGTAAAACAATATGTTAATTCTAAGAAGCACATGCAAAAATCTTGTCTCATATTTCAAAAAATTTCTTCCTTAATTTTTTTTTACATACGCATTATAACACTTTTTTTTACATTATAACACTTCCTCTCACATTTTAACACTTCCTTACACACATAATAAACGATTCCTATTCACCTTATTACACTTTCAACAAAATTAAAACAAACTAGGGTTGATTTATTTAGGTTTCTAGAATACCTGAATAACCGTAATATTTTAAGGTGCTACTCATATTAATTACACTTGAATACAATTATATATGAGGTTTTTTTGTACTTCTTTTTTTAAAATTGAAAGTAATTCTTGAAATTAGATTTAAAGTGTATATAAAAAAAAGGATAAAATAAAAATATAATATGATTACTTTCGTGTGATTTGTAAATTTTAATTTTCATGATTGTGTTCTTAGAGAAAGAAAAACTTAATTTGCAAAAGTGACAAATAACAGAAGGGAAGTCAAAAAATAAAAACTTTACAGGAAATGTTTTTATTTGACTTCTTTTGTTGTACACGCATATTATATGTTATGTATGAGAATTTAGCACTGTATAAGGTGCTTAGAATCATATAGTAGCATATCCCATATGAACCAATCGGGCGAATGGCCTCTATGGAATGTGTGACTTAGATTTCCATGTTCAGAAGTATATATGCAATACCTGATTGGTGTAATTCTTAGCTATGACTTAACCCGCGAGATTAACGCAGGCCCGGCTTAGGATACTTCGCATTATATTTTTTTATTAATAATTTTTATCTGATTAAGGGGTAATAGTTAAAAATGATAAATTTCTTTTAGTTTCAATTCTAGTCTGAATCATTAGATCTACAAGAGTGTATACATTAGAAGTATTTGATAAAAATATTGCTCGAGCTCTGAGTACTAAACGAGCTGAATGTACAGCATTGGCAATTGATAAAAGAAGAAAATTTTCAATCTTGAAATAAAACATTTGAATAGAAAATAAATAAAAAAAAGTACGAATATATTCGAAAGGTTCCGGCATTTCAATCTCATTATAGGAGAAATTCAAAAATGCAGCTAAAAAATATTTTTAGTCTCAATGGAATAACTATAACCTAATTATAAAAGTTTTATAAATTCTGGGTAACATGATAAAAGTTTCGGATATAAAAGTCTCTGGCGGAAGATTATAACTTTGATGAGTGGAGAGTAAAGTCTGCTAAGAAATAAAACATAAAATTTTCCATTCCACTCAAATACTCATATCACATGTCTACGTGAGATTTTAAACCGTGTGTGGATTTTTAAATCGGTTGATTCAAAATTAAATTTTTCCATTTTTCCAGAGTACTTACTTAGAAATTCGTGTATGTGAAATTAATTGGATAATTACTTATTTTATTTCTTCTTTTAATTATTTTAATATTTAATTTAATATTTCAGTTAATGAAGTCATATAAGTCCTCGTTTCCTAGGAAAGTTTTGATCCATGATGGAGGGAAGTCATAGGGAAGTTTTCGTAATTCTACAGGGTTCTTTGGTTAATTTTTTGAGGTATAAGTCGTCACCGGACTCGAACATTCTTATTATATAGCAATTCAGCCATACTTTAGGCATAATTTTGCTGATTCCAAGAAAGAAGTCTAAACAAATTACATTTTAACTCTAAAAGTAAAGAGTTTTTAATAATAAATTTAAAATCATACAAATTTTAAATTGACAAATCATAATGTGGTTGTCAAATTACAACAGTCAGTTAAAATCCTAAAAAAAGACTAAGAAAACCTTTAGTCTTCTTTTATTTTGACTCAATACTATAACAATAAAATTTTAATTAAAATTTGAAAGTTCAACTTTTCGTGTTAAAGGTACTTATTGCAAAAAAGTGTTTATGTTGCTTAGACCACTTTGGCTTTGACAAGCCATATATAGAAAAATAAATTTATATTCTATAGACTTTATAAATATAAACTTTTTCAATTGCTTTTATTAAATTGTTGGAATTATTATTTTGTAACACATTTATATGTACCTGTATATATATATATGAAATATGGTACTTTTTATTTTATATTTAAAAATATTACAATTTCTGGTTATTTGAAATTGCAATTTCCGGTTGTGAAAATATGATTTTAAGATTTTTATATTGATTTCAATGATGATGATATTTTAGTTGCATAGACTTATGATAAGTTTCGATAAACATACATATATACACATATGATAAGTTTATCAAAATAAATTTTCCACTCTTTATTGGAACTAATAGTATACATTTCGATTATATATAGGTACTAATATGTACACTATTTTCATTTTTCACATCTTTATTATAAATTTCAATTAGCAGACCAGCCTTGGAATTTTGATATATAATTTTGATATATATATATATATATAAATACTTAATACAAAATAATATGTATACATATAATAATTTTTGCAATTTTTCACTTTATTTTTAACAGAAAAATTGCTTTTCATTTATGTCTGACTTCATCATGTCCAATTTTATTTATTTCAGGTTCTTGTGTTGAGACGATTAAAAAATCCTATCAACTTCTATCCCTCCCCTCTTATGGTTTTGAGAAATAAAAATTTTAGATCTAAATTGTGGAAATGCTTAAATCCGAGTATGCACTTATTTGATTGATTCTTACTTCTTACTTATTTAAGAAATTTGCAATTCTTATTGAGTTCAAACTCAGTTTTATTCATTCAATCCAAAGTCTCAAGGTTAACTTCATTCTTCAGATAAAGTAAAAAGTTAAATTGCAAAAAAACAAAATATTAAAGGTTGATTATGACTAAAATCTATTACGGTCATTAATTTGATTAAAAATATTGGGGGAATAAATAAAATTGATTAGTAATATCAGAATTACATATCAGAATTCAATATTACTTATATCTAATCAAGTCTCATACTTTGAATTTTATGTTTGTTTTAAAAATTTTTTAATCAAATTTGTGGATTAATAAAAAAAAAATTTATTTGTAAGGCCAATTAACCCATTTGGATAAGAAATTTGTGGATTAATTTATAATCTTTTTTAATTATTTTATAATATTTTATTCTAGTTATTGGATTTATTTTCACATTAATGATTTAATTTGACAGCAAATGCTTAAGTAAATAAAATTATTCGAAATTACTAAAATAAAAATTGGGTAATCGTAAACAATGAATTTTGTATTTCGATATGGCATTGTTTTTGAGAGTCTAATCTGTTTTCTTTATTAATCAATTATCTGTTCCAAAGGTTTATTTTTTTAGCTTTAAATGAATTTCTAAAGAGATTTCTCTAGAATATTTTGCTTTTAAATTAGCGGAAATCACATTGATATAACGCTTAGGTATTAAGAGTGAAATAAGTCATTCAGAGTACTTTTCACCATCTAATTTAAACCTCTTCAATCACAATCGATGTAAAATGGATTTACAATTCAAACCGTTCCCAGTCTTTAGCAATGGAATCTAATGAAAAACTCTAAAAATGAAAGAGGGTTGACCATCAAGCAAGATATATACGAAAAATTCCAACTGCTAATAAAACTGCATTTACACTTGACACAATATTTGAAATAGTAACTTATCAACTTTTGCAAAAACTGAATAGCCCTTATTTTGAAACTAATTCTTCAAAATTTTAAAATTCGAGATTTTGTCATTTGGGATTTTGTTTTATGGGATTTCGAGGTGGCGAATATATACGCCGACATTAAATTATTTTGTAGTTTTTTTATAAAAAAATTTCATATAAATTTTAAAAATATCAGAATTTATATATTATACAAATCAGGATCTATAAATAGCAAACCACTCCTCCACAAAACTCCAAAAATAAAAAAAAAATTTAAAATACTTAATAATAAAAATCATTTTTAATATTGCAACTTACCATGATTTTTTTTATAATTAATATGAACACTACCATCCAAATGTATATTTAAATTATCCAAATTATTTGGTACAGTAACTTTACAACAACGTAATCCATTTTTAATTGCTTTAACAATTGAATCACGATATAATTTAACTGTTTGAAATATTAATGCCCAAGCTTGTTCTTCAGATATTGGTGCATTAAATGCACTCAATATATCTTTTAATGATACACAACCATCACGTATACAACAATTGCATATTAAATCATTTGCACTTTTAATATTATCACCATTATCACCATCATTAACATTACTACAATTATTTATATTATTACAATTACTATTCATATTACTATTTGTTATAATATTATCATTATTTATTAATATATTATTACTTAAATTTAAATTATTTTTTAGATTATTACTGTTACTATTACAATTATTAAATTTTTTTATTTGTTTACGTACATTTAATTTACAATTATTTTCAATATTATTTACATCAATATCAATTACATTATGATGATCAATTTCATTATTAATATTATCATGATCATGATCATCATTATTATCATCACTATCATCATCATCAATATTTATAATACCATTATTATCATTATTTATTTTCATCATTTTCATCATCATATCTTGATTTTTATGTATTTTATTTAAATTTTTATTTCTTATTAATTTTTTATTTATTAAATTTGTTTTATTTTGGTTTTGTTGTAATTTTTGTTGTAGTTTTTGTTGTTGTTGCTGTTGCTGTTGTTGTTGTTGGTGTTGTTGTTGTTGTTGTTTTTGTGTACAACATTCTTTTATTTCAATTGCAGATTCCATACTTGAATCAATAAAACCTTCTTCTTCACCTTGACTGTCATATTCAATTTGATGTTGATTTAATAAATGACGATTATTTAAATGATAACTTTTATTATTACTATTACTATTATTTAATAAAATATTATTACTACAATTTATATTTTTATTTTTATTAATATTGCAATTATTTTTAGTTGAAGATGATGTATCATATAATGTTGTGCTATTTAATATATTTATTGTATCACAACTAATTGAATTATTATCTTCAAGTACTAAACTATTACATATTAATTCGTCATCATCATCATCATCGATATTATCATCATCATCATCATCTAATACATCATTATTATGATCAAATATTATATTATTATCATCATTTGAACTACTTGAATTTTTAATGTCACATAAAATTAATGATTTACGTTTTTTATTAATAATTTTATTTGAAGAAGATGTTGTTGATGATGATGATGTTTCTAATTGATTTAAAGATGATCCTTCATTATTGACAACATTTATTTCATCATTATTATCAAAATTATTTCCTCCATCATCACGAATGGATATTTTTGAATTTGATTTATTCATAATTATAACAATACATTAATAAACACAATAAATTTTTTACTTTTTTTCATTTAATAACAGCAAACATTTGTTTTTTTTTTTTTAATATATATATATATATTATATATATATATATTTTATTAAAATATCTAAAGATAGTTTTGTATAATTTTTTGCAAAAATTTAAATTATTTTTTTTTTCTTTTTACATTTTTTTTCGTATGAAAATTTTTGTACTCGGCAATTTTTTTCTTATTTGTTGTTGTTTTTTTTTTTTGTTTTTTGTTTTTTCGTTTGTAATGTTGTATTAATTTTTAATTAAGAATTGGTATAAATAATAAACAAAATTTTTAGCACTATTTTTTGGTGTTATAATAAACGAAACCACGATTTGTTTTTGTTTGTTTTTTTTTTTGGAAAAAGCCAAAAACAAAAAAAAAAAAAATTATTTTGACACAAAAATATTTTTGTTTAGAAAAAAAAAATAAATCAATAATTTTTAGAATTTTTTTTTTGAATTTCTAAACATTTATATGAAGTTTAAAAAAAAGTTTTGAAAAAAAGTTTTTCAAAAATTTTATCAAAAATATTTTAGTTTTTTTTTAATTTGTAAAATTTATTCTGAAAATAAAAAATTTTAAAAAATTTATAGTAAAAATAAGAATTATTGAAATTCCATCTTAATTTGAAATTTTTTAATATTTTAAGTAATAGGGAAATAGCTTAAGATAGATTTTCTTAGACGCGCACTTCACTTAGTTAAATTAACAGAATTAATACTTATAAATTAAAATTTTATTTTTTAATAAATTCATTTTTGTGTATTTTATTTATTTATTATATTTTTTATTATAATTTTAAATTAATTCATTCATTGTTTTAATATTCTCAAGTTCTTGAGGTGTTGAAGCAGTGAATTCAACATTATGATAGTTATAAAATTGGGCTTAAATTACAGCGGTTTATAAATTGCATTCATAAATGTTTTATTTTAATATTTTCTACATTCTGCAGACAATATTTTAAAAATTAAATTAGATATTTTAAAAATACAAGTTTTAGATCAACAGGTATTAGGTTAAATTTTGATATAAATATTTAGATATATCATTATACTATTTAATCGGCTTATTTTTCCTCACTATAAGGAACCTTGTACAGCCCTGGCTTACTGGACCAATTTTAATGACACAACAACTTAAGGACAACTTTTTTACATTCATCATAATGTTACAATTAGAATTATATTTTTGGGATTTTGCAATTTTTCGGAGGCAAACAGACATAAATGTAATCTTAGGGTTTCAATATTTTGTTTAGTGGGATATTTGGAGCAACAACTCCCACTATTCTTTATTATTTAAAATATATTAACATAAAAAAAATAGCTAGAAGAAATTTTAAATTTGGTTAAAAAAATTACAAAATCAGGACTAGGAGGCTCCTGTGGTTTAGTGGGTAAGTATTTGGCTTAATAATTAAGGAGGTGCGGGTTCGATTCCTGTACGGCTCATAAATTTTTCTAATTGAAAAAAATTATTAAAAAACATAATTTTTCTTACAAATCCCCATGGTGATCAAATAGAATTTAAATACACAAATATATAATATAAACAAAATTATTAAAATTGTAATTATATTCTATATAAATAAAAGTGTTTAATTTAAGAAGTCTAAAGCCGCAATTTACTATTGTCCTAGAGCTAATTATAAATAAGTAAATAAACAAATATAGTCACGTGGTTTAAATTAAGTGACTTAAGCTTATGGCTCATGTATTATTAAACAATTGAAATTCAATTAAATAATTAATTTAATTATACACTTATAAAAGAGCAGAATAGTTAATAATAATTGATCAAATGTTACACCAAATTTTCTGCCCTGAAATAGGTTTAGGTTATGTAAAATAGGTTCGACACTGTTTAATCTTCTTACTTATATCGAGCGGTTGAAAGGTTTATTTTTTGCAATTTACAAATCGCTATGTAACTTTGGCCTTAAATTTTAAGATAAAGGTTTATAAATTAAAAAAAGAACATGGAATTGCATCTGATATTGTATTTTTTATAATAAAAATTCATTTTAACTGTTTTTTATTCTAATCAAAACACTTCCGTTTTTTCAATTTCTTTTTTTTTTATTTTTAAAATTGAATTAAGTTTTTAATTATTTAATAAAATAAATTAATTTTTTATGTACTTTTATGTTGATAGTTTTTTATGTTTTGACATCCCAAAAAAAAAAAAACACTTTGACATCTCTTACATCAAAAAGAAAACAAACTGCATACAACTGGTAGCAGAAATTAATGCATTTATGCACAATTATTTAATTTAAAAAAATAAGTACTCTATAAAATTTTTAATTTTATTCAAAAGTTTCATACAAAAAAATATTAAAATAAAAATGTATTAAACACTTTATTTATGTTTTATTTAATGTAAATTTAATTTAAATTTAATTAAAAAAATCTTAGAAAAAATTTTAGAAAATTTGCAATGAAATTAAAAAATTAAAATTTAATTATTTTTTTTTTTATTAAAATTAAAAATCCATGAATGCATAATTCTGAATTTTAAATTTTTAATAAAATTTTCAAAAATCTTCAATTCAAAAAAATATTAAAAATTGGGTTATTTTTCAATATTCAATACACAAAAAATTTATTTTTTTACAATTTTAAATATTTAAACATTGAAACTTTTTATGTGGATGCAAATATAAAGCGAATAATGTTCGCATCAAGGTTCGCATAAGGCGCCATTGTAAGATTTAACAAAAAATTAAAAAAAAATCACCCACTAAGTTTTTATTAAAAAAATTTAAAAAAAAAAGAAACAGTTTTAATAAAAAAAATCAATTGACATTAAAAATTAAAATATTGCAAAGAATGTATAAAAATTTAAATAATTTAATATAAAATTAATTAAAAAATTCAATTTTAATTGTTTTTAATATTTTTTACTAAATTTTTATATGATTTAATTTTATAACTGTTTTTTTTTTTTTTTTTTGGTAGCAGTCCAAGTCAAACATTTGTTATTGTTGTTTTTGTGCTTTAGAAAACACTGTTTATTTTATTTTTTATATAAATTAAGAGTGTAGTACACTATTAAAATACAATTAAAGTATTACACATTTTAATACAAAATATTCATTTGATAATTTATTTAAAATTATTATTAATATTTTATTATGATTCAATTTGGTGGCGTCTAAACAGATGCACATTTTTAAAAAAATGCATTAAAAATTTCTTTGAATTTTGAAAATAAAAATTTATATTCATTCACTCATCATTCACAGTTGCATTTTTATTTTTATTTTTATAATATTATTTATATTGCATTTTTTATTTTGTATTAAAAATTTTCTCTATAATAAAAATTTTATTTTGCAATTGTGTTGCATTGCAATGCAAATTATAAATCCAAACAAACATAAGTATTATAGAAATTACATTATAAACAATATTAAGGGGGATTTACACAATTTGTTTATAAAATAATTATTTCAAATATTTTTTTTTTTTTATTTTCGTTTATAATTTGGTTTTTATTATTTATTTAATATATTTTTTTATTTTATATACTTTTTATTTAATTACAATTCACAATATTTTGTATATATATATAAATGCTACACTTGTTTTTAAATCTTTAAGTACACACTTAGGTATTGATTTTCCGTGCCCTCAAGTGTTAAACTTGAAAAATTCTTTAAAATATGTATATGTAATGAACTTTTTGTATTAAATATATATGTATGTTTTTTTTTATTATATATTTTTACATAAATTGAATTAAGTATATACATATGTCACAAAATTTGTACATAGGTACAATAAAAATTTATCCAAACATTTGTGTATATATATATATACATATAATATACATATATATATACATTTAATATTGTTGATTTAATGCAGTAAAATTTTTTCTAGGATTTTAAAACTTTGATTATAAGTTTTTATTTACTTATTAATTTCACTTTTATATACATATATATATATATATATATATTTTTATTTTAAATAAAATATTTTATTTAATTATTTATATATATTTAATTTTTTTTTTAATTAAATAAATTTATTCACACAATTCTTAAAAAAACTCTTTAAAATAAAACATCACATCCAAATATTGCTATTTCCCTCGTTTTTTTTGATTTCTTTGGTCGCTTATTTAAAACGCATTTTAACACTTACCGTTATTTTTTTTACTTATTTTTATTATTTTATTATTTTTTTTTTTTCAAAAATTTTCTAAACATTTTTCTTTTTTAATTAATTTTAATAATTTTCACACTTTTTTTAAATAGAAATTTTAAAAATAATATTTATTTTTTTAATTAATATTTACTTTCAATTTTTTAAATAATTTTTTTTTAATTTGTCGGTGTTTTTTTTTTTAATATTAAAATTTTGTTTTTTTTTTTTTTTTTTGTTTTATTTGTTGAAAAAACGGTACAACAGATAAAATTTACTAACAAAGAGAATGAACATATATATAAAAAAAAAAAAAAAATTAAATTAAAAATTATAAAAAATTTTTTATTTTTTTATTTTTTCACAACAACGATCAACGCGCTTCGAATGTTCGGTTGAAACTGATTTGAACCTGTATAGTTAATGGGAAAAATTCCTATAAGATTTTTTTATTTTGATTCTCTTGAAATCTGAACTGAACTTTAATTCATACAAAGTTAGTATGAGAGAAGAGAGTAAATAAATACCAATTGGAATTTGGATTTTGGAATGAGAATTAGTTAATTTGTTATTATATTATATTGTATACATATACCGTACCGTATACGGCTTTTTTCAAATGGAAAATTGGAAAATTATTTTGTATTTAAATATGGTGTACTTCAGGTTTTATTCACCTTTTTTAGTTTTGATAAACAAACTCGATGTAACTTAACTGATATTTAGGAATTAGAAGAATCCAAACATTAGCTATTCTCTACTAAGCAAAAAGAGATTCAAAACAATTGAAAAGAAGAGAGTTAAGCTAAGAAATAAAAAGAGAAAAATTGTATGAAAGATTTGTTTGATTTGATTAAAATGTTTGATTACAGTTTAATACATGTTGTGTGTATTAAGATGATTGGAGAACAGGTTTAATGTAATTTGTATTGAGTGTTATTGTGTTTAATTTTAATTATTTTGAAAAATTATTAATTGATATTATTAAGTTGTGCGCGCAGGATTTTGAAGCTTATTAGATATTAATGATGTTGTATACGACATTTTATTAAATTATTTAAATCTAATATCTGTCTGCACCTTGAAATTCGAGGAAGAAGGATAAGTATGCATATATATTTTTACATGGTTGAATAGGAAAATTGGAAAATTATGAATGAAAAATTGAATATTAAATATTGGTGATGATAATGATGATGACAATAATTTTAAATTATGTAATATTAAAGGATTTTTAAGCTGCAATACTCAAAAGGATTTTTTTTTTTTAAATTTGTATTTGCGATTGGCCTTTTTTTAAGGAAGAAATCTTCAGTTTTAGGGAAAACGAGAAAGAGTTCGATAGGTGGTAGAGTAAACAGTGTATGCTCTAGGATACTCGCAAATACGTATTATAGACATTCTAACGTTCGGTTAATTACTTTCGGCAAAATTTCAAATACACAACTTATTACACTTTGAGTTATGTTTAGGAAAGAATAATTGTTGAATAGCAGCTTTTCGAACCTCTTCCACTATACCAACTATATTTTATTTATACGTTGACCATTAATGTTAATTACTTTTGACAAAATTTCAGATACTCAGCTTTATTATGTATTAACTATTTAGCTATTCTTATATTAGAAAACCTGTTGTATGACAACTACCTGGTTTTGTTGAGCTAATAGAATGGATTTAAACAGCGATGATGTCTCTTTGATAAAAACGATTTTGGCCGAAATACCAAAACCCTAGAACTTGTAGTTTTTGGGTTATCGTGGAGACGAACGAACAGACGGAAATAGCTGGAACGATTTACTTTTCGATTTTGATTCGATCAATTTTTTTGAACCTATATCTACCCCCACCCCTCTAAACAAACGAAATTTAGTAAAAAAAAATTTAAAACTAACTTGTGTTAATTTTTTAAGACTTGCTTTAACTCAAAACTTTAGATTTAATTCCTTTTGTAAAATATTGAAAGTATTATGACTCAATGGCAGAATTTTTTTGAGGACTTTTCGTAAACCTTCTTTATAACCGACTAATGTGAAACTGACGTTTAGTGTTATATGACTTAACACTTTCTTATAAATCAAAATATGCTTT
Source organism: Dolichopus griseipennis (assembly GCA_963082915.1). Taxonomy (NCBI): domain Eukaryota; kingdom Metazoa; phylum Arthropoda; class Insecta; order Diptera; family Dolichopodidae; genus Dolichopus; species Dolichopus griseipennis. Next base: position 56,690,477 of record OY720444.1, on the reverse strand, counting down.
TAAAAATTAATTTACATATTTATATTATGTTAACATAGACACAAACCTTAATTTGCATTAAATATTCTGCAAACGTGAAAAAATACAGTTTTGCTTTATAACGACTGCAGATCCCGATTTAGCTTGATTATATTGGGTGCGTTTATCAAAATGAAGCACTATACTGAGTTCTATAATCGCCATAATAAATTGCAGCGGTGTAGCGTTTAGCGATATTGATTGTGTTTAAGGACTTGCAGAAAAATAAATGACATTTAATTTTGTGTGATATTTGGTAAATTCAAATATTTGATATTATTAAAATTCATGTTCTTTGCACATTTTCAAAATATTTTGAAAAAATGTGTCTACTTAGTTTCACTCTGTCAGTCCGCCCGTCCGGCAATCGTATGCGTGCAAAAATTCTACACTGTTTGTAGTAAAGAAATGAAAAATATTACAAAAAACTTAATTTTATGGAAGCACTTTTTCGTCTTGTCTCACCCGCTTCGAAGCTACAGCCCCCAAGCAAAAATGTAAAACAAATTTTAAGGGGATCCAAATGGAACTTTAATTTACCGTTATGCGAAACTCAATTTTGGTAAAATTTTTTAACTTTCATATCTTTTGAACTTCTATTGTAAGAAACTTTTGGGAAAATTCTTTGAAATTAGTATGAGTCATTAAAGAAAATTAGTAGTTTTTGAAATTTCACTAATTTTTTTTAGCGTTAGATGCTACTGAACGCGATGCGACCATTTAATTAAATTTCTACCATTGACATTTAATATATTGATCAGTTTCACATTTCTATAATAATAAATTGTAATAACCAGATCTCTGGTTACCTTTTCCCAAAATAATATCAATACAAAATATACATATAATAATTAAACTTATTTAACCTCACCCTTATAGGTATTTTAGTATTTATTTTTTTATATATATATATTTTACAATAATTTTAAATTTCAATGACCTTCTTCATTGCGTTTTTTTTTTTTTTTTTTTTTTTTTTTATTCAAAAACAATGTGTTGAGAATTTCCCCTTATTATAAAACTTGTATTTTAAAGTTAGTTAGCAATAGTATTGTATTAAAAAAAAAGTGCATCCGGAAAAAGTAATATAAGTACATTTGATTGTAAAAACTATAGGTATATACATATATATAATAAAATTAAATAAGAAAATCAGTTTTTATACTACCTATATCGTATATTAATTAAAGTTCCCTTGTTCAATTAATTTCCCGTAATTGTATTAAAATTTTTTTTAATAAATATACATTTTAAAAATTATTTTTAGTTATTTATTTATTTATTTTTTTTTAATGCAGTTTTTTTTTTTTTGGAATTTTTTAATTTTTCAATTTATGTGAGAAAACTTCTTTTGAACTTTAATTTATAAAACAAAAAACACTCAAGGCACGGATAATTAATTACACTTATACATCAGATAATAAAATTCATTTCAAATTACACCGGCTCCTAGAAACAATTTTTTTTTTCACAATTCACACAACTTTTAATTCACCTTTTCTGTATATACAAAATGAGTGAACGCATATTATTTAAGTGATTCCAACTCTGTGATAATCTAAAGTTGAGGGAAAAATTTTTTTTTAATCTTTAAATTCTAATTCTTTTTCAAAACAAAGGAATAAAGAATTTCTGAATCCATAGGAGAGGGTTTGAAAAAAAAAAATGAAATTGGTTCGATTAGATAAAATATTTTTTTTATTATTATTTGGTTTAAAAATCTTATAAGAATAGAAGTTAAAGAACGTATACTGAGGGAATCTTGTAGATTTTTAATTGTTTATTTTTTTTTTTTTTTTGAAAGTATTTTTAATGTGATTTGACGTTTTTTTTTAATACACACCACCGGCTTCTTATAAGATTGTCTTAATATACCCTTTTTATTTTAAGACTATCTAAACTATATCTAATAAAAATATTTTGATTCTTTGTTTTTAAATTTCTTTTACATTTTTTTGGGTTTTTTTTTTTTTTAGATTCATTGATGGGAATCAGAATTTGTTGAAGTTGAATGAATATTAACTTAAAATCGTGACCCAGAATATATATCTATATATCTGTTCTTTTACTTAATGCACGAGTTTTATGTTATTTTTTTATTTTTTTAGTTTTTAATGGAATTTAATGTTTATATTCTTTAGTCTGGTTTATAATTCTTTTCATTAACTTGTGCAGGGGATTGAAAGCAGAGAATTGTAATCGTGGAGTTGAAGTAAAATCCAGAAATAGTCATCCTTTAACACATGGCAGCTTAAAAGCGCAGAACTTCAGATTTACATATGAAACCTCCTTTGGCTTCTTCGAATATCTACGGGAACCTGTAAAAGCTTAAAAGCGCACCGAGCCTTTAAGAGTTAATATAATCCGACCTACTTATTACAATAAATTGCATTGGTTAAGGAGAGCATTAGTGCATAGTTTGAAGGCAATTGGTAAAACCGTTGAAGCTCGATATCAAAAGTACTGAAAAACTTTATTCCATCCTCGTGTCCAAACGGGTTAACCGAACTTTGTGTCAGCCTCTCTATTGGACTGCAAAGTCACCATCTTAAATTGGTGTGTTACTTAGTGCATGTGTTATCTGGAACTATTTACGCTTATAGGTGGGATTTGGTTTCGTTCCAATTAAATAAGAAACCCGTAAAAGTAAATTCATCTATATATAGATCTATAGACACACTCTTTTGCTTCTTTATTCAATATCCCCGACAGACTAATACAGATGCATTGGTGTTAGGTTTCAATGCAATGGAATAAGGAATCTATAGGTAAATTCAGATTTACATATGAAGCACTATTTGGAATATGAGAATCCTTACAAGTGTTAGCTTGAACTCTTTACGCTAATAAATGGTGGTATCTCATTTCATTGTATTTGAAGGAGGAATCTACAAGGAAATGCAGATGTACGTATAAAGCTTTTTTTGGCTTGTTCTAATATCCCCGACATATTTGCGGATGTGGCTCTATTTGAGAGGTGTATGGAATACCTTAAGTACTTTATTTAGAAGAGTTTGATTTGATTGGGGAAGGGATCAACAGGGCATACTAAGTAGAGTACTCGGATCAAAAGGATTAGTGAATCAAAATCAGGGCTTCAGAAAATTTCTTTGCCAGTATTTAGTGGGGCTTAAAGAAGAGATAATGGGCTAAAGAGTTTCTAATGTGCCACGAATTAACATATAGTCTTTAAGGAAGTATAAGTCAAGACAATAGATCGCTTCACTCTTTTATTGGGGAAACCTATTTAAATTAAAGAACCGGGAAAACCAGATTCACATGGGAATATGTATTAAAATTTAAAATTATAAAAAATGTACCTACTTTAATTTTATAACAAAAAAACTAGAGTACTTTAAAAGCAAAAGAAATTTATATTTGTTTAAGTGAACTCACAGACCATAAAGTAATTGTTTAAATTACTTAAGGTTCAGTCCCACAAAATAAAACTTCAAAAAAAAAAAAAATTATTGTGAGTAACTTTTGAATTATTCATGTAATAGAGAAGTTGTAAAATTCTAAAATACCAGGAAAATAAATAAAATTTTATTAGTTTACTTACTTTTCTTTTACATTTATGATTATTTCAAATCTCGAAAACTTACAATAAATTTAAGTTGATCTCTTCTTCATACAAATATACAGCAATAAAAAAAATAAATTTAAAAACTCTGATAAATAAAAAGTATATAAAAAAAAGATTTAACTAATGAAGATTGTTAACATATGTAAAACTTAATTAGTTTTTTATTAATCAAAAAATTTAATTCATAAAAGTAAATTAAGACATAAAGGAAATCAAAGGTATTAAAGGTCGTCATTGTTTATCATAAAAATATAAAAAAAAAGTAATTATTTGAAGTTTCTGTGAAGCACCTGCTTCTTTTGACGATTCCTATAATTTTCATTAAAAAATATATATATATGGGCTTTATGGATCGGTTTTGCATAAGATCAGCAGCAGCATTATTTGGAAGGAAATATATCTGAATAGGTCACTAATGTTCTGAGTGTGATTCAATTAAATTTTAACACCTGTTTTATATTATGCAAATTATACTAATCAATACGCTATACTTTTCATCCATCAATGTACTTCCATTTTACGCTCTACTTTGGGAATTCATATTATACATAAAAAAAAATGAAGTAGTATAAAAGATCAGGGTTTCATAAAAGCCCGTTTTGTGGTCAGGTAACCACTTCCCCTGTAAAGTAAGTTGTAAATTATTACGAATCTTAATTTATCGTACTCTACCATAATTACCATACCTTTACCATACCGTACATAAGAAACCGTACCATACCATACATTAGGAACCGTCGTATGAGTTAGGTTCTCTCAATATGGAACGATGCATAGAATTTAACAAATAAGTTTCCATATGAAAGCTTGCCAAGTTTCCAGCTTAAAAATTTGGAAAAATATGAAGATTTTATTTATTAAACTTATCATAATTGCAAGACAATTAGGAATCCCTGCTTTCAACTCCAATGAACGGAACGGACGAGGATCCACTGAACGACTCAACAATTTTGTTGAACAGAATATTTACTTAAAAAACTCTTAAATGAGAAAACAAAAATGGATCGTAGGTATCCAACAGGTTGCTTTTTCCAAGAATTCTCAGATCTTAGTATTCATATTTCCAACTATAAGTTGTGATCGCCAAAAGGGTTATCAGATCTGCGATCTGTTCAGGTGTTTAAAAATTTTGTCGAATATTTTTCACTTCTCTTTGTTTGACGACTTTTTCCGATATGGGAAATTATTCTCGAGGGAGAAAAGTTCGATACTCTTTTGCAAGAGGATTTTAACAACTATTAATTAAAATTTAACATCTTTATCTCAAACCTCGTTAAAGGTTTGTACAGGAATGATGGGATGGCCAGATTAAAAATAATAAGCATATTTTTCCAAATATGTTTTCGGTAGTTAGTTTTCGGATGAAAAAGAGGGAAACATTATTTTATAAAAAGCGAAAAGAAGAACGAAAAATTTAAAAAAAACGGTGCTGATTGTATAGATGCAGATGTAAGCGTACCTTTTTTTTACAATAAAAAATAAACTTTTGTATAAAATTGTTTTTTGCAATGTTTATTTATTTAAGTCATGTGTTTGTATGAAAGAATGGTTGAATGACCTTAAAGTTACATGCAAGGCCAATTCTAGAATAGAACAGAAGTAATTTTATAGAAAAGTTAAGGTTTTATTTCAACTCAAAATTACTGGTGCTTATAATATTTGTTAGTCAGAAATATTTTAGAATAACGTGATATTTGTAAGTCATGTATTTATGTAATAAGCTAGAATTTAATTAAAAAATCTTTTTAGTTTGATATGATTTGGAAGAGTGTGTAAGGTAGATTTGTTTTAAGTTGATATTGTTTTGATTGCATCGAATTTAACAATTTATTCTTCAATGTTAATTTTTAAGTTACAGTTTACTTTTTTTCTTTTATTAACTGATATTTTCGCGCTGCGCCACTTAAAGTTTTAAAGGTAAGCTTTTTCAAACTTGTACTCTGAAATATAGTAAATAATTGATAAATGGTACCTCTAAATTGTGGAACATATTACCTTCGTATGTGAGTACAACACCTCTCAATAGATATAATTTAGATTCAAGATTCAACCCTTGGACATTCATGTCTTGCCGTTACTCCTCAGGTATTATAATGCGCAAGTAGGTTAGGTGTTTATCCCATTATTTTAGTTGGGGAAGTAGGGTTTTCTAGTTAGTTGAAATCTTATGCTTCCAGGGAGTTTAGTATTCCAAGTGCCTTTTGAGGGCTTTTTCTTACTAAGGGGAAAAAAGACTGGTCTGTTGCACGAACTGGTAAGTTTCACTTAAAACATTAGCTTAGATTTCATTCACATCATTATTATAATTTCTGCGTAACAATGGATAGCAAAGTGCAGTATTCCATTTGACATTTGCTTAAGCACTTTTAACCACGGTTTTCAGGGCAATTTTCTGCTAAAACTGCTTGCTGCCAAATAATTTTGACAGTCTGAGATTCTTATCTATGTTAGTTTTTACTTCATCCCAAGAATTACATCTTCAAAATGTAAATCCGATTCAATTCCACTTTTTTCGTTTGAGTCTTCAAAGTTTTTCCCTTTGGTTCATCCCAAACAGAAGTAAGTCTCAACATATCTTTTTAAATTTCCTGAATCAAACATCAGCGGGGTTTAGTTTTATTATACTATAGTAGTTGAAAATATTCAATCAGAATGAATTAAAAGTTTCTTATCTAATGTCCGGTAATATTTTCATCCAACTAAACAATACTATTGTTAAGTAAAAGTGTAAAATAATAAGTGATTCAGAACAAAGCTGTCCAATTATCAAGTCATATATCATGAATTTTAAACTGTGAATGAAAAAAAAAGTGGATTGAAGCTGTGAACTGCTATTGTTATGCATATATTCACTTTAAAATTTTTTCAATTTTAATGAGTGCGTTAATTAAAAATCATTTATGTAAAGTTTTCAAAAATTGATCTTAGATTTATTTTGGAAAAAACTCAATTTGTTTTGTCTAACTAAACAAACAACTTAAAATGAATCTAATTAAATGTCAATTAATAATTTGATTTTTTTTTACAATATATCCATTTTGTTACATTGTAGTTAACGCTTAAAGTCGGATGTCTTTTGAGTTTGACATGATTATTTAACCATTATGTTTAATTTATTATGTATAATCGTTAATGCATTTCTCTTGCATTCAAACTTTCACTTCAAAATTTTTTTAACAAATATTTGGAAAAATTTTTTTTATTTGTAAATGTCAAAATATTTAATGGAAATGTTTAAATAAAAAATAATTTAAAATCAAATTTATAAAAAATGTTTTAATTTTTTTTTTATTAATTAATTATATTAATTTCTGAAATTATTGAAAACTATGCTATTGATAATTTGTTGAATAAAAATTGAAAAACTACAGCCTATTATTTGATTAATATGAATATAAAGTTACTATAATTAATTATAATAGTTCGATATTACTTTGCCATAAATATTTAATTTCTTAACTTCTCTGAAATGAAAGACTGGGCAAAAATGCCTTAACTTTAACATTAAAAATGTTATTTACTAACTTTAAGCAGCGCTCAACCCTTGTCTGCCCAGAAGTAAATCTTAAAAAATGGTACATTTAAAGATTTCAACAGATATTATAGAGCTCGCCAAGGCCATTTAAATGATACACCACGTGATAATATAATTGACTTTATTAATAAGGGCTTGCAAAGTTTCCAACGTTGCTGCAAAAGGCCTGCAACTATGGTTTGCAAGCAAAAGTTTAGAGGCTAGTGAAGGTCTTTTCAGTGATGTACTTGAATTACCTTTTATTACTTGTTATAATAAGGCCTTTATATTCTTCTCAGTACCCAAGCTCTCAGAAGGGAATTTTGAAATAATGTGCCTCAACCAAATAACAGAACACTCTAAAATCATTTTAATATGATATCCATAAGTTGATAAAATTGGGGCAAATTAGAAAAAAAAATCTCCAAACACCTTATAAAGGGCTTGTTGAGACAAATAAAATGTCTGTGTGAGATGTTTGATTAAGTTTCCAAACCATATCTTTTTAATGTCTCTGAAACAATATTAATCTGAAGAACAACTTACCGATAAACGTGCCGCAAAAAAATCCTTTTTATCGGAACTTTTGCCTGCCAGTTATCCGATTACTTATTCCAATCCGGCACAAAAACAATAGCAGTCTTTCTTTCTACGTTAAGCCCTTTAGCCGCTAGATTTATACATGGAAAAATTCAAACAAACTCACAAGTTTTAGGCATTTTTAAAAGTTGCGGCTTTAGAGCGTCTCAGACTGTGTTAACCCTAAGATACCCGTATCAACGTAATATCGACATTCTAACATTCGGTTAATTACTTTTGGCAAAATTTGAAATACACAACTAATCGCACTCTAAATTATATATAAAAGAAAATGCATGACATCTTTTCGAACCTCATGCACTTTATTATATATTAAGTTATGTTTATATTAAAAAAGAAGTTCTATGGCAGCTCCTTGAAGCCACTTCATCCATAGTGTTAATTGATTACTTAAGCTTCTATGAAAGTATCCTGCCCGAATCGCAGTTTGATTAGGGCAATTGAAGCATTTTCGAATCATAATTGTGCTTTGAGGCCAAAACATATAAAAATTTGGATTCGTTGTACAAGTCTATACTAAGTCTATAACTCTATTTCGATTCTATACTCTACTAAAACAAACGCATTTATAATGTATGGCTGGAATTAAAATAAATAGTTTTTGAATAATAATTTTCTCCCAACTTCGAACTTCTATGTACTTAAAACCTTCTCTCTCTAGTATATACTTTGAATCGACATCCGCAAACTCGAAATTCATATTCCATTTTTTATTATTAGCAGATTTATTAAAAATGCGATTTTTAAATAAATTTTAAAATTAAATAATACAAGTCATTTCAAAGTAAAAGTTATTAGAGTGAAAGATGTAAAAAATTGCCTAAATTCTATAATTTTTAGCAAATTTGATTTTCGCTTTCTTCCATTTTTGAATTTTGATTAAAATCTTTACAAATTTAAATTCGCACTTTTTAACAAACAAAAAACCCCCCAAAAAAACAAACCAAAGAACTTAGTCACTTTATACATAGTATTCGTTTTATAAGAAAATCAGTGAAAATCTATAGAAATAAAAGTTTCTAGCCTTAGGACTTTATATAGTTTAATTATTATGTCATCAATTTCATTTCTAATTTGTTATAACAATATAAAAATCAAATGAATAAAAAAAATTCGAGATAAATTGAAGATAAACACTTCAATAAATAAACAAAAACTTTTTAAAAAAATTAAGAAAAAAAGTTAAAGTATGATGTTGAAAATTTTGGTGTATAGATTTCTCTAATCATTTAATATTAATTTATTAAATTAAAAATTTAAAGTGATACGATTTGTTTGTATCAAAGACTCTTGAAGCTGTATTTTCCATTTATTTGCAGAACTACTAAAACTCATAACCCTTCTTAGTTGGAAAATGTTAAAATATTACCATCAATTATAATGTATAACTATTTTCATAAGTGTACTTATTTTTGAGTCCGAATCAAAAGCTCAAAAATCAAAATGTCGAAAATAAAAATCTCGAAATTTCAAAAATATAAAAGCCTGCTTTCTAATACTAAAATTCAAATTAAATATTCTGGAAAAGGTAGATATTCCTCTGTTCGGGTCCAACAGCGGTACTAAATGTAGTATTAAGTATAGTTCTCTGTTCTTAAATATTCTGGAAAAGGGAGTTATTCCATTTTTTTTTTGTCCAAAGGCATAGAACTAGATTTAAATAGAAATTCTGAATTAAATAAAAAAAACGGAATAATTATCAACAGCGGAAAACATTATTTTAAATAAGTGGGATTTTAAAAAACGGAATTATATTCCATTTCCAAATTTTTATTTTTAAATTTCATAATTTTTTATTTTCGAGATTTTTGGTATTTCGAGATCTTTGTTTTCGAGATTTGGATATTTCGAGATATTGATATTTCAAGATTTTGGTACCAACCCCTTATATTTTTATAACCTTACGAACGTAGTTTTAAGAGTATATAAAATTAGCCATTACCTTTGTGACACTGTAAAAGAGACCAGATACACATTGGCTCAAGCGCATGGATCAGATCATAATTGAAAGCTGAGTAGCTTTAGTATGGGTGTCCATTCCGAAAAAAAAGTAAAATTTACAAATTCGTGTTTTTACAATAAAAATCCTTCCTATAGAAATTAATCCAGTCTGGTAAAAGGATTCAGTTAGTAGCTGTTGTAAATTAATTAACATTATAGATAGAGTGACTGCGAACAGCTGCCATAGAACTTCTTTTTTAATGTAAACATAATTTAATATATCATAAAAATAAACATGATGACATAATAATTAAACAGTAGGACTTAGGGCTCAAGAGAAGTTAAATTTTTTGGGAACGATTCATGTTCAACTTTGTTAGATTTGGTTGGGAGATTCGTGTAGCTACTTTAAAAATGTTGTTAATGATGTAATAAATGTTAATAATAATGTAAGCTAGGCTAATAATAATAATATTTGGCTTACCGATTAAATATAATATTTATATTATGTTCATGCGGGTATCCTATTCTCTCTTCTTAGTTTAATTATTGCTTTTTGGTTAGCGTTGGTAGTTTGTTGGCTGTTTTTAGAATATTTTGAAAAAATTTTGAAAATGTTCTATTATAGTTTTATCCTGTTCGGTTGGGTGTTTATCCCATTATTCTGACAAAGAGGGATCTTTTGATAATAAGTAAGAATATTACATTGCTTGGGAGTATATTGTTATATATAGTATAGTTTTTTACTCCAATGTATGAATCGGATCAGAATTAAAAATTAAATCGATCTAGCTATATATGCCCGTTCGTTCGCACTATAACTCAAAAAATAAAGAAACTAGTATTCTCGGAAATTTTCACAAAATCGGTTTTAGGTAATAGCCGCCATCCCCAATTCAGACAATTTTCTGCACGTGTTCGAGTAGCTGCCATACAACTTTTTTTGATATGAAAATAACTCTATATTTGGTAAAGCAGGATATTAGACATTTTGCCAAATATAATTTAGTTTAATGGCCAAAGTTTGTTTTGACTGGGGTTGTAAATTTATCTTGGTGTATTGTGTTCAAGTAGTTGGGATACAACTTCCTTTGGTCTTCTGAAATTTAGTCCATAGTAGTTAACTTTAGTTATTTAATTTAGTTGGTGTAGAGTAGTGGAAGACGTTTGAAGTGCTGTCTTTCAACTTATATTTTCTGAATGTCGAATTAGTTGTTTATTTGAAATTTTGCCAAAAGTAATTAATCGGATTATATAATGTATATATTACGGTAATACGGATATCTCAGAGTTTATACAGTCTACTTTACTACACTGTTACTCGCTTTTTTAAATAAAATCAACGTATTAATAAAACATGATATAAAACTGAATTCTTCAAAACAATTATAACAAAATACTAATTAAAAATTGACAACTTTTTTCCTTTCTTCCATTCAACTTCCCTTTACATTACGTAGAAGACATTTTTAGGTAAAATGTTATTATTCCAATGACCTCAAAAATTTCCTTCAATAACAACAATGTTATACTGTCTTAAATATAATTGAAAAAGTAAACAAACATCTAATCGACGTCAATATATACTATATAAATGTTACAAATTGACTACTTCTTCTTAGAGAAGTTGAAGTCATTCATTTCCGTTCAAGAGAAGCATTTGGTTAAATTTTGTGACTAGAAATTTTGAAAAAAAAAAAAAAAAACTAATTAAATACCGCCTGTGGGCTATTGTACTAAATAGTTGTACTAAAATTGTTATTTTTTTTTTTTTTAAGTTGTTACAATAACTTTCTAAAGATTTCGGAAGTTTCTTTTGACCTTTCACAAAAATAACTTCAAACGTAGTGAAAATCTAATCAATCATCGACAAAATGTTTTAAATTAACTTCTTTTATATTATATGAATAATTTTCTGATAGATAGGATGACTGACAATTTCTCTAGATGACTTCGACTTTTTTTTTAACAAAACACAAAAGAAATATAGAGCTGCCTAATAAACTTTTAAAAAGAATGTCTTCAATCGCCTAAGTTTTAAATTTAAAACAAAAAGTTATTTTCCCATCATTATTTTAAAAGAATTCTGAAAATTTTGAATGGCGGAATACGTATAGTAGGAATAAACGATTTTTCGTGACAAGTAGAATAGAAAAAAAATGTTTGAATAAAAAGTGAAAATAACCAAAGAAAAATAATAACTTGTGGCTTTTTTAGTAAATTTTTGAAAAGGAAAATGGGGATCCGATGGATTTTTCCCCTAAATAAAACATAATAGAAATTTAAATAATTAATGCGCGTCCTATATAAGATTTACTACCTATATAAGTTTCGCTTTTCAACAATTATAAAATTAATTTTAAATGCTTTGTTTAGAAGGGTGGATTGAAGTTGAATCGGCTTTATTACCAAAAACAATGGAAATAAAATCAATGGATCAATCAAACAATAGATTCAAAATAAGGAGTTCTATCTTATATCCAAAGAGGTTGAAAAATGAAAAGAAATGAAATAAAGTCGATTAACGGGTATTATCAAAAAAAGTGAAATCCAAAAATGCTGAATAAACAAAAATCACCCTGTTTTCGATATTTAAACTCACAATATTGCAAGTAAAAATATGGAAATATTCCGGAAAAAAGGAATAGCCTGATTTTGAAACAATCTCAAAACCCCCCCTAATGGTTTTCTCCAGACATATATTCGGAAAACAGTATTCAAAATAATGAAGGCTGCTGTCCTGAAGCCCCCACTAATCAAATTATTGAAACTTTAATTTTTTAAGCAAGCATGAAGTCCTTCAACCTATTCCTATGAAATCCTTTTTTGGGTATCGTTCCCCGGACTTCTGTTAAGCAAATTACATGCTTAGATCCTGATTTTGAATTCAATTCTTATATGTTAATATTCTGGGAAAGTAGGTAACCCAAATATAATAACCAACTACAAAATCCCTCCAAGTATATAAATATTCTGAAATTCTGGTAAAAAGTTTTCCAGAAATTCTGGTTTTTAAGAGTGAGGTACCAAATCAGGATATTTCGCTTTTTCAGAATATTTATAACTCTAACGGTTTTTGAGCTTTTGTAATTTGGGAAGAATCTTAAAATTGAATACCAAAACTGGGGTGCTCTCTTTTTTCCAAAATATTTATAAAAGACTTGTAATTATCAGAGATTTAAGAGTTAGATTTAAAATCAGTTGCCCCTCCTTCGCCTAAATTATTTTTTGAACAATTTTTTTGAAGCAGAACATACTGGCCAGTTCGACTTTATTGCATTTTTTTGTATTCGAATTTATTTTTTGCTAATTTTTATTAGAAATAAGGTAGAATAGTTACTTCGACTTTAGTTTCATTATTTTTGGTAATACAGTCCATTCTACGCCCATTTCTAACAAAAGTTTAACATTACAAATTTTTAATAATAGTAATAATATACTACTGGTAAAATAAAATCCCCTACATTGAAACACACAAAGGGGCCTTGAATTACAAGAGCCTACATGTAGGACTAGGTTGAACAGTTTAGATTTAATACATCTTCTAACAATAATTAACAAAAGATTTATGAATAGTCTAGTTCCTTTAAGGGTATATAATATAAACCACAAGAATACAATCACAGTTCAATGACTTTGGATATGATATGATATTAAGAAAGTGTTTTACATTGATTTCGTTTGTAAAGTTAAATTGTATGCAAAATTTATGCCATTATTTATCTAGATAAAATTTATAATCTAGGTCGAATAAAATTAAAAACCTGAATTGCAAGCTTATGTTAATAAATATTTACGAAATATTTATTTAAGATAAAATATTTTAACAGACAAATATCAATGCCAAATAATGATTAATTAAATGCTTTAAGATATCATCGATTAAATTTACTGAAAATTAGATTAAAATAAATATTTATTTAATTTTTTTAAAAAAAATTGATTAGGAATAAATAAGAAAATGCACAGTATATCCATCTTCTGTTAAGAACCTTTGAAATAAATAAAAAAAAGGATTTTCGGAAATACCAACAAGCCATAAAATAAAATTCAGTATCGATTTACCAAATTCGATTGAATCTAGCAACCAATTATATAACTGGGACGTGATAAAAAAAATTGAAATTATTAATAGGGGAGTTTATATTAGATTATCTAAAGCGATAATTTAATAAATTGTGATGTGTTTCAAAATTCTGAAACCATTTATTTGAAATTTGAAACTAACAAAATTGAATTAGTAATGGCGATTATTTAATTTTCTGAACAAAATTTCGAATGTACCAAGCAAAATTAGTTAAAATTTAAGTGCGAAATGCAATAAGTTTACAAACTATTTTAAAATTAACCCGTTTTGTACGTGATTATCAACTCAACATTTTTATGTACGTAAACTATACGTTCCAATAGTTAATAGGTATTTTAAAATTACACTTACGTTTGTAAGGCATTGAATAAGACATGATAGATATGGAAAAATATATATATTCTTGCTCAAGATTGAATTCTCAGTCGATTGAGTAGTATATGTATGTCCGTCTGTATATCCATCTGTCCGTTCCACCAACGGACCAATTTTAGGTTCGCTATTTTGTTGGTTGAGATTCGACTACCATTTCGAATATCTCTGCCAAATAACAAATTTTTTCGTATAAAAATTAAAATTCTAAATTCTCTAGCTGGGACAATTGAAAAACAATTGAACCCTGGAGTCTTGAAAAGTTTACAAAATATTTTTAAAGCTTAAATAAACTGCAACCTAAGTTTTGGTTTTTTTTTTGCACCTCTTTATGCTATTATGCTAACTGTCCGCTGTTATAGGCTAAACTGCCTGACTATAAATGTGCATGTCGAAACAGGGGGAAATATTATAATCACACTTTTTGAACTGATCAAATGAATTCCAAATAAAATTTAAATATGAGATTGTACTACGCTTTATAACATGTAGAAATGTCTTCGATTTTCATTAGATTCAGTTCTTTTTTGTTTACATGGTAATCATTTTGTGTTAGAGTTATATGGTATTCTATATCTGTGAGTTATAATATTCAATTAAATTATTTGTTTATATTGTTATGTTAATGTATTTTAGTTTTTTATTTAAGATACATAATTATTAATTATTGATTAAGCCATTAATTTAAACCTAACGCAAATGTTAGCTGAGTCAAGTCGAAACTCAAATAAAATTTTTTACTTTCACTGGGATTTGAACCCATTACTTCCACGTGAAAGGTGGGCATTGAAACCATTGTGTCACCCAGACGTTTATCACCTGGTTGGAATCCATTTTAAATCACTGATTCGTACTTCCATTTTAAATCTCAGAGTAGACACAGTATTGCTCGTATAAACTCTTGCTCGTTGAATATTATTTCTCTAAAAACTCTTATATCAAAATTAAAATAAATTTTTTTTAAAACTAAAATAGAATTAAATAATTTCAAGGTGAATTACACTGTCAGATGATAAATTTTTTATATTTTTTTTTATATTTTAACCCAGTTTTTCTTTAATTGCTTTTCTAATATTTTTAAAAGATGACAACAATAAAAAAAAACACGAAAAACTACGAAATCGATTAAATTAAAATTAAATCGATTACTTATTGATTATGTTTATAACAATAGTAGAACAGTTTCAGCTCAAATCATGTACAATAAAGCAATAAAAAAAAAAAAAAAAAACTACAAAATTAAATTAAATTTTAACTTAAAAGAATAATAAAAAAATAAAAAATTCATTTAAAATTAAAAATAAGAAACATAATTTAAGATTTTAAACATAAAATAACAGTGGCGTAGAATCGATACAAAATAACAGAAAAAACAATTTTTACCTTGAAATATTTGATACAATTTTTTGATTGACAGCTTATCAATAAGTCAAGTAATATATACATATAAAATATATATATATATATGATTAAATTTGTTTTTAGTTTACAATAATTAAAATTATGTAAATTTAATTTGGTAAATTAAAAAAAATTGTTCAGGGCATCTTTTAAAAATTATGATTTGTTCCATGGTGTATTAAAAATAAAATTAAATAAAAGTGTAGGGGTTTCTTTTTGTTGTAATACATTGATGTCAGAGAACATGATGAGAGTTCAATAACTTTTTTTTTTATTTCATTTTATTTTTAAAATATGAGTTATGAAAAAAAAAAATTTTTAATTAAATTTAAAAAAAAAAGGAAAAATTTACAAGAAAACAATTAAATATTTATTAGCAATCATTTGCTAATATATGCGATATACGATATACCTACCAAGTGTAAATAAATGAAGGTGAACTGAAATTAAATTTAATTAAAAAAATTAAAAGCAAGCTAACAAAATTTAATGTATATTTGAAAATTATATTAAAAAGAATACCCTATTTACGCTATGTTTAAGTTATATATATATATATATCATGTATGTAAACATATGTCTAAAGCATTAAGGTATTTTAAGCAAATGTTTAAATAATCATATAAATGTAGTTTCTTTTAGGTCTTAAGTAGATCACAGTATCAGTTTGTAACAATTTGATTGGATAGAGCACCACTAGATGGAGAAGCAGACATCTCAATGTGTAAAATTCTGTATCTAAAAATCCATCACCATCTCCAAACTGTAGGACATGTAAACTATGAGTGACACAAGAATGAAGTTTGAACAAGGAATGGAATTTAAAAACTGCGACTGTCACTTTTGAGGGCTGGTTGATATGAGCTTCAATTGCGCTTCAATAAAATTTTTGAGAATTAAAATATATAACCAACCAATTTGACCAATGGCGTAGTGGTAAAAATGCCGCTTTTCTTGTGAATAGTATCGGGCCCAAACTCTGGCCAGATCATATCTATTAAAAAACTATTGTAAAATTGTATAATTATATCGTAATATAAGATAAAATTTAAAAGAAATATATAAATAACTCTTGTATAGGATAATAGATGGTGCCCAAAATTAACATTTGTGTATTCATAATCTTATACAATAGCTACAGCCGAGTAATCAACGGCTTAGTGAATATAACGATTAAGGAAACTGAAGCCTAATCTAAAGGAGTGGAAAAGGAATAAAAAAAAAGAAGTAAATAAGAAAATCAAATAGTTTCTTTTTAATTCCACTCAAATTTTTTATTTTTGGAAGACAAATATTTCGTCTACGAAGTGCACACTTTTTCGAAGTGCATGTATTCGGTACATAATTTTAATAGTTTTAATGAAAACGAATTTTTTTCCAAAAACTCAAACCACATAACTGTTGTAAATTTTCAAAAATTACCTACAGGTCTTAGACACAATTTTAATACTAAATAACACTGAAAATATGAACTAATTTTTAAAGTTGTATTTTTAAAAAATTAATTGGGAATTTTTTTTTAAATTATGAGTAAACCAACTTTTACTTTTTCTGTATTTTACAACTTTAAATTTTTAATTAAATAATTAACACTACACTGTTACACTTTAACTTTCTTATTCCTAGTTTTATTCTAAAAAAATTATCAAAATACTTTTTGATATTAATAAATAAAACTGTATTTTTCTTATGGGATTTTTTGTGGCGGCATTTGCAAAAAATAATCAAAATTGAAGCCCTCCATGTTGTTAGTTTTGATATTGGTTGAATTTATTAATTAAACTGAGCTTAAGACAGAGTTTATCGTATATTCGTAAATAAGAAGCATGTTGTAACGAGTTGTTAAATTTTAAATAAATGTATCATGAATCAATCTAGAGGGTTATGTTTACAACACCAAATGTTAAGGGAGTAACTTTATACAAATATGTTTTCAAAAATTTTGTTAAGTTTAACATTGATTTATTTTCATAATATGTTTGAATGACTGTGTAATATATATTAATCAAAATATTATTAATTTTTTTTACCGAAATTTTTTTTTTTTTTGCCGGCACCTCTACGTGCTAACTGTTCACTGTGACAGGCGAAACAGCCTGACTATATATGTGCGTGTTGGAACACGGGAGATAAATTCATATATTAGAACTGATCAAATGAATTCCACATACAATTTCAACATGAGATAGTACTACGCCTTATAACATGTAGAAATGTCTTAGATTTTCAATAAAAACAATTCTATTTTGTTTATATTGTAATCATTTTTTGTATTTGAGTTTGATTCTATATCAGTGAGTTATATTATTTAATTGAATTATTTGTTTACATTATGTATTTGTTTATATTATTAAATTTATGTATTTTTTATTAAAGATATATAATTATTAATTACTAGCTGTTGGGCCGTCACAGAATGACGGAAGGTCAATTGAAGGAAGAACTAAAAAATGTTGCTATACATTCTATATTGTTTCCTTTGTATAGATTCAAATCGAAATACTTGTTGGGATTGATGAGGGAGAGTATGAGGGAGATGAGGGAGATATTAGGGAAACTTTGAAATTACTTTGATTGCATTGCATGGTTTATTTGCTTGGTTTATTTACTCTTTATATTTATTTTAATTTTTGGTAAAGTATATTCATAATGAACATATCATAATGTATTTACAGTACACTACCGACATATTCAATGTGTACTATAGCTATTTTGATTTTATGATCGAATCTAATCGATTTTGGGTTTAAAAGATATATTTACGTATTAATTGAAATCTGTGGCGAAATTTAACCCATAGGTAGGTAGGTACACATTGAAAATATTTGCCAGTCCTTAAATTTTATTTTTAATAAAATTGCATACTTACTTTTTTATTTAGTAATTTTAAACTCAACTCCATTTTAAAATAATTTAAAAGATAATCTTAACTAAAAATAAAAGCTGAGTTATCGGATTCATTTGACTTAAAAATACTAAAACAAGTAATATAAATGCTATTCATAGTTTATACCTTTTTTTTAAAAAAAAATTACTTACATAATTTTTAATTTAAAAATTTTGGTATTTATAAAATCTGATAGCTTAGACTAAGATCTAGTATTACACATATTAGTTTTAAGTTATTGAAATATTATGTAAAACTAAATTCTCTAAATATTAAAGCAAAAAATACCCAATTTTCAAAAATTCTTTCACTTCCTTGTCCGTGTAACTAACCTGTGATACATTCGTATCGTAGATCCCATCCTTACGTCGCACACTTTCTATTGGAAATATATACAGCTCCAACGGGTGACATTCGCAGCTTTCCATGTCCTCCGTAAAAAGTGCAATATCAGCTGTAACACTTCCTTAACATTCATTTCCATCCTGATTTAGCTCAATATTCCTCAATCTATGACCTAAATTAAACACTTATTATAACATTGCAATACCTACATCTTTTATTAAACCATTCTAGAAAATGCTAATTTTCTTCCAATGCTCCACTTTTAAATATTTAAAAAAACAAAACCAATTAAATGAAAGAAATATGTCATCAATCGAAATTTATTATATTTTAAACGGTTTTCTTCTTCTGAATAAATTTTTATCCAAATATTTTGAGATTAAAACGATTCAAATTGGTTTATTTTACAAAATCACTTAAAGCAATATTGAGTCCAATTATGAATAATGAAAATCCAATTTTATTAACTTTTCTTTAAAAAATATATCGAATCTGTCAACATTTTTCTCATAACTTTATCTTAATTGACTTTTTTCAACAAGTCAACAACGCCAACATCAAAAAAAGAGAAAATTGTTATACAAAAAAAACATAACATGAAACAAGGAAAGGAAGGGATTTTAATCAATATATATTTATATATATACAAATGTCTTTTATATGTACAAACTTTGTCATTTATTAAATTTCCTTTTTTAAATTTTTTGTTGATACCTTCAATAAATGGAACAACAGTACAACAATAACAACAATGACAACAAATAACAACAACAAAAAAATTAAAACAAGAAATTCAATGAACCCAATTTACGTTTTTCAAAAAAAAAAAAAAACTTCTTTGTATGTTTCGTTCAATGTTGACGACCTGATTATTAAAACAAAAGTGAAAAACAAATCAAGTTTTTTTTTTTTTTCTGTACTCACTTTCACGGATGTGCTAATAATTGAGTAGAACAAGTGTAATTCCTTTAAAGGATTGTTGGAGAGAAAGGTTGCCTTTAAAAAAAAAAAAATAAAAAAACCATTAAGTTTTTTGTGCGTCTGCTACCTTGATCACTTGGATGATAAACTTGAAATTTTAAAATGCATATAATAAAAATTAAAAAAAAAGGTTTGAATTAAGTTGGGTTGGTTTATATATACATATACAATATATGTAAGGAAAATTTATATATATATATAGAGTAAATAATAACTTATATAGGTCATGTGATGGATGTTTTAAATTACAAAACTATAATTTAATTTAATTGTTACTTGAGATTGATATTAAATAGTTATAATTATAGGTTGTATAGTGTAAGAATTCATGTATAATTTGTATTATTAAGAACTATTTAAGTCAACTGATGTACACATTTCAATTTTTAATAACATAATAAGTTTGGGAAAGAATTGTTTTCTGTTTTTATATGTTTAATGTTTTATTAACAAATATTTTCCATTAGGTGGGAATTTTTAATTGAAGTGAAATGTCGTGGGAATTAACACTTTAATTCTTGTTTTTAATCATACATTCTCTTGAGAATCTTTTAAATATAGTAATTAAAACTTAAGTTTAATATGCTTATTGTTCAACTGATCGGCTAACAAACCTGTGTGATGCTTAAATATCGATTGCGTGAAGTGGGTGGTATTAAAAAGTATGTTAGATCAAAAATGGAGTACACTGTATACTTATATGGGCTGGATTTCTCCAATTATCACTGAGATATCTTGACAAAGTTCAAAGCAGAGCTATTTGTCTTATAAACGATTCTAATGTTATCTGAACTTACATATTGGCACACAATCTAGTCACTAACCATATTTTATAGGTATACCTAGTGGGAACCTGTGTTAAAGAAATAACTAAAATACCTGCCTTCACTAAAAATTTTTCAGCGTGCAACAAGGCGTACACATATGCTCATACCGTCTGTTCAAGTTGGTAATTCATATATGTACGACTTAATTAAATTTAAGAAGATTGCTTTATTTAAATTTTAAAAATTTTTCCATTTATTCTACATGATCCATTATCTTAATTCTAATTCCTAAAATTTCTTTTCCCAATTCTCATCTTGAAAACCAAACTGTACATTTGTATTAAAAACTTCATTCTTAAATTTGGTTTTTAAAAGGTATGGTTTTACTTTGTTAAAGTCACACATTACCCAAAGGAACTGCGTACATTTTCAATGGATGACTTTTGATGCTTCCTATGATCTCCTTAAAAATAAGAGTTTTAATTTTAATTGAACCCCATTTGTTATTATTCCGTGACGTGAGACAGGACTAAAAGACTAAAGTTTTAAGCATGTAGAATATTTAAGATCCAATTACATTATCGTTCATTGTAATAATTTTTTTATTAAAAATACAAATTATTTCCATATCTGTGAGTTTACTTATTATTATTATTATAGAATTATTTTCTTATATTCTGTATTTGCTAAATTTAAATGCGTGCTGTTCCTCTAATGTAAAATCAATGATGGATTGTAGCTCGACCAAATATCAAATCATATAAAAGTTTCTACAATTTCACTAGGATTTCAGTTGGATCTGTCGAAGTAGAGGTTTAACCTTTAATAATTGGGCTACTCAGTCTTTCATACAATTTTTTTTTATGTTATTTGAGTTCAAGAAAGTTCTGAAATTTATTTTAACAACAATTAATAACCCTATGACAATTTTATTTTTAACTTTCAAATTTAACAATTTCTTTTTACTTTTCTTTTCGATTATAAAAATTGAAACTCTTCTGGCCTCCTTTTCTAATTTTCTGATTAGTTTTTTTTTTTTTTTATTGACTAACGCTTCTCTTTTTTCACGCTTTATAATTTAAAATAAACAAAAATTTTAAAGATAAATTATGTATTTCAATAATTTGACAAATTATCATAAATAAATATATAAAAAAAAAACAAATTATTTCAAGCTACTAGAAAATATTTTTAAAAATTGTAAAATTATGCTAATTTTTTTTTTTTTATTCTTGTTTTTTTTTAATTTTAGCATAATAATTTCGCTTCTGAATTGATTTCATACTGTGCAAAATTTCAAATATATTTTTTTACCTAATAAAAAAGCTTGACGAAGTTAAAGATTAGTGATTACTATTATACCTAATCCACATAAAAAAAAAACTACTAATTTTATTGTTGATATAAATTAGCAGAACTAACCTATTTATATAAAACGATCAACAAAAATTTTATGATTCATAGATTGGAACAAATTAACCTTGACATTAGCGTTAATTCAATGGTCATAATTGAAGTTTTCAAAATGCTTTTAAATATATGGTACAGGAAATAAAATCCCATAAACATCTGACGATGATGGATAATTTCCTTTATATTTCTAGGTTAACTATACAAATTTAGTTTAAATACTTTTGTAATAATGTTTGCACTTGGGTGAAATTTGATTAATTTTATTTATTTTTATTTATTTACATTTGCTTAACTTTAGTAATTAACATATAAATAATAAAATTTGAAGTTTTTTTTCAATGAAATTAGAAAATAAAAATTGTATTTTAAATATTTATTACTATATAGCGTTAAAAAAATATTTATTACTTTAATTTATTATTATATATATATATATGATGAATAAATACAAAAATAATATTAAAATTTGATAATTTTCTAATAAATTTAATTTAAAATTAACTTTTATAAATAAAAGGTTATTAAACTTAGAAATATGAATGTAAAAGTAAGAAATTTAAATTTGAAACGAAAAACTTAAGCGAGAAACTTTGTTAAAAAGGAGTATAGTTTTTAGTACGTTTTTAAATTTAAATGAAATTGCTCTAACATTTTAAATCATTTTTCTGTTTATACTTTAGCTTTTTATTATTTTATCATTTTATTACGACATTTTCACTCTGACTAAAGATTGTAATATAATATGTATGTATGTATATAAAAATGTCTTTTTCAAAAATTAAGTTTAAATTAATTGGTAATATATTGATCTTCTTCCTATTCTTATTAAAATAAATAATTTGGGAGAAACTGATTTCTATTTAGTTCTTACCGTAAACGCCCATTTGATAGAAAAAAATACCTTAAATTGTTTGAATAAAACTTAACAAATTTTTAATCTTAATATTAAAAAACTATTTTAAAAAAAAAAATTTTAATTTTCTGCTAAAGTTTTCAAGTATGTGAAACAAAAGACATAAAGCTTAGTCTTAGAGCCTTAAACATAAAGCTCTTTACAAAAGGTTTAAACTGAGATCAACCGTTATTCAATTATGATACGCATTAGTTTAAATGTTAATTTTGAACTCATGTGCAAATATATATGAAGAGTGCAGGCAAATAACAATCAATGTCAATTTTTTTCGAAAATGCAATATGGGTATCATTGGAAAGGCAAAAATGAGATCTTTCGTTCTATCAACAATAAATAATGTAAAACCAAACGAGATCAAAGTTTTAGCCTGTTCAAAATTTCCTGTACAGGGAAAGAACAATCAATGTCACAGTTTTAATGGAAAAAACAATCAATGTCAGTTTTTTTTAATATGGCAAATTTTGAATTGTTTTTATTGACTTGACTTGACTTTTACAAATAAAAATGTTCTAACGGGAATTTAAAATAACATTTCCCGTTCGAGGCCATAGTTACATGGAATGTGACAAAAATATGGGATTAATAAAACAAAATCTTAAAATAGAATTGCCTGATGAATGGAACGATCATGTTAAATCTTCACGGGTCAAACCCTCGCCCTTTGTCATTATTAAAAGTAAACAAGATATTTTCAAAAACTGGGGCAGTTATTTGGAAAATAATCATTATAAAAAAAAATCTCCATTTGCAACGAGGCCAATTTCTGAAATCTACATAACAAAGGAACACAGTCGGACACTCCAATTAAGAAGCACATATAACGGCCCATGCAATTCGTACATAATCAGATATAAAAATACTGGTAACAGTTCACAAAATTTAAAGCCTTCTTACACTAGCCTAATTCCACTTTCATCTGGAAAATATAATGATTTAATGGTACTTAAAGAATTTTGCAGAGACGAAGCGCAGCGGTTTTTTGAAGCACTGCCGCATTCGAATCAAGTTTCGGACACAGACGATAATAATTAAGCAAAACCATACGTTTTAACGTTATAAAAATTTAAACTTAATGAATTACTTAATTTGAACTATTTATGTTTTTATTTTTTGTTAAATTATTTTTTGTTATTTTATTTAATTACTTAATTTGAACTATTTATGTTTTTATTTTTTATTAAATTATTTTTTGTTTGATTATTTTTTCCTAAATTTTTAATATTTGATTGTTTTTTCGTACAAAACTGAATTTTTTTAAACTAAGTTTTTTTTTTTGTAAATAAAATAAGAAAATATTAAATTGTTTTAATTTTTTTGTATTGTATTTCTTTAAGAATAGGATAAACATTAATTATGAAGCTTGTTTACAGACACTTTCAGAACATTTTTATACGCAAGAAGTCTTTGAAAATATTAATTGAATTTTCTCAATTTCTAAAAAAAGTGACGTTGATTGTTATTTGCCTGCACTCTTCATATGTTATATGAAAATTTAACGAATTCTTTCAATTTTCTGAAGAGTTTTGAACCTCTTTAAAAAATTTATTTTTCTATTTAAATTGAAATATGTAAAATTCCAACATTATTGTTCGATCAATAGTTAACAATGATGTATTGACTTTTCATAACTTACCTAACTAGACAAATTAAAATAAAATTTTCGTGAAAACTAAATTCGATTACTTACAAATCCATCATCCACCCATATAACATTTAAAATTTCTTTCCTTACCTTTATACACTCTCTTGCGTAATTAACTGTGCAAAAAAAAATGTGCAAATGATATATATAATTAAATAATAAGAAATTACTTTCACACTGAATATCAAAAAATTATATGTATCATTAACTAAAGAATAAATTACAAATTAGGTTTATCCCAATTTTCTTTTCAAACGTTAAGAGCTTTATTTAATTGAAAAAATGACAAATTTTATGATGTAATTAATTCCCATATTAATAATGGGAAAATTAAAACAAGTTTTTTGAATAGCATTTTAAATAATTATTAAAACCAAATTCACATTTTTAGCCCATTTTCAGAAAAGTTCTGAAAAATGTGAGAATATAATTTTACTGTCTACGTCCTTCCGGATACTTACAAAACTTTTACACCGTTCGAAATAAAAAAAAAAATTAACTATGGGTAAGTATTGGAAAAAACGTTATGGAGCTCAAGTGGCACAAAATCTGAAAAATTCAATATATAAATTGTCATAGCAAAAGTTCTATAAGGAATATTTTCATTCTAGAAACGCAAATCGGTAGCTGATTTTATTATGAATATATGTAACATAAATGTAAATAGTTTGGCCATACGGTAATTTAATTTACCTCCGCTTAGAAACTTTAAAGCGTCAAAATTTTATTCTATCAAAAGTTCTAAAAAATTATCAAACTTGTTTTCAATACCTTTTACCTTATTTATAAACATATTATGGAAAATTCGTCAATACTGAAAATGTGCTTTTGTAGAAACCCTTGGTTTTTTTCCACTATTTCCTTTTTAAGGTTTTTTATTAGTAAATACTGCAAGAAATCAGAAATATTCATGACTCTCTGCAACCTTAAGTATTTAAAAATATTTAATGGCTGAAACAGTTACTCCAATTTCAAAGTTTCTTTTTGGGTTCTGGAGTTTAAGCTCTGAACTTATAGGTTTCCTTACAGGTTTCTAGTATAGGTTTCCAAAGAAAGATATAAACTTTTTGAAGAATTTATTAAATTAGACTTAAACTACACTCGGCCCAGCCATGGTCATATTGTTTTTAAGTTTAATTCACAGAAGTTTTTACACATTAAAACAAAGTTTAATAGGAAGTTTTTATTTCGCCAACTTTTCTTAAGGAATCCTCAAAATATTTTAAAACCTTATAACCTATTTTTTAATTGGTATTAGCAAACCTCTTGTAAACTGGAACAACACTTTAAAGGAATTTTACAAGTGAAATATAATCAGAGTTAAAGTTAATAATTTTAATTATCCTATTAAATTTTTTTAAAAAACGTTTTTAAATTAAAAACGAAATCAAAATATGCTGATAAATGATAGTAACTGATTGAAATTCATAGTCATGATTAGTTAGAAATATCTAAACTATAGATGAATAGTAATTAAGCTAGTATTAAATTAAATTAATTTTGTGTAATATTTTTAAAATATTTTCCTTTAATTTATTTTCTTCTTTAAATATTTCTGTTGTAAATTGGAAAAATTTCAAAATTTTTATTTTATTGATGATGTAAAATGATGATTAAGTTCATTTTGATTGAAGGTATATTAAAAAAATTTTCTTTGGTTTGAACATTTGCGTTTGTGGTTTTTTTTTTAATTAGTGTTGTCGTTTTAAAAAAACATTTTTGTAAGAGTTGATGAAAAATAAAAGAAAATTAAATAGCGATTAGGTTAGTATTTAATTTTGACACGAAATTTCAAAAAAAAGGTCAATTTTTATAGCGTATTTTATCATGCAATCCATTTAATATGAAAAACTTTGATTGGATAAAAGTTATTTATGAAACTGAAGGTAAATGAGTGGTATACAAGTACATATTTTCAAGAAATTGTTTTTTTTTATAAAAGACTTATCCGTACACACTTTTTAATAATTTATCTTTAAAATTAAATAAATTTAATTAAATAAATTTATATTTTATTTTATAATTAACTTTTTTTTTGTGAAAATTTGGTTTGGCTTTGTTTTTTAACACGTAAAAATAACTTATTAAATTTTTTAAAATCAATTATATTTATAAATTAATTTTTCATTGTGGGTGGGAAGTGTGTGTATATGTTTGTATTTTATAATAGAATTATGAATTCAAAAATTTTGCACTTATGTTATGAAGAATATACTCAACAATTTATTAATATCTTGAGCTTTTATTTGTTATTAATTTATATGGGAGATAGCATGTACCACCCTAACACTTTGGCTTTGAAGCCCTTTTAGCCAACAACTTTCAATACTTTCTATTAATTTATAAGTAATATTATTTATTTTGTTTATATTATATACTTTATATTAAAATTATATTTGATTGGTAAGGGAATTTTGTAAAGAGAAATTATTTTGCAAAAATATTTTCCTAATTAAGTCGTTTATGACCTGTATGGAGATTGAAGTCGCATCGCCTCGATTAAAAAACCAAATGCTTACCCAATTAACCACCGAGACTCCTGTACTTTTATTTAGTTATATATTTATATATTAATAAACATTTCCTTACCACATACAACGTGATAAGTGAATGATTCAGTCTTTCCTTTTCAGGTGTAGCAAGTATTTAATTTTTATATTATTTTTTTAGTTAGATATAAATAATAAATTATATTTCTTTTTTTGATATGGCCCGAACAGTGTCTGAACCCGAGACTCTTTGATTGCAAGGCTAACGTCCTAACCACTATGATCCCCATTGATCGAATCTGAACTTTTAATTAATAATTACTTAGCTGCCATGCTTTGGATTTATAGAATTAAAAAATTCATAAAAACGAGTAGAAAAAACTCAACATCTGATATTTCAAATATACTGTTTTACTGTTACATTTATTTTACTTCTATATATTTCCTTCAAATGGAATTCTTTGGAAAAGATAGAAATTAAAAGTTATTCGTATTACTTCAACTAATTCGATAGTAGTACAAAGAACATTACCTTTCGTATCATTGTCAAAATATTGGCGTTACTTGTCTGTTTTAGAAAATAATTTGTAATTTGAATGGTTTAATTCATATATGTTTCGAAATTTTTTCGATATTAAAAAATTCAAGAAAGGAATTTTAATGCATTCAAATTTTATTGAAAATATAACATCATTCCTATTCTTTTCCTTTTCTTGCTCTTTAGATACTATGCTACACAAGTAGTTGGGGCATTTATCTCATTATTCTTGCCTTGGGTTAAGTGAATATAATACTTATACAACATGGAGAGTTTAGATTTTCTTGTTACCTTTTTAAAGGTCTCCACCTTCATCAAAAAAAGGGGAAGATTAATAATAAAAAATTTCTAAATATGTACTGTCTACATTTGCTTTAATTAATAAAGTTTGTGAAATTTGCTTTTTAGAAATTTTCATACTAAATAAATGATGAGTATGCGACAAATAATTGAAGTATAGGATGTTTTCAGATTTTGATTGATCTGAAGCGCAATGAAGAAGGTTTTAAAATACATGATAACTTCAAGAAACTGCTGTTACTGGACTGGATACTTATCTTATTACACTAATCAAATTAATAAAAAACGAGGAAGAGTGTAGTAGAGTAGACTGTGTCAACTCTGGGATACCCGTATGACCGTAACATATACATTATATCATCCGGTTAATTACTTTTGGCAAAATTTCAAACATTCAGCTTTATTAGGTGTAGACTGTAGAGTAATGCTCATATAAAAGAAGGAGTTGTATGGCAGCTACTCGAACCCTTTGCAGTAGACCAACCAAATTTTGCAGTAACTTTGGCCATTACACTAAACTATTTTTGGCAAAATTTCAGACACCCACCTTCATTTGCTGTAGTGTAATCCTCATATAAAAGAAGGAGTTGTATGGCAGCTACTCGAACCCTTTGCAGTAGACCAACCAAATTTTGCAGTAACTTTGGCCATTACACTAAACTATTTTTGGTAAAATTTCAGACACCCACCTTCATTTGCTGTAGTGTAATCCTCATATAAAAGAAGGTGTTGTATGGCAGCTACTCGAACCCTCAGCACTAGACCAACTAAATTTTGCAGTAACTTTGGCCATTATACTAAACTACTTTTGGCAAAATTTCAGACACGCAGCTTCCATAGGTATAGAGTAATGCTCATATAAAATTAGAAGTTGTATGGCAGCTACTCGAACCCGTGGACCAAAATGGCTGAATTTTAAACTCGATTCCGTTTTTTGCATAAAAACGAATTTGTGAAAATTTCATAATCCTAGCTCCTTTACTTTTTGAGTTATCGTGATTACGGACGGACGGACGGACATACATGGCTAAATCGATTTATTTTTCGATTCTGATCCGATCCATACACTTGAGTCTATATCTACCCCCCCTCCTTCTCTGCGTTACAAACGTAATGGCAAATTTATTATACCCTTGGACTATATAGTCATATGGGTATAAAAAATAAGGAAAACAAAATG
The DNA here is from genome assembly GCA_963082915.1 of Dolichopus griseipennis. Classification (NCBI taxonomy): domain Eukaryota; kingdom Metazoa; phylum Arthropoda; class Insecta; order Diptera; family Dolichopodidae; genus Dolichopus; species Dolichopus griseipennis. Next base: position 56,661,503 of record OY720444.1, on the reverse strand, counting down.
TTTCAGAAGCACAAGAATTTTATGTAAAATAAGCGTTAAAAGACTATTTAATATTAATTGTAGCTTAATATTTAGTCAAATCTTAATATAATCCTTCAAATGCATTTAAAATTTCTTTAAAAAAACGCAATTTGATACAAATTTATTTTAAAAACTTGCTGTTAATCAATTTTAACATCAATTAATAGTTTAATAATTGACATTTATTTTCCAGTTAAAGAATAGATAGAGAATAATTCTGTCTCATTTACACATGCACTATAATACATTTACAAAGGTATTTATAATTTATTAAAAAAATTACAGTTTTTCATCAACAAACAAAATATAAATATTTTTTTTTTATATAATTTTATAATTTTTAATAAATTAATCGTTAAAACTATTGATGTTGTTATTATATTTAGTGTTATGACATTATGCATTTTTGACATTTGCATTATATTGTTGCTGTCAAAATAAATAACTAAAAGCTTTATTAGAATTGTTTTTGTTATTTACATTGGCTTAAAATGTTGAGAGAATTTTAAAAAAAATTGTACCGTAATTACACTCACAACTTCATAAGTGTCAATTTCAATTGTATATTATTATTGTATTGTTGTTATTCTATTGCTGTTTATGGAGTACGCACTACGATTTATTAAAGATTTGTATATTGTTTTGTTATCACACACAAAAACAGATGCCATTAATACATAAATTTTCATTATGATTCATGTTATTATAATAAAAAGCACATTTTTTTAATTCTTTTTTTTTTTTGTTTTTGCATTCAGTCAGAACTCATTATGCATCCCATACATGGTTGACCAGGTTATTAACTTGGTACGCGTACTTGCGAAGTTGCATCATGTATGGGCAAATTGAAAGACCATTTTGAATTTGATAAGTTGATTGGAAGAAAATCTAAAAATTAAGATTTTTGTGGGCGGAGTGTCTTGTTTGCACTTTGAGTTTTATCGTGTATAGAAAAGTTGAACGACTTATATGTAATTTTATTTTTATTTTTTGGAATTTCTAAGTTTTTGACACACAAGTACGTATAAATATTGCAATTTGAAAAAATAATAAAAGTTTAATGTACACAATAACAAAAAACTAAGTAAATAATTTGAAAAAATTATAAAATTAAGTTAGGAAAATATTTTAACATATAAAAAAAAGTTGTCATATACTTTTGACATTTAACATATTTTTCAAAACCAAAAAAAGAATTATATAATGACTGGATGTTAGGTGTGTGGATAAATGATACCCCATTTTGTAAACATGTCCGCGAATCAAGTTGACAACCTGTGCCACTGTGTATGGGATGCATTAGTGCAATGCCTATCGGTATTGAAAGCATATCACATATTAAATACACGATCTGCGGTAAAACATTTGGCATTTAAAACATTGTATTAATTTCTTATTTCTAAGTTATTAGAAAAACAGTTTAGTATTTTTTTTATTTATTAATTTAATTTCAGTACAATTTTAATAAAATAATTTTTAAATTTATTATAAATACAGTTTTCGAATTTAAATAATACAAATTTGAGTAATTTCTAGATTTTCTAATAAATTATATTTCAAAAATTCTAATTTATGTGTTTTTAATTCAGTGAAATCAATATCAATTAAATAATTAAATTCCTATTTAAATAGATTTTATATAATAGTATGTTATTTAGAATTTCATTCATATTTGGGATTGCTGTTGAGTGAAACCAGCGTTATTTGTGTTTTGATTTATTTTGATGTCAACAATATGGATTTCGGACTCATCATTAAAGCAGTAATTTTACTACACAAAGTTATAACATATTTTGTACACATTTTATTAAAATCAATGTGTTAATATATTTAACTATAGTAAAGTTACGTACATTTCATACTATTGAAAGAAATTGAATTATTTTGCAAAAAGTCACATAACATTGTTTTACTAAAAATATTGAATAAATATCTCTATTATATATTTGATTGATAACATAACTAATTTGCTCAATGAAGGTAAGATGTATACAAATCTATACTCTATTATTTAATATTTTTCAAAATTTTAAATTCGATTCAACTGAATACAATTTTAATTTTAAACTATAGTTTAAATTAAGTATAAATTATACTAGAGAAAAGATTTTATTGTAAACAATCCTTTAACAAAACCCAAAATAATATTAAAAAATAATAAATGTGTATCTTTTTAACTATTTAAAACAAGATTAATATTAGTTTTATTTTTAGTATTTAATATTGTATATAATGTGAACATTGTGAACCGAATTTTTAATGAAAGTTTTCTTTTAATAAATAAATTAGTTTCACTTCATTAACTTGCATCATCGTATTTGTGCGTAAATTAATTATTATATTATTATTTTTTAAATTTCTTATATATTTTGTTTTTATATTGAAGATAATTGGTAATCGACACATGTTTTGATTTAATATAGTTATCAACAATAAAGTTATGGTGAGTTTTCATTTTCATCTTTCATCTAAAAAAAAATTTTTTTTTAAAAAGATTTGATAATTATTACATCATTGAAATCATTAAATTTCTATTATTATTTCTTTTTAAAAAAATATTTTTTTTTTAACAAATTAATAAAAATTCATCACAAAAAGTTTTTAGATGAAAATTTTTCAAAAAAATTTTATTATAAATTTAAAAAAAAAAATGTTGAGAGAAAAATAATTGATAATATTATTTTATATATAATAAAAAAATTATCCCTAATGTGAATTTAATTAAATTTTAATTTTTGTGAAAATTTAAAAAAAAAAAAAATTTTTATAAGTCATGTCATAAAATAACAAGTGATGAAAGAATCAAGGGTATTTTAAAAAGCACATTTTCATAATTTATATAGTATTTCATACTGAGTTTCGGGTAAAAAATATATATCAAATTAAATGATAATATTATAATTTAGTTATTTCATCAATTCAATATTAATTATGAATAACAGTGAATATAATCCCAATGCATTCAAGAAACATTTTAAAGAGTATTGCAATATGATGTTGGAGCTTCAATGTTAACTTTTAATTTTATATAAAAAATTGGAAATATATACAATCTGAACTAAGTTACTGATTTATAAAAATGAGAAATTTTTAATTTTAAATTCCTAATAGACGTCAAATGGGGAAGGTTCCCAAATTTTCACTAAGCAAAGTTATAGTGATTCTCGAAAACTTACCCCAACCTCTGCCCGACCAAAATTTTTTAGTTATAGGAATTAAATTGTGACTTCCTAAATAGTGGGCGTGGGGAAAAGCGACTCCTACCAATTTCTGGGGATCTTACAACCCCCAATTTCAAGTTCCTATTTTTAGCCATTCAAAAGATGTGAGGGGCCAAAAATTTAACAAAAATTGAGTTTTGTATAACAGTAAATACTGTATGACAACCTTACACATTTGTGCGATATTTTTATAAAGCTTACAGAAGCAGCTATCTTTTAGTGTTTTCAGATTGAAAACATATTTTTCAGAAATCTTGTTATAAAAATCTAAATATAGGGCTTTTTCCGACTTTGGGGAACTGTAGCTCTAAATGAGTGGGGCTACAGGAAAAAGTTCTTACATGAAATTATTTTTTTAGCAATACCTACTCCTAAGATTTCTCCTCTCTATTTCAAACGGTGTAAAACTTTTTGTAAGCATATGAACAAGACAGACAGGAGAACGAACAGAGTGAAACTAAATAGGAACATTTTTTCAAAATCGTTTGAAAATGTGCTATAAATGGTGAGCTTTTCTTTTTGTTTATATGATAATGTTGCATAAAAATTTCAAGAAAGTTATACAGAGTTGTAACAGAGTTGTGGCACAAGTCTTAAATAATTTTAATTATTAAATAAAAACACAATTAAAAACAAAATATTATATTACCTTAGTGGTCACATTTAAAATTAGCTGGGTAGTGACCACAACTTGCAATTACTTTTAGTTGACAATCAAAAATTATGTAATGAAAAGCATAATACAGGAAAATGCTATTAAAGTTATGTTTTTTTAATTGACATCAATCTAAAGTTTAATGAAATTTTAATTATGAAATTATGTCAAACACAATTAAGAATCAGGAAGAGATGAAGCTGAAATTAAATATTTAAAAGCTATTAAGAATTTTTTTTTTTTGTTTTAATAAGATCAATTTTTTGAGGAAATATATACTTAATTATTATGAGATTATAAAGATAACACTGATTGTGTTGGGAATGTCATTTTGAATGAAAGGGATCTTCTTTTCAATTCGAAAAACGATTTTACCATTACATTTATCGGTCTACTAAATGGTGGACAATCAGTAGTGCTATCAGGCATATTGTTGGATGAATATATGACCATTGCGTATATTACATTGGGAAAATTATATTCTAAAAGTTCTTTACTACGTGTTTTTAGGAAGAAAAGGTTGTAAAATATTGAAGTTAAACTGTAACCAAGGAGCACCTTATAGAGGTCACTAAGGCCATTTTAATAATTAGTCATATTACGATATAATTGGACCTTTATAATTAGGGTTTAAAAAAGTTTTCTACGATTTATTTCCAAGAACCATGATTTCCAAGCAAAAAATATCTTATAAGTGATAAGCTTATTAAACATAAAACTAAATTTTTTAAAATCCTGCCAACACCCAAGATCTCAAAAATCATAGGTAATTCTCGAACTATGTGCCTCAACCAAAATTAGTTTTCAATGATATCCACCTCAACCAAAACCTTTTCAATGATATCCGAATTAATGATATTGGATATATAAACAACTTAAAAAAATTTAAAATAACTTTTCGAAACCAAAACAATGTTAATATTATTTGTTTATTCGATGGCATGAATCACGTGCTTCTAGAGTCTAAATAAACCATCAAAATCAGTCTAACATTTTTGAATAATTCTTTTGCATAGGAGGTATTAGATCCATACCCAATCCGGTTTAAAAAGCTAGCTTCCTTGGTCAAGTTGCTTAACTGCTAGCGTGCATACCGAATACCATATAAACTAATAGGCATATTTTAAAAATTTTAAAAAAGCTGTATTTTCAGAACGGCCAAAACTACGAAGAAGATACACTATTTAATATACATTTCTTTAATTAAAAAATTTATTTTCAAAAAATCTAATGCTAGTTTTTTTCAATTATATGCTAATTAATTCAATACTTTAGAAAAGATAAATCTTCGAAGCTTTATATTTATATCAGCCAATTATAATTGACATGACTTATCTTTTTATATAAGATTAATTTTTTTATTTAGATATCCTGGAAATGTCCCCTTCTTTTTATTAAAAAATAAAAATTGACCCATTTAATCCCATTCTTTGTTTGAATATAAAAAAAATTTTAGTGTATCCGCATTTATTTAGTTAAAGTAAATCTATTACATTTTAAAATGCACTTCACGGCTTTGTTCTGTTACTTTTGAAATTTCAACTTTTTTATATTTTACATATTACATATCAACATGATCTGTTAAATTTAATTTATTGTTTATTTCTTAATTAACTTTACAAAATACAATGTAAGTAGAATCAGCGTAGTATTTTTTATTGCTATGGAAACGGATGCTTAAACAGGTGTTATTTGTTGTAATTTATATGTAATAAAGTTTTTAAATATGCCATTTAGTGTTATTCTGCTGGTATTATATATTTTCACTCCTATCTGACTTGAATCAAATTGGGCGATATAAATTAAAACTTAAAATTTAGTATTTTTAATTTAATTCCCGTATATCTAAAGGAAGCTAGTAGTACATTTTAATTTATATTTTTAATATATGATGTAATCAAAATAATTAACAAAGCAAGTTATTGTGTACGCTGATAAAATAACAATTTTAAAAATTCCGTCTTCTGGAATACTATTTTTTTTTTATTTTTATATTTAAAACGTTATGGAATTTGTCTAAATGTTAGATCCCATCTAAGATGTGCTTAAATGTTAATTAATTAGTTTCAGTTTTATTTATCAAATTCTGTTACACCTAATTTATCAAGCTGATATTTTAGAATTAGTTTCAAATCTAATACCTTTTATAAATCTAATTATAATTATCTTTCATAACTGTTAAAATTATAAAATTGAATGAGACCACATAAAGGAAAGCCTTACTCAAACTTTACCTATAACAACTATGACAGTAAAAAAATTTTGTAAGCGAAAAACACAAATTCCGTTAAGCTATTGCGGTACATTTTAGCATGCATAATTTTTCTTCTAAAGAGGTAATTTCAGCTTACTACCTTACAGCAAATAAAGAACAAACTGATGAGAAGCTACTGAAAGAACTCATAGAGAGCATCCCGAATTCCAAAATTGAAGCATTATATAGGTTCCCATCAAAAGAAGCGTCCAAACTAATAATTTGCCCAAGTTATCTTAGAGACAAAAAGTCCTGGAAATTAACACCGAAAAGTGGTACACCAAAGTGGCGGCTTACCTAATATATGACCACCTTCGCGCTTAGATATTTAGAAATAAACTAAATAAAAGGCTAAGACTACTATTAGCAACCCACTACTCAAAAGCAACAACAACCAACAACAATAGATATAGAGATGACAGAAACACCAACAGCAAAATATTCCCCTAAACTCTTCGATCTAAACGAATATATGGACATCTCAACTAATAACAACTTTAATAATAATAATATAAACATCAATACAACTAACATCTATAAGATCAAAAAGTAGCGACAGAGAATACCCAGGTGTATTAGAACAATAGACCATGATCTAATAGTTGTTAATATCACTACAAGATATTAACAACCACAGAGAGAGATACCCCGAATATCGAAAATCCAGTAAGAGACATACAACGCGCACCAGGCATTAGCTAGTAATAATATAAATTCCTAATAAAAGATTCCTATAACGTCCCATTTGGTAAGTTTGCAATATTTAATAATATAACTGTATAGGTTTAAGTGCTTAAATAATTGAAGATAGCCAATCTATGGATTTGTAAAATCTGAAATATAAATATAAATAAACTATTTAATTAAATACATACTCTTAAAATAGTAAAACTAAATTCTCTTTTATTTTTTTTTGGAAATATCAGAATCCCGCATTAGTTCGGATTTATATTAAAAATAATTTATAAGTAAAATTCACTCAACTATTTAAGTTCATAAATTAAAATTACAAAAAAAATTTCCACTATTTTTCAATTTTAGGAAAAAACAATTAAGAAATTACAAAAAAAAAAAAATTAATTTAAATAAAATGGCTACATTGTCACTTCCTTCTCTAAATTTTTTTGAAATAATGAAACAATTTACGCATTTAATTAATATGCAAAAAATTGTTTTATTTTTTTTTTTAATTTAATACTAAGTATTTCAAAAAATATGCAAATCCCAAAAAATTAACATAAAAAAGAAAATTTCAAAAGTTTAACATACCGTGGCATCGTTAAAAATTTCAATATATAAAATTTTGTTTTAACCCTAAACGATCTTTTGGATATTTATGTACTGTGTATTTTGTTTGGTACCTTACAGCATAAATAAAAACATAGGTGAGCTAAAAAAACAAGACACACACGGGTAATTTAATTTTTTCAAAAAAAAAAATAAAATTCATTTTTGTTACAATAAATTTTATTTTATCAATAGGTAAAAATTTTTCAAAAGAATTACCAACAGGAAAAGATATTTAACCATCTCTTACTGTACAATATAAATTATTGGTATTGTTGTTATTGTTTTTATTTTTTGCTTTTTTTCAATATAATTGAAAAATAAATCTGCAATCATTTGTCACAATTCGTTAATTTTTCAGGAAATACATCTCTCATCTCATTTAAATGATTTGTTTTGCAAAATTCAAATAAGTTTTGTATGGGTATTTACCGTATTAAATGCTAATTTTTATCTAATAGTGATATCTAAATATCTTGTAGTGATATTTTCAAAGAATTGTACGAAAGGGGTGAAGGGTCATAACTCCCAGCGTCATAATTCCCTTAGGGACTTATGACTAATTTAGTGGGAAATAGCAATGAACCATAACTCCCTAGGGGACTTCTGACCCTTAAAGTTTTGACTCAGAGTGGTGAATCATAACTCCCTTATGCAGTTCTCAGCTGAAGGGTTAGTAGTAATATTCAAGTAAACATTAATTTTAATTATATAACATCAGTGACGGGTGCGAATATATACAGACTTTCTTGAACTGTAATATCAAAAATAATTAGCACACACTTTGAAGTTGGATTTGAAATCAGAGTATTCCCTTTTTCCAAAATTAAGAAAACAACAATAATTTTACATAAAAACTACATTTTGAACGGACATTTTGAAAAAGGGCAATCCAGATTTTGTAACCGAATTCTCGTATCTTAGTATAGAATCTCGCAAAGACAAACATATTATTACATATTGTTTTAGATCTAATATTTTTAAATATTTTTATATTATCATACTTAAATCATAAAGATAAAAAAAGACTCAGAAGTTATTTCGGAATAAATTTCGACTTAAATATTTTAGTATACAAAATACGCTAGTATACCAAATACAATTTTAGTTATATAATGTTATAGCTGCAATTAAAAATTAATAAAGGTATAAATCACTTCTTCTTCTTCTTCTATGGCACTACAGTCCGTTGTCAAACCTTGACCTTCTTTATAACTCAATTAATGGGTCATAACATCCAAAAGGAACCTATGACCCACTTGTCAAGGGACTTATATCCCACGTAATTATTTTAAAGTCAAAGATCCCTAAGGGACTTATGTCCCACTAAAAGGGTCATAAATCCCTAAATGACTTATGACGCTGGGAGTTATGACCCTGCACCAAAAAAAACAATATACTAGTTATACCTTTGTCTATTCGTTATGAAACAACAATCTAAAACCTTATACAAACTCTTATGTTGAACACTGATTATAATTTCAATATGAAAATACTAACAAGTAGAATAACCAAAACTGGATTTTTATCATTCACGCCTATTTTCTATCTTGTTACTCCTCGTGGAAACAAAGGGAATCAACTTATATATTCCATAAGTCTCGATAGTTCGGATTTCGGCCACCTTTCGGAATCTGTTCATGCTTTAAAGAGCACAACTTCCAAATTTGTTTTTTCTAGACACATAAAAATCCGCAAAACCACAAATGAAAAAAACCCCCAAAACTTGGGAACTCGCATATGAAAATAGTTGCCAAAAACTTTTAAAAGGAAAATTAAAGGTATTATGGAAAAAAGTCCCTAAAAAGTCTCTCAGTTATATTCAATTGGTAACTTTGAATTTTTCCATAGAAAATTTAATTTTCATTGTTAACTATGGGTTCAACTATGAGTTTTTTCTTAGCAATAAAGCATTTAATAAAATTGGATCTGCCAACCCCACAACCTTGTTAAACAAATTATTGAATACCTGGGTCTGAAAACCAATCCCATTAATATGTCTCATAAATATGTCAACAAAGTCTTACATATAATAAATATAATAAAAGCTGCCGCCCCTAAAAATGCCCCTGCTAAAAATTTTATTTGATTTCTGGTTTTGGAATAAACTTTAAAAACATTTCTAATTCAGAATCTCGCGTATATATAATTAACATAATTAGACACTGATTTACATGTGACTTAGGTACGTTTAGCAAAGGTTAGGATAAAAATCATAATTAGAAAAAAAGTTATCATATATTATTAAAATTTGGGCTCCCAACCCCAAAAACTTCGTTAAACAAATTATTGAAACCCTTGATCAAAAAACCCTCTAATTTTTCCATCAGGCTAGTAGCAAAATCTTTTATTTCATTTAGAGCTTAGAGACGAATTTGTCTTTTGCTCTAAATTCAGCCGGCGTTTGCCCATTTCGCCAAAAAAATTGTTTTCACCGTAATATAAAATTTACGGGGTTAAGTTTATTTTAATAAATCTATTAGATGAATTTAATAACCATTTTTGAACTTATAGATTAACTTGGGTTTTCAAACTTATTTTGTAATACGTATATCTTCTGTGGTGATCCTGAAATAGGCATAAGATAATCAATTAATTTTGTTATATAAATCGCCTATATAATATTAAATTTATATACAAATAATCAATATGGAATATTAATGCTTAGTTTGTTTTAATAAGTATGACTAATTACGGTACACTAATTTGAATGAATATTAGAAAATGAATAGTTTAAATTGTAAATTGTCTTCTTTCATAAGCTGCTCTTTATTGAAAAAGAAATCGTATTTCCGAACAAAATATATTTTAATTTTCACTTAATTATAGTCAGTAGCCCTTGTCAATATCCGTATCTTCTTTATATTGTATTTTTTTATCACTATTAAAACACACTTTAATTTATTGTTATGATCAAAATATATCAAAAAAGCACACAATATCCAATAACAAAATTAAAAAACAATTATTAAATTTTTTTTTTTAAAAATTTCGGAAACTGTTTTTTAATTATAGCTTTGCATTCGTATTAAATACAAAAGATTCATTTTTCCATAATTCAACTTATTCAAAAATAAAAAAAAATTGAAAGGAAATTCGTTTTTTTGCTATTTATAGAAAATCAAATTAAAATTCGAAAACCAATAAATTTTCATATTAATATCAAAATGGATTATATATACCTATATTTAAATTAAATACGAATCAAAGAATGGTTTTTATAATTTGTTCAGCATTTCATTATGAATTTGTTTGGTAAAAAACTCCACATAGAAATTAACTCCATCTCTAGAAGAATTAATACAATTAATAGAATTTAATATTATAATCCACTTGGATCAGAAAAGCAAAGGTTTATAGGTTTATAACACTTTTTTTCGGAGAATAAATTGCGACTTTCAAAAAAATTAGTGTACTTTCGAATTAAAAAATGTGTAAAAGCTGAATCGGTTCAAATCCATAGGTAAATTAAAAAAAAACCTTTTATTTGATTTTTGGCTCAGAGTAGTTACCATTCACCATAGGATTCAAACTAATGACTTAATCAATAATTAATAAAATGTACACTTTAATTTTTAAGTCCTAATAGCCCTTCAATGGGGAATATTCCCGAATTATTACTAAGGAAACTAGTGACTATTCTCTTGTTTGAAATTTTGCCAAAAGTATTAAGCCAGATGATATAATTTTTATATTACGGTCATACGGGTATCCCAGAGTTAACACAGTCTACTCTACTACACTCTTCCTCTTTTTTTATATAAAAAAATAAGGTCCGTGTTTTTAATAAAAATTTTATATTTCACAATACAAATGGATATTTTGTGTCTGTATAGTATGAATAGAAAAATACGGCGTCGTTAAGTGCCGATGTAGTGAAAATCGACCTTAAGACGTTTTTACATTTACTTATTTTCCTCTCATAAGTTTAACTCGATTATATGCACATATCTTCCAGCCCAGTGCTTTTTAAATTTCCATATGGAGTTAGTATCATTTGGATCCCTGCTAAAAAAAAATTGTTTAGCTTCTTCAAATATTTTTTAATTAATATAGGTCTACAATTTTGAGAATGATAATCCTTTTCAGAACGCTTCCATTGATTTTTTATTTTTATTTGTCATTTCTTGTTAGTTGTAATTTTTTGTCAAAGTCATAAAGCTTAATATAAATTTTCAAAAAAAAACGTGGACTATTACAGTTTCCTTTGTCAACTTTAAGATACCCGTACATACCCACTATGCTGTTTGAAATAAATTAAAAAATTAATTAATTCTATTATGTCATTATATTAAAAAAATTATAAAAGAAAAATAATAACAAATAAATTTGACAAAACAAAAAAAAATTATTTGGCCACTCTAAAAGTTGGTTCAAGTAATATCCAATTTTACCAAGTAGCTTTCCTTATTACTTTACTTGCTCAGTTTTAATTTTAACCTCGTATAGCTTCATTAGATTCACAGTTATTGAAATGACAATTTTGTATGGCAAGTGCTTGTCCTATTATATAACCAACGATATGTAATTTTCAGCCTCCCAGTATTATTAGTTTTGAAGAAATACATATTGGTTCAAAAAATTATTTAGCAGCTCCTCGAAGCCTTAGTCCGATTTTAATCACAAACAATAGGGAACCTAGAAATTCTGAAAAAATTATGTTATGTGAATTTAAAAACTTTTAATTTAAATTATAATTTATATATTAATTTCTAAAATTTTACAATTTAAAAGTATTCATTAAACAAATTTCAATATTCAATTTCCATAAATACAGTTACTTTTAATACTTTGCAGTCGATTATTTAATATTATAATCCATAAATATATTTTACCGTTATTACCATTTGATCTTAATTATAATAAATGCAGGTGGAAAAAATTACTACTTTAAAAAATTGTTAATAATGTAATAACTAGTAAATGGCGTGTTCTTTCTTTCATTTTTTATACTTTAAAATTAAATCAATGTTCAATATTTCATTTGTTTCACTGTTATATAATTTTATTTTTTTCACTCAATTTGGCAACTGTTTTGGGCAAATTATTGTTGTGTGGTTGAACAACAACGGGAAAACAAGAGAAACATTTTAAAAAAAAATAATAATAAAAAAAATAAATGTTTTGGATGAGCTGTCTTGAAAAGAGAATTTAAATGCAACGAGGAAATGCAAATAATAAAAAAACAATATAATGTTACATTGCAATATTTAATTGTTAGGATTGCATTTAGCATGCAGACTTACTAACACGGTTTCCGAATATATTCAATATATACAATATAACGGTATAAAAATTAACAAATTTTTTTTTTCAAAATTTGCATACACGGGTTTTATGTTAAATGTAAAAGTGCACTTCAATAGGTCCAGAAATGAATTTGATAATTTATATACCATAATATAACTTTGTTTTAAACTCCTGTTATTTGACTATTTGAGGTTTATTTGCAAATATATTTGGTTTAGTTGTCTTTAATATGTCACGTCATTTAAAGAACTCAAGTCATTTGAAGAACTCTTCCTGGCATTGAAAGTCTTGTAACAAGATAAAGTGAATTTTAAGGAAATACAGATATAGAATGTAGAAAGTGTTGGAACTAAAGGACATATTTTATATTTAGAAAAGGCGTCCAGCACTTATCGCATGAGACGATTTTAATCTTTCCTTAAATGGAAACGTTTAAATTACATTAGATATAATTTCTTTTGCTTATATGCTTCGTTTTAATATTGATTTGTCAGTTATAAGGTTTAAATAAAATTTAATATCCAGTTTTTAAAGTCATCACCTCCAGTTCTTAACTCCAGTTATGGAGTTATGAAAGTATGGAGTTATTACAAGGAAATAAATTCAAAAGAGTTAGAAATGTGGAAATATAACGGACTAATAGAGGCTATCCAGTTTTTAAAGTCCAGTTCTTACCTATAGTTATTAAAGTCTTACAAAAAAATAAATTCAAAAGAGTTAGAGTTGTGGAAATACAACAAATTTGGTCAAGCGTTATGAAAGACATAAACTGATAGTGTACACCGACAGTCCTAAGTGAGTACTAATTCTTCGATTCCTGTAGATGTTATTCACAAAAACTTAGAATTGGTATTTACAATAACCCACTCAAGAAAGGAATCTACGGCAATGACAACAGCAACTTATGCTCTATGTACAAGTGCTACCTCTTAACTATATATTCAAGTGCTACTTCTTAACTATATATTCAAGTGCTACTTCTTAACTATATAATCATACCAGAGTATTATTGCGAATTCAGGTGAAATTAGTAAGCCGAGTAAACTACGGTGAATTGAATAATAATGAATAATAATTTTACAAATTTCTTTTTTTATTGTTTTAGAAGGTGGAGACCCTTAAATAACAAAATGCTTCGTATATTTTATTTATACGATCAAAGACCTTCCTATTCTACAAATCCAACGGTTTGCCAAACAGTTGGATCCTTTGTATTCATTACGCTCGACAGAACCAATCAAACCAGGATTAGATGATTTTTACAAAATTAAATATGCAGATTATATTAAAATACAGTTAAAGACGAAAAGAAGAGTGTGGTAGAGTAGACTGTGTCAATTTTGGTGTACCCGTATGACCGTTATGTAAACATAATATCATTAATAAACATTAATTACTTTTGCCAAATTTCAAACATACAGCTTTATTAGGTGTAGTGTAATGGTCATATAAAAGAAGGAGTTGTATGACAGCTACCCGAACCCATGGACCAAAATGGCTGGATTTAAATAGCGATGACGGCTATTGCAAAAACACGAATTTGCGACAATTTCAAGACCCTAGCTCCTTTAGTTTTTGAGTTATTATGCGGACGGACGGACATACATAGCTAAATCGATTTATTTTTCGATTCTGATCCTCCTTCTCTGCGTCACAAACGTAATGGCAAATTTATTATACCCTTTAACTATATAGTCATACGGGTATAAAAAGGACTTTAGTTACATCATTTTGACTTTTGATATGTTGTCAGACATGGTGAAAGTGAGATATTTTCTCAGCACAAGAGCCAAGTTGTAAGATGGTTAGACGTTGAAAATCAAAATATTGTGCGTTATATTTGATTTTCAACGTCTATACCATTTTCGACGTCTGTTACCATTGTAAATATATGGTGCTTTTTAACTGTGGCTTGAACCTGGATGCTTCTAAAGATCTCAACTCTAACTACTGCTTTGCCACTCGATTGCAATCATTTGATTTTAAAACCACTGCACAGAAGAGAAATCCAAATTTTTTTCTTAATTATTGCATTAAAATAAAAACTTTAGATCATTGTACACGGATATAGGGAACACATGTAATACGTTCTTTACATAATATAAAAATTTATTAATATCGTTTTGGTTCACTGGAGAAACCTTTTAATTCGCAATAATTTTTTTTTTAAATCAATTTTCAAAAAACGTCATTCAGAAATTTGTCAATAATTAAGTAAATGTTTAACTAAAACTGTTAAAAGAATTGCACAATTAATTTATATACTTCATTTATTTGTAAATATGTATCGTTTAATAATGCATTTAATTAAACTATTAACCATGCATTATCTCCTCAATAGAATCGAAGGGCATACAAGTTGTGGAAAAGAACCGGGTATTATATAAAAACATTAATTGTAAAATTAATTGTCTTAAATATAAAATTTATAGATTGGATTCAACAGGAAACTTTTAGTTATTGAAATGAATTTAATTTTTATACTTGTGTATTATGTTTCCATGTAATTTGGCATTGAATTGTCTCTGGAAAACAATACCACACATTAAGATACTTATTTGAATGAATTATCGGAAACCCATTTTTGGTATTTGGTATAAGAAAAACCTTGCAGTTAAACAATTAGATTATTATTCAATTTTTTTTAATTACTTGTTTTAATTCATTAATATCTAAAAGATTATGTATTGTTATGCTTTAAACCATAAAAGTAAAATAAATTTTTAATCTTTACTTAAGAGTATAAGCGAAAAAATAAATCAGTTGGAATCAATTAATTGTAACTATTTTGTTTGATTTTTTTTCCAAAAAAGAACAATGTAAAAATTTACCAAACAATTTATTTTAAAAATTTATCTATATATAGACTTCTGAGGTTTTGATAAATTATTTTTCATTATTTTGGTAGCAGTTTTCAGTCTTTATATTAAAAATTTTTTGGTTTATTTTGGTTCAAAGACTGTTAATAGACACCAATTCTGATGAGATATATATTTGTAAAATATAATTTTGTTGTGGTTCTTAAAAATGTTTTATGTCACGTAGTTTCTATCTTGTCTTCTATCATTGCCTTGGCTACACTTAAATCGGACGACTTCCATTTTTGTAGTCGATTTTTTGTAGGTACATGGCTATATTTCTTAGAGCTCACTTTTTGTCCTTCTGGCCTAAAAATTAAACTGTAATTTGATGAGAACCACTTATTCCGAACTGTGTGCGATTATCCCTGAATGACCCAAAACCAAAAAAGAAGTATTATTAACCTACAAAATATATAAAGATGGTAATTAATTGTTTGATCCTTTGCTTATTCTCCAAACTCCCGAGATGGTAATTCATAAAGTCTGAAGGAAAGACCAAAATTAAAATTATATTATCATCAACACAGAACTCAACTCAAAAGTTGACCTAGGTCACATTAGAATTAGCGCAATATGTGAGCTTGTGTGTATAATTTAAAATATACTCTTCTACATTTGATTTAGCTCAAGTTTGATTCACCTCAATATATTTGTATAGTTTAAACAGTGAACTAGCTTAAAATTTGAGTTGAGCTTTGCATTAAGTTCGCTCTTTCACAAAATTACTGTTATAGAGATATATTATTTATGATTATTAAAACCATTTGCCTTTCGTTAGCCATTATTGTACGAGTAATAAATTAACCCAATAGCTTATGCAATATTCAGTAGTCTAATAAATTAAGGGTAAATGTTTTATTACTTCAAATATGAAATATGTTATCCTGATGATCATTCAGATTCATCTCTTTATTTTTAATAGACTGATGACAAATTTAGTCCATTTGCTATGTTTTGTCTTGAATTTTTCGATGCTTTGTCTCCTAATTTTGATGCTTGTTTTGGATTTTTTTCCATTACTTTTGTTGTGCTCTTTATCTATTTTAAGAGTTCCTTCTATTGCTTATTTTTAGTTCTGTTAATTTTATCTTCCTTGTTTTAATGAGTTTCTGTAAGTAGGTATACATTTCGAGACAGAAAAAAATTACAAGACGTATTATAGTCTTATAATTAGGATTGATCTTAATGATTTCCACATAACAATAATACATAAAATAGTTTTAGACATTATTTCTGTATCTGTGAGATATATATATTATTAAATATTTAATATTATAGAACATTTAAGTGAAATATATATGAAGTGAATAAAAAACCAAAAAGTTTCCTTTTTTCAGACCTTTTTAGTTCTTTTCCTAGCGTATATCCTATAGCCAGAGCTCTAATTTTCGTTTCTTTGCTAGCTCAGCATAAATTCTTCTGCTCTAAATCTTCATAGACCCTTCTTGCTTTATGGGCTTCGGGGCAGGTTAAAATATTTTGCTATGTATGTTGTGCCTTATTTATTGGTGAGTTAATTCACAATTTGGTGGGGTTTTTTTCTTATCATTCTGACTTCCAGCTGTTGTACTTAAGGGTAGTTTTTCAAGGAATTTTAATTGCGTCTCTTTTAGTAACTTGTTTTACTGTTTTAGCTAGCACTTTGTATTGCTTAGTGGCAGCCCCGCATTCTTGCTTCACTGTGTACCTTGTCTTTTAGGCATATTTACGAATGAATTTTCAGATATCCATATCGATTAGTCTTTTTCCCATGCAATCTCAGTCCCCTATTACATACAAACGAGTGATTCAACCTTTACCTTTTCAGGTGGAGCAAGTATTTTTTTTTTTTTTTATGATATAAGCTGTTATAATTCTAATAGATATGATTGGACAATTGTTTGAATCCGAAAACAGAAGAAAACCGACTTCCTAATCACTACGCCACCGATTGGACCAGTCTCGAATTATGTCTATCACATTGCTTGTAATATGTACAAGTTGAATGTTTCGGAGAATTAACGGTTTTTCCTGCGGATCCATAATACAGTAAAATGTATTTTACTTTTTAATTCTCCGAATATCTTTAAGTTTACAGTACTTGTAATTTTTTTTTAATTTCCATTCTTAATAGAAAGTTATATCTAAACAAGTTCTAAGATTATTGAACTAAAGTTGTTTTTCTTTTAAATCACGAATTACAACATTCACGTGACTTTATAATTATGTGCACACTTTTTCTGAATGGATTATAAAATTTTACTACAAGTATTAGATACTCGTTTTTATTCTATAAGTAATATCTGCGTATAATTTTCTTCGAAATAATATACCTGTATCTAAAGATACAATTCTTGAGAATATAGATACTTTTCTATTACATATATATATACTATAAAATATAAAAACGAAAATGAATAAAAGAACACCAAGCATAATTTTATGCTATTTTACATTATGTTCTTTCAAAAGTACCGTTAAATTTTTTTTTTCTTATTATTTCATTGCATTAAAGGCGATGAATTGCACGATTACTTGTTAAATAACTTTTTTGCTTTTTTTTTTTGTTAAAACGAATTTTAATGTTTTTTTTTTTTTTTTTTAACTGAAATTGAAGCGCTGAAATAGCGCGTGTTTATGTTTTTTTAAAAAATATTATACAACATTAATGATCTAAACTTGTATTGATTGATTCATAGATTTATTTTGTAATAGACAGAAAGAAAATTTAATTAAGATACCTAGTCCTGCATTTAAAAAAAAATTTTTAAACAATTTAAAATTTAAGCTTGAAATTAATTAACGATTCATTTCAGTTTTACAGTTTTTAAGTTCGCTTGTAAAAAAAAAAAAGAACAAAATTTTATATAAATGTGTATATTGGATTTTTTTTGTAGGTGCTTTAAAAAAATTCTAAAGAATTAACTGGTATTGTATATAGTTTGCAGTATTGAACCATTAAAAGAATATGTATACAGTGTGTCCAAGATTTGATGGTCTAAAGAAATTATTATACATAGTAAATGAATGTTTTATATTTGTCCGCAAATACAGAGATTTTGATTTCAAGCTCTAAAAAACTGATTTGACATTTTTAAAGAGACAGATCTATACAATAGTTTTATAATGCAGTAGATTAGTATTCAAGATTAATTAACTTTTAAATAATCATTTTCGTTTTTAACTGTGGTTTTTTTCTTTAAATATCGTTTTTAACTCTGGTTGGAGTACCGGCATCTAATGCATCTAATTCTAAGGGTTTAGACTCGTATCTCAAATCAAAAGTTAAGACCTGGAATCCAACCTAACCCAGCTTTCTTTCGTCATTAGCTATATAAATAATATAATTTAATCGATTAAAATTTAAGACATTCTTTGTATTATAACTTCCGAATTTGCTTTAAATACTATAATTGAGTTCGAAATTCATTCACTTAATTCTAATAAAATAAGTATTATATGTATTCTCTGTATATTTAACCTTACATTACCTTCCATTTTATTCCTAAAAACTAATAACTATTTGTCGGCAAAGCATTGAATATTTCAATCGACAAAAGAACCAAGCTCCTTCTATATTTTTCTGAGATTGCGGCAATATAATGGCTGCCATTTAGACCATTATTTCATTTAGTCCATTATTTGATTTTTATTTAGATTAAATAATCAATCGATTGTCTTAGACCTACAGTAAATAGTGCATAAGCATTAACTTTTGTATGATTTTTATATATTATTTAAAATAAAATCAATGCACTACAAATTAATTTTGTGGGAGTCTCGGTATAAGATTCAAAAATGATAATACCTTTTATTATTTATAATTTATTTATTTTTTTTTTTCTAAATTTAAATTGCCTTTAGAAAATTTTCTTCAAGTTCTTCAAATTTCTAATGTTAATAGAATGGCTTTAACCTGTTTTTAATGTACAATTGTATACAATCTATAATAATCGCAGTTTTTAAATCTTTAACAGCATTTTAGTATATAGATACCTATATAGATACGTTTGTATATGGCCATATTACTGATTGTGCCCAATAATACTTGTAATGGTTAAGTAATAGAATTTTTTTTTTTTAAATTTTTTCCTCCTTTTTTAGAGCTCATGTATATGTGCTGTTTTTCTGTTAAAATTGAATAAAAAAAGATTCAAAAAAGAGTTAACGAACATAACGGTCCTAAACAAGCATTAATTAAGAAGATATACTATATCCGTTATTATATTGGATATAAATACTTAGCCAAAAATCAAAATTTTTCAATAAAAATTATCGTAACATGAGTCATAAAACGTATTTCCACTTCATTAATGATTCTTTTAAATATTAAGTAGTTATAATAAATTTAATTTAATGGCATAAGAGAAGTTAGGAGAGTTTAATTATTTATTTAATTTAATTGGATTTTAAAATTTTTTTTAGAACTATAATAATAACAATGATTTGAAATTTTGTCTTTGTTTTGAAAATAAATGACCTAATTGAATATAAACGTTGCTCATTATTGTCTTTACAATTTGAAGAAAAACTGTCTATGTTTTTTGGTGATAAATAATGTTATTGCAAATATAAATTAAAGACAGAACAACTGGTACACAAAAAACTTAAGCAAGAAACTTTTATTTTAAAATTATATTCTACGATTAAAATAACACAAAGCAAATGTTGGTAGTTGGAAAGGTATCGAATATATGGGTAACTATCACAGTACTGTATTCGATCTACCTGTGCTTAATTTATCATTTGTTAGAATTGCATTCGACAAAATCTGAAAGATACTACAATTTAAATAAAGCAGTATGACACATTCCCCGATTATGTCCTTTAAAAAGGTTGATAGATTACCAACCTTGCTTAAGGGAGGTATAGTTTGAATCTAGGCAAAACTGAAATAAAATTGCTTTCGACTCGACTCAGTAACCACCCACTACTGTGTTCAAATTAATGGCATAACCAAATAATTTAATTAATAATATGACTCACAGCTAGAGAAACACCTTATAACTCAAATATAAAATTGTTACAATATATTTGTATCTACAGAAAATCTAAGACGTTTCAGGCCTAATACTATCGTACGAACTGTACATGGATTTCATTGTGATCAAGCCAAATACTTTCTAGTGCCTTCCCACATGCTCTAACATCCCTATGGAATAGGCAGACTTATTAGCCTAACAGTTGAACAGTTAGCACAGTTAGAACAGTTAGTTGAACAGTAAATGAATCAGTTTTGAATAGTTGTCACAAAGTATCATACAGGTAGTTTTAAATTGTCCTAATAATTATTGTTGACATAGTGAGTTGAAATTATAATTTAAATGCATTATTTTAGTAATACTGGCAAAATCCTATTATAGTTGTATATACAATTTAACTTTTAATCTCCAAATGATTATTAATGAATAAAGTTAAACTCTAGAATGTAACTATACTTTTAACTTAAATAATAAAATTAAAGAAATATGCAAAACAAATATTGACCCAAAAAGACACCAACTGTATAGTGTTATCATATCTTGTAGATTTTTTTAATTAAAATTTACTTTTACCTTTTGTATTTGACATATTTAACTCTACAATTTTAAAATTGATATTTTGATAAATTTTATATTGAAATTAAAATAAAAAAACAAAATGAAAATGGTTTTACTAATCCTAACCCACCAATGATTTTGAAAAGTTGAACTTTACTGCATTAAAGGTTATTCAAGTGAACATTATTAAACACTTTTTCTAAATGTAATTTTTCTTTTTAATTAGATGCACTTTCTTCACTTGTTGATTTTGTTTTTTTTTTAAATCTCATCTAAAACTCAGCTTAAAACTTTTATTTGCAAACGACAAAATTTCATGAACTCCCAAATCTTGAATACTTAATCATTTGTCTTAATGATTTCCTTTTTTGTTTGTTTGAAATTCGGGTGATTTGGGGCAACAACTTTCATATGATATTGAAATTTAAATGCAATTAATGAAGATTAAGTAGTTCGATTAACAAGTTTTAACATTTAAACTATTCGTTTAAGTGAAAGTAAAGTACAAGAGTTTTTTTTAATATAGAAATTTTTTTTGTAAAAGTCACAGCAAAATGCAGAACAACTTCAAAAGAACTTAATTTAAAACTTTAGGTAATGATTCTGAATTAATTTTAGAAAATAGATTTGGAAATATTCATCCTTTGGTGGGATATTAATTAATTAATACTAATGCTTGAGAATATATTATATTGAATATTATATGTGGGGTTAATTAGTCTGTCTTTGTGTTGAACCAGTCCCCTTTAAATATTCTACTTATTAGAATTTATTTTAATGAATCCCACATACAATTGATTATTAGATTTACTATAGATTCAATTCTATTTGTTATATATATTGCAATTCCTTTATCTTTGGTATTCCTATATCTGTGAGTTATATTATTCAATTAAACTTTTTATTAATATTCTTATATTAAAGTATTTTTTATTTTGAAAATAAGCTACTAATTATCGGTAATGTCAATAATTTGAAACTAATAACGAATGGTAGGGAGGCAAGTCGGAAATCAGATTAAAGTTTTTTCCATTTTACTGAGATTCAAACACAGTCTTCTTTAAGGAATAATTGTCACTAGAAACACTGTGTCACCCAGAAAAAATAACTCCTTTTCTGTTTAATCATCATTTCCTCCACAAATGTTTCCTATCCCAGGTCCAATTTGATTTGAAGCTTTAACTTGCAGTTAAAAACTTTTTGTTTTATTTATTTCCTTTACAACTCAATTTTTGTTTCCTCATCATTTCCTCCACAAATCCTTCCTATCCCAGGTCCAATTTGATTTGAAGCTTCAACTTGCAGTCAAATACTTTTTTTTTTTATTTATTTCCTTTATAATAGTTTTGATTCTCAGTTAAGCTGTTCTTGGATTCTTAGTCTAGGTTTAGCTATTAAAAATTCTGTTTTACCAGAAAATCTGAAAGAATATTTTGGAGACATTATTGTATCTGTAGATTATTCGTAAGTTTGTTAGACAAGTGTAACCTCTATATAGCAAATATATTTTAACGTATGTTTTTAAAACTTTAGTGTATTTTAAAATCTCAGAAGATTTACAAATATTCCGTAATGCTGCCTAGATATTCAAAGTTGATCAATGAGACACAAGGAGGGCAAAAAATGCTCATTCCTACACGCTTAAATTATTTTGACGCAAAATTGATAATATGTATACGATTAAGAAGAAATTTAAAAACTTTTTTCTAAATATTCCTTCCAATTTTTCCCATCTCCTACAATCATAATTAACATTCACCATAATTCCAAAATCCACATCCTTATCCTTGTATCCAAGTTGCACATTTTTATCATAGATCCTTTCCTAAAGCTTGACACAAAAAATGTCATGGTTTTTGTGTATTATATTTGCAAACTACTCAAATGAACACCCTACAGTTCCAATAGATGACTTTCGAAGTTGTCCACTGTCCCTTGTAAAAATATAAATTTTCTTAAATTAACCAAGTTAATAATCGAGTTGAACACCATTATCAGTGTACTAGAACTTTAAAAATTTTCTTTTGGTCATATTTAAAGAAATTCAGCAAAAAATTGAAAAGGAAAAAGAAAGAAAAGAAACAATGCCATATTTTTTTACCCAACAAATTAAATTTTTTATAAATATTATTATTTCTAAAGAATTTTCTTTTATAAAGTAAATCATCACAATGAATGCATTCTCTTTTTATCTTATGGTATTCATTACATTCTATTAAAAATTACTTTAAAAGTAAAAAAATAACAATTTATCTAGAAAGATTCATTATTCCTTCTAGGTGGAAATAAAAAAAACAACTCAAGACTTTTTAAAAGAAAGTACATAACACAATGGTAAGGTGCAGTTATTTTAGTTTTTTTCTATACAAGTACCGTTGCCAGAAGGCTTTTCACTATTGTTAATTCTTATTGACTTGTTTTTATTTCCATTAGAATGTTATACATATATATATATACAAAGATATTTTTATACCCGTGCATACTAATAAGACCACCGGTATATTAAAATTACTCCTGCGTTTGTAACGCATCGATCTAAATGAGCTAGATATAGTGTCAAAGGTATGTATCGGATCAGCATCGAAAAGTAAATGGATTCCGCAGAGTGTGTCTGTTCCGTCTGTCTGACCGCTCGTATGTCAGCACGATAACTCAAAAACTAAAAGAGCTAGAGTTATGAAATTCACACATTTTTAGACAATTTCTAGGTTCCCTATTGTTTTCAGTTAAAATCGAATCAAGTCTTCTAGGAGCTGTCATACAACTTTGTTAAACCAATATGAATTTTTTCAAAACTAATAACGCTGGAAGTATGAAAATTACACACATTAGTTACATAATAGGATAAGCACTTTTATAAAATTTTTAAATGTTGAGGCTTCATTTTCGCGGAGCTGCTATACAAAGTTGTCAATTTGATAACTGTAAATTTAACGTAGCTACGAGCTTAAAATTAAAACAGGGCAAATTGCTTGGCACAGTTGGACATTACTCGAACTTTTTTTTAAGGATGGGCTAAACTGTTTTTTTTTTTTTATACAACATAGTAGGTATGCACGGGTATCTAAAAGTTGACAAGGGCAACTATAATCTTTCTCATTTCATTTAGTAATTTCATGCTTATTTTCTATTGTCTGCTTGTAATATAATAAGTGTGTATATAAGTTATAAAAAGACTTTATATGAAAAAAAAATGAAAAAAAAATCGTGATTTTGATTTCTGTGTTGTATAGTATACAACAAAATTTTCCAACAAACAACAAACGAAATTAAAGAACATTATTGAAAGAACCCATTTTTTTTCCTCCTATTAATGCTAGACACAAACAAAACAAAACAAGTCTTAAATTGCTGTATGATAAATAATTTGGTTTTTATGAGGGTTTATACAAAGAGAGAATATGCTTTTGTGCTTATCCGAAAGATTATCAAAAATAGGATTTCGGATTAATATAGGGTTCATTAGCTATTTAAAAGATTTTTAAAATTAAATTAGTTTTGTATTAATACAGGAACGAACAGTTTTAGCGGTATATAAATACTAGTAATGGCGCTATTAAATATGGTCTTGTGAAATAAAGCCCCCGGGGGAGGGTTTTCATATTAATTGACACAATAAAACCCCAGATAATTCTCACTTAGTAATAAGAAATAACAGCCCAGGCTATTATATCCTTCTTTCAACTTATATCCGATTTATATTAGATTTTCTGAGAATTAAAAACCCGAACTTTAAAAATGCTGCAATTAGTCATGTTGAACGAATAATAACAGATGGGGGTTAGCTCTCAAATTTTTTGTTCTTATTTCCAATTTCTAAATTTCCTTTTAGGTAAAACCATCCTAAGTACTTTTTCTCCTTAACACCCTGGTACTTTTTCATATGGTCTTAATTCACCGAACCAATTACAATTAAATAATGAAGAATATTGAATAGAATATGGGTTAAAATTTTTTTTAATTTAGATGTAGGTGGCAAGGAGAGTGCTGCAAAATAACTTTATTTTTTGGACATGAAGTTTATTTACAAGGTTGTGGTTGAAATATCTTAACGCTCCCTGTTGAATCCTAAACTACAAATGAATTGTTAAATGGTTTATTTGATTTTTTGATACTTAACAATTAAGTTCGACCATTTGAACTTTGATTTTTAAAAATCTCAAATTTATATTTATTTTTAATTGGCTATATTTATTATACCCGTGCATATATATATGAACATCGGGTATATTAGATTTGCTCCTCCGTTTGTAACGCATCGATCTAGACGAGCTAGATATAGTGTCAAGGGTACGTATCGGCTCAGAATCGAAAAATTAGTCGATCTAGCTATGTGTGTCTGTCCGTCCGTCCGTCCTTCCGTCCGTCCGTCCGTCCGTCCGTCCGTGTGTCATCACGATAACTCAAAAACTAAAAGGGCTAGAGTCTTGAAATTCACACAAAGTCATTTTTAGACAATTTCTAGGTTCCCTATTGTTTTTGGTTAAAATCGGACCAAGGCTTCGGGGAGCTGCCATACAACTTTTTTGCACCAATATGAATTTCTTCAAAACTATTTATACTACGGGGATGAAAATTATACACGGTTAGTTTTATATTGACTCCGGCACTTATATGAAGTTTCAAAATGTTAGGGCCCCATTTTCGGGGGGCTGCCATACAACTTCCTTGCACCAATATGAATTTCTTCAAAACTAATTATACTACGCGGATGAAAATTACACACGGTTAGTTATATAATGAATCGAGCACTTATATGAAGTTTCAAAATGTTAGGGCCCCATAGGGGGCTGCCATACAACTTCTTTGCACCAATATGAATTTCTTCAAAACTAATTATACTACGAGGCTGAAAACTACACACGGTTAGTTATATAATGAATCGAGCACTTATATGAAGTTTCAAAATGTTAGGGCCCCATTTTCGGAGGGCTGCCATACAAAGTTTTCGATTCAATAACTGTGAATCTAATAAAGCTACAAGGTTAAAATTAAAATTGGGCAGGTAAATTAATAGGGCAAGTTACTTGGCAAAGTTGGACATCACTCGGACCATCGGACTTTTAGGGTGGGCCAATTTTTTTTTTTTGTTTTTTTTTTC
Source organism: Dolichopus griseipennis (assembly GCA_963082915.1). Lineage (NCBI taxonomy): Eukaryota > Metazoa > Arthropoda > Insecta > Diptera > Dolichopodidae > Dolichopus > Dolichopus griseipennis. The sequence goes on along the minus strand of OY720444.1, from coordinate 56,635,334 downwards.
TTTGTTGTTTTTTTTTTTTTTTTATTTTTTTTTTTTTTTTGTTTTAAGCTTAAGTTATGGGACAATGAATGAAAACTTTTTTTTTTTTTTTGTGATTTTTTTTTTTTTTTGTTAATTTTTTTTTTTTTTTTTTAAGCTAAAGTTATGGGACAATGAATGAAAATTTTGTTTTTTGTTTTGTGACTTTTTTTTTTTTTTTGTTAATTTTTTTTTTTTTTTTTACGTCAAAATTATGGGGTAATGAGTTAAATGTATAAGAGAAGTAAATTACGGTTTATTTTATACACCATAGTGGGTATGCACGGGTATCTAAAAGTTGACAAGGGCAACTATAATCTTCCTCGTTTTTATTTATATTTAATAAATAACAAATTTTAAAGCATAAGTTGAAAAAACCATCATAGGTGGAAGTGTATAGAAATATTATAAATATACTGATACTTAAGAAGATATAATGATATACTGGTATTATGTTCTATATCTATATGTAAATTTTAATTGTTTTGGTTGATTTCAGAAATTTTACAATGTTTAAATTTCATTTTAGATTTAATGATATAAGAGTGATCCGCGGGTGATCCTACAACTTTTGTTAAAATAATATATAATACACACTTAAGTACAGGTATCTTAAAATGGCATATGCGGTAAATCAAACGTTACAACAAAACTCTTTTTTTATATATTGTTTTGCATGTATCATTTTGTGTCATAAAAGTTTCAATATAAGAACTTTGTAGAACTCTAAATTAAAACACAAACCTGTTATAAAGTTTTAAAAAGTTTTCGCAAGACGCATATTTATATTTAGCTTGGAAAGCAAATTCATATATTAGAACTATGTAAGGAGTGTTTCGTCTTTCAAATTCTACTAGACTCATCACTAGGTGTTTGTAGTTTTGAAAATGCCTAGACAACTCCTGTTTTAAATTCCGTTTTGTTCTAATGATATATATGACCCACCACTCTGAGTCGAAATTCTCAGGGTCATAAGTCCCCTAGGGAGTTATTGCTATGAGTCGTAAGTCCTTTAGGGACTTATGTATGAGTTATAGCTTCCTAAGGAACTTATGAGCCATGGAGTTATGACCCTGCATCTAACTTGTAATTAGTTTAATTTAAAATAAAAATTTAACAAATTTGCTAAAAAGAAATTTACACCTTTAAATATTTAAAAAAGAATTTTAAATGTATATATAATATATAATATTCAAATTATTTGACAAGTAATCAATTTAAAATGTTGCAACATAACAATTTGTTTTTTGTTGCATGTTGAAAAACAATACACCTGCGCTCTGACTTTTTTTTTTCACATCATTTTTATGAATTTTTTGAATAGTGACTATCAAAAATGTAAAATTTTTATATAAAATATCAAAAACGTTTCCATTGTATTTTTAGTTTTTTTCTTAAAAATTTCTTAACTCTTTTGTATGAATTCGGCTTTTCGTAGCATAAAACAAAAAACAAAAATTTTATTATATTGTTTTTTGCTATGTTGTTTTTCTTTATGAAAATAATATGTCAAAGTTTTTGACACATTTATATCAAATCAGATACATATTTACATACATACAATGTTCCGCTCTAATTTTAATTTATAACAAACTTAATTTAAAAGTATGTATAAGAGAATTTTGTAATATATTCTATTATTTTATGTTGATAGCAATGATTGATTAATGATTAAAATGATATAAAAAATTGTGAAAAGGGTTTCAAAAACATTTTGATATTATTATGCAACAATTCTAAGAAAATTCAAATTACATAAAGGAAATATTTTAAGGTGACTTTTGTTTGTTTGGTACAATAACGAGTAAGTGGAAATAAATGAAGAAGCTGTTATTCGAATTTGGAATTTTCACATTCTTAAAATGATACATTGTCCATTAGTTTAAAAATTTTATAATTTTTAAAACAATATTTACAAATACATAATATCATGACTAGAGTAAAGATAGTAGGAAGAGAGACAAATTCATGTAAACTTATTTAGTATGAAATATTTCCATATAAATATGGACATTCATTCTATTTCTTCTTCTTCTATAGCTTTACAATCCTTGATGAACCTGAGCTTCCGCTATAATTCTCTTCCATACATCCCGATCTTGTGCAACTCTCTTCCAATTTCTTATTCCTAAAATCCTTATGTCATCTTCAACAGCGTCTAGCCATCTTTTTTTTGGTCTCCCTCTACCTCTAGTACCCTGCATTTGGTGGAGAAACACTCTTTTTGTTGTTCTGTTATCCGGCATTCTTATAACATGTCCTATCCATCTTAACCTTTGCGCTTTTATGAATCTTATTATGGTTCTATGTTCAGTCAATTGTTCAATATCGAAATTATTTCTTGATCTGTATGTACCATCTTCGTTTCTAACCGGTCCATATATTTTTCGAAGTATTTTACGCTCAAATATTCCCAGTTGTCTACAATCTGCAGTTTTAAGCGTCCATGTTTCACATCCACATGTTAGAACCGGTCTGATTAATGTTTTGTATAATTTAAGCTTTGTATTTCTCGACAACAGCCTGGATTTCATAAGTCTGGAGTATGTATAGTAACATCTACTTGCAGCTTGTATTTTTTCCCGTATTGCCACAGCGGTGTCTTCACTTTTACTGTATACAACTAAGAGATACAAAAACTGATGAACACCTTCGAACTTATAATCATTAATATTCAAATCTTGCGTAGGCATATGTGATTTGCTTTTTACGAAGTATTTAGTTTTGGGTTTATTTATTATCAGTCCCACTTTTCTAGCATCAGTTTCCAAACGTATAAATGTTTCTTTTAGCTCTCTTAAATTCTTAGCAATTATTACAATATCATCGGCGAAAGCGCATATTTGTATGGATTTTATAAATATAGTTCCTTGAGGATCTATCTCTTTTACGACATAATGAACAACTAGGTTACATAGTAATGTTGATAGAGCATCACCCTACTTAACTCCCGATTCTATTCTAAAAGATTCAGTGAACACCCCTTGAATTTTGACTCTTGCAGTTGTGTTTGTCAGGGTTAGACATGCTAATCTTGTTAACTTTTCTGGAATGCCAAGTCTATTAAGAATACCACTAATTTTAGTTCTGTCTATTCATGCTATTATATGATATATAAAAGTATTTATTTACCCTTTTTGTAATAATTTAAATATATAGATTCGCCCATATATATTTCATAAAAAAAACGAGGAAGATTATAGTTGCCCTTGTCAACTTTTAGATACCCGTGATGTATAAATACCCACTATGATGTATAAAATAAACCGTAATTTATTTCCCTTATACATTTAACTCATTATCCCATAATTTTGGCTTAAAAAAAAAAAAAAAATTAACCATAAAAAACCATAAAAAAAAAGCAAAAAAAAACAAAAAAAACACAAAAAAAAACCATAAAAAAAAAGAGTGATGTCTAACTTTGCCAAGTAACTTGCCCTATTACTTTACCTGCCCAATTTTAATTTGAACTTCGTAGCTTCATTAGATTCGCAATTATTGAATTGAAAACTTTGTATGGCAACCCTCCGAAAATGGGGCCGTAACATTTTGAAACTTCATATAAGTGCTCGATTCATTATATAACTAACCGTGTATAATTTTTATCCTCGTAGTATAATTAGTTTTGAAGAAATTCATATTGGTGCAAAGAAGTTGTATGGCAGCCCCTCGAAGCCTTGGTCTGAACCTAGAAATTGTCTAAGAATAACTTTGTGTGAATTTCAAGACTCTAGCCCTTTAAGTTTTTGAGTTATCGTGCTGACACACGGACGGACAGACAAACATAGCTAGATCGATTTACTTTTCGATCCTGATCCGATACGTACCCTTGACACAAAATCTAGCTCGTCTAGATCGATGCGTTACAAACGGAGGAGCAATTTTAATATACCCGATGTCAAATATGTATGCACGGGTATAATCAATTTTAAAATATGCATACAATGCACACATATACATAACGCACACGTCGCTTAACATTTGACCATTGCCCATTATTCGTTAAATATTGAGTATATAACGGACGATGGTATCGATTTGTTTTAGTACTTTCTACCGCTCCTGATGTGGCGTCTATCGGCCAATCGTACATTAATTTTTTAAATATGCTTAAAAAGTTTAAACTACTTAACAGTTTTTTGTGTTCTGTCGTATAAAGTGTAGAATTATATAAAACTTCTTGATTGAATTAATGTTAAATCAAAGCTTACTTTTAGAACATTGATCTAAATTTTTATACTTTTTGTACAGATAAAGGAAATTTAGATTAAGGTTTAATTATGTTTTTTAGTTAATACTTATTCTACCCCAAGACCATATTTGTCATTTTTATAAAATAAGAAGTAACAGTTAAAACCATGGTTAGATAAAGATTAATGGATCTGCGATCTTGGCAGCATTTTTATGTGAATGGGAGTCGAATCGTATCGTAAAACTAAGCTTAATGAACAAAACAAAGGGCCGCTGAAAAGCACCAAAGCATGTAAAAATACCTGAGCACATGTTGAAACAATTTTTGAAGAGGAGAAATACATTTCTATAAATGTTGAAGAATCCACAAAACTTTTATACTTCCAAAATTTCAATAATATTTTTAAAAATTTCTACATAGTCAATCAAAATTCAACATGGATTCAACCCTTCAAACTACTTTAGAAAACCCCAGGAAGTTTAAATACTAGAATTGGCAACTCTTATATATAACAAATTTCGACGAGTCTTACCATCTTAACCCAAAGGAAATAATTACTTTAATTTCACTAATCAACAGTTAATTTTAATCTTAACTGATTTAATTCTAATTTATTTAAAATATTTTCTTTCAATATTCAATTCCATTTCATTTCAATTTTAACGCCATACGTTTGTTATTATTTTAGAAGAAAATTATTTGCTAACAAATATTCAAATTACTCTAGCACCTGTATAAAATACCTTTTTCTTTGTAATTGAATAAATGGTTACTTTAGAATTGTAAATGTCACGGCCTAATTTATAAAATAACAAATAAATTTTTCAAACTATTTTTGAATTTTTTGAAAGTTTTAAATTATGAGATGTGCTCTAAATTTTTGTAAACTCATACAAACCCAAAACTTATTAATAGCTTTTGGCTTTTATTCTACTCAAGCTTTTTTTTTAAGAGGAAATATATTCAAGCTTAATTACTGTGGCTAATTGCAAAATAAACTTCTAAAATTCTTTAATAATTAGTTTTGCTTTGTTTTTCTTTAAAATCGGTGTTTATTATATAGGAAATCGTTTAGCAAATTGCGAATTTATTAACATCAATAATTAAACTCACTTTAGTTGGTCAATTATTCGAAATAGTACCTAAACTAATTAGTTTCATGCTACTTAAACTCAATATCTCAGTAAGATACATCATCCTACACCCATTTGAAAAATGTAACTGTTTAATAGGTTTGATCATCCAAATAAAAATTAGTTAAAAATAATCTTCAGAGCATTACCAAAAATATATTGAAGCCATGGCTATAGAATAATGTATAGTATTTAGAGACAAATCCACTATATCCACAATAATTTAAGTCATCCTCTTTTGGTAGGTGTAAGAAGTATTATATAAATTTCAAAGGAAAAAATTGAAGATTGCTGATTTAAAGAATAGAAAGTAATTTAAACTCAGTATTGTGACTCTGAATTAAGAAGCTTATTATCTAGCGTCTGTTGAAAACTGTTGTCTTGTATCTAAATTGCAGAATGAGTAATCTATTGACCCAATTTGAACCGGATCTATCAGTTGACCTTATAAACGTTTACTAGAAAAAAAATGGAGTACAACGCACCAATGTGGACTACGGCCGCTGGAGCTGCTCTGCGATTAAGTTCACCGATCTAAGAGATTTACAATAATCCCTTTACTTATTCATCGCCATACAGTCTGGTCCCTGGTATCATATACCTTATTTATTTGATAAGCAGTGGATATCAACACAACTAAGGAATCGTCTACTTCATTTCAAGTTGTCCCACATAAGAAAATAGCAACAGCAGACTAACCGACATTTCAAGTTTTGGTCATTGTTAATCATTGACCATTGTTTTAAAAAGTTTTTATACTATATAATAATCTTTTACACTTTAATAATTTTTCTTTCAGTTTTTTTAATTGACGTGACGATAATTTATAAAAAGCAAATTATAAAATTTTTATTCAGTTGTTATTTGGAAGACAAAAAAAAAAAAAAGAAACAAGAAAACTAAAATAACACCGCGGACTTAATGACAGATTAATAACATGGGAAGTAGGAAAAGTATTTTTATGATTTGGTTAATCAAATAGAATTAGACAAGGTCGTTAGAGAATTTTTTTTTTCTTTTCGCAAATTGGTTTATTAAAAGGGTCAAAGATCTAGATAAATATATAGGTCACAAAAGTTTTTTGAGAATTGGAACATAGATAAGTTATATTGTAACAGTTAATAACCATAAAATAACAACCATTGTAATTGTAATTTCACTTCTATTTTTTTTGTGATTTTATCATTGTTTTACTTTTGAATTTCTTTTTTTAGAAAAGTTTTTATTTACTTTTAGTGTAAAATAGTTCTTACCCATGTTGAAAGAGAAAATTTTTTTATGGAACAACTTAAGATTTAGTTGTTTATTATACTTTAGATAATTAGAAAAACACCACGGGGATCTGTTCAAATAGTTAATTGTGTAAAGAAACAACAGGTTAAGATATTAGTAATATATTAAATACTTGGGTAAGTAAATAAAACAGTAGCATAGTAAAGATTTTGTAAAAAAAGTATAGAACATTTAGCATATATAATTTATTTTAAACCAAATTAGTTACAGCTTTAAATGTTATTTAAGGTAAAATCTAGCAGATCAATTAATCGTTTAAAAAAAGTAATTGTTAGAATATTTCTGTTAGATATTTTCGTTGTCGGTATAAAATATATGTTATACTTAGGCACATCGAACACTTTTGAGTCCATAATCCTCTATACAAAAGTATTCCCCATAAGTTGGCATATGTAAAGGCACTTTTTGATGAATCACCCTGTATAATCAGGTATGCAACCAAAAAAAATATTTTTTCTTTTGCATCATCAACTTTTTTCCTAACGGAATATTAAGAGGCGTCAAAGTACGAAGTGGCGTCGATGGTGTAGAGGGTAAGCATTTGGCTTATTAACCGATAATGAGCGAGTGTGATTCCCGTACAGGTCATAAAATATTTAATTGAAATAATATTTAAGCAAAATAAAATATTTTACTTATAAATTAATAGAAAGTATTGAAAGTGTGATGCACAACGGATGGCAAAGCAAGGGTGTTAGGATGGCAGCTGCCCTCACATAAAAAACAAATATTAAATATACTTTCCTGCATTGGTCTGCAGACCGTTTACCAAGCGCTGATATTAATTATTTAGAACTTTGGTGCCTAATCAAAATAGGTTTTAATACATTGTTCGAATAGTTGCAAAGTTACTGGACATATTATATTCTTATAATTTGAATTCTTCTTAATGATTTTACACACAATTTGAAAAATTTGATAGCGTGGTCTTATAAAATGTATTTAATCCTATCTGTTATATAATGCAAAATTTTTTTATTCTACTTATATGGTATTTCTGTTTCTGTGAGTTATATTAATCAATTAAATTATTTTTGTTCAAATAAAAACTTTTTCACTCTTTTCTGGATTTTATCTCGAACATCTCGAACTTAAGACTGGCACTGTAGCCACTTTTCCACGCAGCTGCCGCATTTTAATCCACTAATATACAACTAACTAAACAGGCATACATTAAACAAACCAGAGATAAATTATACTAACATTATTTCATAAAGATAAAAACATTGATAGGACAGTAACATTGTAAAAAATGACTACCATGACAGTTAATGTGTTAAAAAGTAACGGTATTTAAAAAAATTCAAAACAAAATATTTTCTGTTGTTTTGAAACAAGTGTTGACTTAAAATTTGATGGAAAGCTTCATTAAAAACTATGAAGTCATATGTAATATTTTAAAAACATGTTTTTAGCACATTTTCAAAAAATTTTGTAAAAATGTGCCTATATAGCTTCACTCTGTCCGTCCGTCCGTCCGTATGTTTACAAAAACTTTTACACCGTTTGAAATAGAGTAAAGAAATTTTAACCATGAGTAGTTTTTGCAAAAAAAATAATTTCGTAGAAGAATTTTTTTCTGTAGCCCCACCTGTTACGGAGCTACAGCCCCCCAAAGTTGGAAAAAGCCCTATATTTAAATTGTTATAACAAGAGTTCTGTTACATATATTTTCAATCTGAAAACGGCAAATGATAGCTGGTTTCATAAACTTTATAACTTTTTGAAAGGCAAATGTTTAGAGTTGCCATACGGTACTAAAATTTAACATTACGCAAAACTCAATTTTTGCAAAATTTCTGGCCAGACATATCTTCTAAACGGTTCAAGCTAGGATCTTGTAATTTTGGGAGAAGTTAGGTCCTAAAAAAATAGTATGAGTCGCTTAACAAAATTTTTTTGTCAAGCCCCCTGTTTAGGAGCTATAAGGGCCCGAAAATTGAAATTATGCTATTTTAAGCACCTGTAACTTGAATACCTGTCCAATTTTTTTTTTATTAATATAAAAAATATACCAACGTTATATTTTAACATATGTTAAAGGTTTTTCTAGAACCTAAAAAATTAGATGATGAAGGGGGGGAACCTAAAAAATTAGAGAATGAGGGAGGGAATTATAAAACAAAAAGACAGAAATTATATAAAGAAAAACAAACAAACTTCAAGCATGTCCTTTAAGCATGTCCAACAAGTCCCTCAAGCATGTCCCTCAAGCATCTCCATCAAGCATGTCCTTCAAGCAAGTCCTTCAAGCATGTCCTTCAAGCTTGTCCTTCAAGCAAGTCTTTCAAGCATGTCCTTCAAGCAAGTCCTTCAAGCATGTCCAACAAGTCCCTCAAGCATGTCCCTTAAGCATGTCCTTCAAGCAAGTCCTTCAAGCATGTCCAACAAGTCCTTCAAGCATGTCCTTCAAGCATGTCCTTCAAGCATGTCCTTCAAGCATGTCCTTCAAGCATGTCCATCAAGCATGCCCTTCAAACATTTCCTTCAAGCATGTCCTTCAAGCAAGTCCTTCAAGCAAGTCCTTCAAGCATGTCCAACAAGTCATTCAAGCATGTCCCTTAAGCATGTCCTTCAAGCAAGTCCTTCAATCAAGTCTTGTCTTTCAATCAAGTCTTTTAATCAAGTTTTATCGTTCAATCAAGTCTTTCAGCAAGTCTTTCAATCAAGTCTCTTTCATACATGTCTTCATACATGTCCTTCATACATGTCTGTCATACATGTCTTTCATACATGTCTGTCAGTACTGAATATAGTTATTAATTAAGTACTCTATCAGTACTTAATATTGTTACTTAGTCAGTACTGAGTATAGTTAGTAAATAGTACTCTCTCAGTACTTAATATTGTTACTTCGGCAGTACTGAATATAGTTATTAATTAAGTACTCTACCGGTACTTAATATTGTTACTTAGTCAGTACTAAATATAGTTAGCAATTAAGTACTCTATCAGTTCTTAATATTGGTACTTAGTCAGTACTGAATATAGTTAGTAATTAAGTACTCTATCAGTACTTAATATTGTTACTTAGTCAGTACTGAATATAGTTAATAATTAAGTACTCTATCAGTACTGAGTATAGTTAGTAATTAGGTACTCTCTCAGTACTGAGCATAGTTAGTAGTTTAGTACTCTGTCAGTACTGAATATTGTTACTTAGTCAGTACTGAATATAGTTAGTAATTAAGTACTCTATCAGTACTGAGTATAGTTAGTAATTAGGTACTCTCTCAGTACTGAGCATAGTTAGTAGTTTAGTACTCTGTCAGTACTGAAATATAATTAGTATTTAAGTACTCTCTCAGTACTTAATATTGTTACTAAGCCAGTACTGAATATAGTTAGTAAATATGTACTCTCTCAGTACTGAGTATAGTTAGTAATTAGGTACTCTGTCAGTACTGAATATTGTTACTTAGTCAGTACTGAATATAGTTAGTAATTAAGTACTCTATCAGTACTTAATATTGGTACTTAGTCAGTACTGAATATAGTTAGTAATTAAGTACTCTATCAGTACTTAATATTGTTACTTAGTCAGTACAATATTTCCTATTGTTGTTTATTTCAATTTGTTTTTATATTTTATAAAAAAAATTTTAAATTTGGGATTATTCTGATCTATTGCTCTAAATATTTTCAATATTTTCTTATTGTACACTTAAATGGAACCCTAATTTAAAAAAAAAATTATATTTTCAAATACCATATGATAAATGTTTCCTTATACCCTACACCTATAGAATAGGTAAAAGGGTATATTAACTTTGGTATGGTGTTTGTAACCACCTAAAGGAAGCGAGCTAGATATAGAAAAGTATATATATTTGTGATCAGCGTGACCTCCTGAGTCGATATAGCCATGTCCGTCCGTCCGTCCGTCCGTAGGCACGATAACTCAAAAAATAATAGAGCTATCTTGATGAAATTTTAACTGGAGGTTAATAGGACTGAAAGTACGGCGGGGATTGCACATGGGCGAAATCGGCCCATTGATTCAGATTCTGGACCTTTTAATCGATCGAAGGGCTAACGATCATATATAAAAAATCACTATAACTCAACAACTAATGATGCTTTCTTCATAAAATTTGTGCTGTAGGTTACTAGTAATGAAACTTCTTCGGGGAATGCGTAAGTTCGGAATTGGGCCAAGGGTTCGGAACCTAGAACTTTTTGATCGAATTTAGGCCAAACGAGCATAATTCCGAAACCAAAGAAGATAGAACCTCCAAAGTTTTTATCAGGGTGTTCCTTCCTATTTTCCTAATGTCTTTGAAATTTGGGCCCCATTGGAGTAGTGGGTCGGGGACATTTCCGAAGACCTTAAAGCATATCTATAAAATTAATAAAGATAACAACTTAAAAAAATGTAGAAGCTTCAAATTTGGCACAAGGGTGTTCCTTTCCATTCCTTTGCGGGTCCCCCTAATTTGGGATCAATTGAAGTGGTGGTTCAGTATCCCTCTTAGACCCTCTTAAGTATTAAGAGCTTTTAATCGAAATTATTAAAAATAGTAACTTAAAATTAAGATAGAACGTTCAAATTGTGTACAAGGGTTAACTAGTGCTTAAAGTTAAACGTGGACTGCATAAGGGGGAAATCAGCCCAAGGGTTCAGATTCTGGACCTTTTAATCGGTTTCAGGGCTAACGAACATATATAAATAATCACGATAACTCAACAACTAATGACGCTATCTTCATGAAATTTGTGCTGTAGGTTATTGGTAATGAAACTACGGCGGCGATTGCGTACGGTGAGGATTGGACAATGAGTTCGGAACTTAGAACTTTTTGATCGAATTTAGGCCAAACTAGCATAATTCCGAAACCAATGAAGATAGAACCTCCAAATTTGGTTTCAGGGTGTCGCTTTCGATTTCCTTAGTGTCCTTGAAATTTGAGCCCAATTGGAGTACTGGGTGTGGACCAGCCACTCAGTTCCAAGGACCTTAAAGCATATTTTCGAAATTAATAAAGATAGTAACTTGAAACAAATGTAGAATCTTCAAATTTGGCACATGGCTGTTCTTTACTATTTCCTGCGTGTCCCTCTAATTTTGTACCTTTCTTAGACCCCCCAATGTGTAAAAGTTTATCATCGAAATTAATAAAACTAGTAACTTAAAATTAAGATAGAACGTTCCAATTGTGTACAAGGGTTAACTAGTATTTAAAGTATGACGGGGACTGCATATGGGCGAAATCGTACCATGATTTCGGGTTCTGCAACCTTTGAAAAGTTCAAGGGCTAACAAACATATATCTTAAAAACACCATAACTCAAAAAATAATGCCGCTTTTTTGATGAAATTTAAACTTTAGGTTACTAGTAATGAAAGTACCATTGGAATTAGTTCTGGTCGAGTTTGGTCAATGAGTTCGGATTCTAGAAGCTTTTAATCGATTTGAGGCCGAACGAGTACAATTTCGAAGCCAAAGAATAGAAATCATATCATATGTGTTCCCGAAATTTAGACTTAATTGTAGTGGTTCAGCTTTCTTCAAAGGAACTTGCTGCATTTATGTAAAATTTATTTTTATATTTAAATGAATTGTATGAAAAGATGTAAATTAGTAATTGTATTTTAGAAATAAATTTATTGCATATTTTGCGTATATTAGGTATATTAACTAGCCATTTAAAATAATTGCAATTTTGAAAAATTTGGGTTATTATATATATTATGCTTTGATCTGATTTTTATCAAAAAATTTAATAACTAGAATTTTTTCATTTTGTAATTGAAGTGGAATAAATATATTTTCATTTATAACAAGTTTTTTTGTTTTTTAATATTTTTAAATAAATAAATTAGTAAGAATTTGTAATATTTTTTAAGAGATAGTGTAATTGGAAAATGTTTTTAGTATTATAAAGTTAATTTGGTTAGCTATGTCTTACAATCAAATTAATAACAGCTTTTATGGCGTTAAAATGACTTATGGATATGTCATTAAATTTGAATCAAATAGGTGTAGGGTATTTCTAAGTCGGTTGCACCGGACTGATTATTTCTTTACTTGTTTTTCACTAATTTTACTGCTGACATGTTGGAACTTAGAAATGAAATTTTATTTAAGAACAGAATAATAAAAACAACAACAATTGGAACAAAAGAAAACTCTCATGAGACCTTAAGAGCTAATATCAAAATTATTTGTTTCATTTCAATTTTACAAAGTAATCACCACATTCTCGAATTGGTGAGTTAACAATTATTTTAATCTAAGGACCATAAACGTGAAGATATAGTAGAAATAAACTTCCCTCTAAAGTACTTCATTTATTACTATATGGACCACAATTTGATTTGTTTCTTATTGTAGAGACACTTTAAGATATACGGAAGTTATTTATAAATTTGTTGTTGCTATAATTTATCAACAACAGTTTGAAAATGTTGTAAATTGTACGCTTTTTTTATCAGATAAAATTTATTTCTTTTATTTAAAGGTGAAATTCCTGGATCTAACAGACACAGAAGTATGAAGGACATACATAGAACATAAGTTGTATATTAAAATAAAAATTGTATTCAATATTATGAAAATTAAAACATTGTTGTATTTTTTCGTTATAAATAACAAATGGGCTTTTTCAATTTTGACAAATTATGTTTTCAATAAAATATGGAAATGAGTTTTTTAATATAAAAATAATATTTTAACAATAAATATTATTAAAATTTAATAAAAAAGAAAATTTTATTGTTTGTATTAATAATATAAAATATTTTTTTTAAATGAGTTGAGAAGTCGTCCAAGTTTTATAAGATTAAAAAGAATTTCTGAATCAACAGAAGTAGACCAACATATTTCATAGATGTTGTACTTTAAAACAATTTGTTATTTTTAAAAAATGAATTCTTAAAGAATAAGTTTCATTAAATAAATTTTGAGTAATTGTAAACGTTATATATATAGGTATCACTTATATAATTCCATTGTAAGTTGAACACTTAAGTTTAATGTATTATTGAACATAAGACATTGCACTTAGACCATTGTGCCAAAACTTTGACATGGTAAAATGAAACCTGCGGCAATTTCCGCATTACCTTAATTAGGGTTTTATTAAAATTTATTTCTTTTATTAAAAAAAAATTATATTGTATGTATTACAAATTCGAATAGGTCTACAATAAGAAACAAAGAACCATTACCTTATCCAACTTGAACTGTTCTTTGTTCTATTCGAATTTGTAATACATACAATATAATTGTTTTTTAATAAAAGAAATCAATTCTTTTCTGTAGCCCCACCTGTTACGGGGCTACAGCCCCCCAAAGTTGGAAAATACCCTATATTTAAATTGTTATAACAAGAGTTCTGTTAGAAATATTTTCAATCTGAAAACGGAAAACGATAGCTGGTTTCATAAACTTTATAAATATTTAAAAGGCAAATATTTAGGGTTGCCATACGGAACTAAAATTTAACATTACACAAAACTCAATTTTTGCAAAATTTTTGGCCACACATATCTTCTGAACGGTTTAAGCTAGGGTCTTGAAAATTTGGGAGAAGTTAGATCCTAATAAACTAGTAGGAGCCGGTTAATAAAATTTTTTTGTCAAGCCCCCTGTTTAGGAGCTATAAGGGCTCGAAAATTTAAATTTTGCTATTTTTAAGCACCTGTAAATTGAATACCTGTCCAATTTTTTTTTTATTAATATACAAAATTTAAAGGCCCAACGTTATATTTTAACATATGTTAAAGGTTTTTCTTAAATTTAAAAGCGGTTCCTTAAATTGAAGAAAGTGTCTCTCAGTTTTACTCATTTTTTCTTAGATTGTATAATACTTAGTAAAATTCCAAATTTTTGTGGAATTCACAATTTATTTCCTAGAACCTAAAAAATGGAGGGAGACGGAGGGGGGAAGGGGGAGTTAGATGAAGTTAGATCCTTGAGAAACTTGGCAACCTTCTCATTGAAGGGCTATAACAACTTTAAATTAGCAGTAAATTTTATAAGAAAGCAGTAACTATTTCCAAGTAAATATTTCCAAAGTTAAACTCAATATAAATTTGAAAATGTGCTTTTTTAAAAACCCTTGGTTTTTTTTCATCACTTGTTTATTTAGTTTTCAAGATCAACTTTTAATATAAATGTCAATAAACTTTATGTGTTCATTGAATTTTAAATTCTAAATTTACTTTCCGGAACTAATATGATTACTTTGAAATTAAATTCATTCACACTTTGTATATTAAAAATATGTATTCTATTTAAAAGTGAGTTCTTTAATTCAAAACCATTTTTTATTATTTGTATTTTTTTTTTTAATTAAAAATTTGAAAGAACCATAAAAAAAAAAAGTTTTTTTCTATTTTAATCTCATTTCCCTTTGTTATAATAAAAAAATTCCAAACAATTGTTCTAAACCACTGAAACCAAAATAGGTAAACCAAATTTTAAAACAACACTACTACTCATGTTACTTATAGGCTAAACATATACATTGTATCTACTTTTTAAAAGAAATTAATCTGAATAATACTTTTTTACTACCTATAGTTTTATGATAAAATCACCTGTACTTTTTATTGTAGAATATTTTCTACAATAAAACAAACCAGTATGTTAAAAAGAAAAGGTCTTCTATTGTGGACATTTCTAAAACATTAGTACAAATCGTTAAAAGTTTTAATATTGTTCTTTAGATGCTTTGTAGTTTGGGGTTTGTTCACATGTATTCGTTCTTTGAGAGATAATCTCATAGGAAATAATCGGGCACAGTTAAAATTTAATTCTGAATTTCCGTCATCAAAAATTTCACTTTGAAGAGTAATTGTGGCATTGGCCGTATGTGTTAATGCTCCATGAACCAAATGTAGGAAGCTACATGGCGCAAATAATTATTTATCATAGTACGATACCTGTCCCCATTTACTGTCACAGCATTATTTAAACTTAACTTTATTCTTAAAGAAATATAGGGCTCTATAACCCTTTGTCATGCAACCCCCATCATGCAGTACATTTGAGCGAGTGTAATTGTCATTGGTAAACAACTCTGGGGTTTGCAGTTTCCTAAAATAGCATATTTTCCTTATTCACATTCATTTAGATGAAAATATGTTAATAATATAATTTCTCATAATTTAATTGTTTAGTAATTTTGTGAAAAAAAGTTAGTAAAATTTAATGGTCATTGGGAGAGTATACTTTGGTCCGTTGCTCGTTGGTATACTTTTGCATGTTCGTGTAATAAGCTTCGGAAAATAATAATAAACAAAAAACTTATTAAATTTTTATACAAAGGCTTGACTTTTGGCCCACCCTGTATTTATTAAAAAAGTTTCTTCACCGGATGGATTTTTTCTGAAATTTAACAAATTATTTGTTTTCTAAATAAATATTAAGGAGATGTTGAGTACGAAATTTATCCCTTTTTCAGGAACCAGGGTTTAAGGGGGTACGGAATATATTAACAAATTTGATAAAACACTATTCAAGCCTCAGATTAATTAAAAATTGAATAACCTTATATATAGACAAAATTATCTTTTACAATACACCTGAACTATTAAGTACACAAGTTTATGCAGCAAGAGAATAAACATTAATTTCCATTAGAAAAACATAATTTGGAGATATCATTAACAATTTTAAAACATCAGTTGAATACTTTTGTAATTCAATTGCAAAATGTTTGCGTGTACGCTTTCAATTGTTTGCTAAAGACAGCTACAGTTTAAGTCGTTTGAAAGCAATCTTACAAAATTGTTTCCCCTAAACCTGGTTTACATTCCTCTTTTTTCACTATCTAAATTCGTTTAATAACAACAACTTTAACTTCTTTTCCGTTCTACTGACTAAAAAGTTTGAGCAATTGACATTCTGTATATGTTTTCCTCCGCGACAGTGACATTGACTTTAATATCAGGCCAGGACTTTCGTAACCCGTTTTGAAAGAACAATTGGGAAAAGAATTTTTTAAGTAAATTATGTCTAATATTTCCGGAAAGGTTTCCAAAGAACCTTAACTCAAACCACAACAACCTGTTAAGATTCTTTCTTATTTTCGCAATTCACTATTAATAACAGTTTGAATTAAGAAGATTTCTTCAAAATTTATTAATTTTTAATTATTACAAAGGAATTTTCTGATTTTTGAGATTTAAAATTTAAAATTCTGAAAATAATACTTTTTTTATAATGAATAAACAAATTATATCTTTAATTTTTCAATATTTATTATTTAATATTGTATATTGAATCCAACAAATATAGTTTTGTATCTTTTTTAGATTTATTAGCATTTTATTTAATAGTAAAACTCTTTCCTTTTGTACAATTTTAATAGCATTCAATTTTACTGCTTATTTTGATGAAGTTCTCGAACCTATTATAATATTTTTATATTAGATGTCTCAAATCATTACAATTCTTTAAGGACAGCCAATCTTTCAGCATATGATGGGAACTTCTTCAACACTGCATGGGGACTAAGGTATACCTTTATCTAAAATCTTCTGGAGGTTTCTTCTGTAAAAGAAAATATCAGAAAAAGACAAAATATATAAATTAAATTCATATAATATATACAGTATATCTTCATTATTATACCTTTTCGCAGTCCACACATCACTTTGTTGATAAATTTTGGATTAACGCTGTCCCCTACTTCTATTTGAACTCTAATTAACAAGAACTTAAGGCATTGTTTGATATACCTGAAATAAAAAATGAACTCTGTTTCAATAATTTAAAATTTTATTATTCTCATAAATTGTAAATATTCTCATATAATTAATATTTTTGAATTCTTCAAATCAATTACACTAAAATTGGACTCTGTTCTAAAGCAATCTTGAACATAAACAAACAAGGAACTGATATAAAATATAATCCCACTATTTTTTGAGCTGGTTGTTATAGAATGATCAAACGTTTTAATATATAAAACAACTATAAAATTTGGTAAAGGTTTAAAAAAAAGGAATATAACTTAAGAACTTGAAGATTCATTTGACTTGAATATTAAAGAATAAAAATATTTTAACTAGCATATTAAAGAAAAGCACTTAAAAAAACTAATAAAAATAAGTTTTTTATTAGTACATGACGAAAAATAAATCCTATTTTTTAAATTAATTATTTAAAATCAAAACAAATAATTAAATACTTAAATCTTTTTTTTTTTTTTGTATCATGTAACATTAACAATTAAACCACATTTATTATCGTAACGTTTATCATCAAACAAACATTTATAACCAACTTTCTGAAAGCATTTTCATTTTAATGGAATTCTGTTACTTTATTTTTATTTTACAACGTTTAGATGCATAATAGCATAAAAAATAAACATTTTAAATGCTTTTCAACATATTAAATCCGAATACAAATTTGAAAAATATACTTATTAGTCTTACTATAACCCACCATTAGTCTGTCTTTCTGTTTATAAATTCCAAATTTTTAAGGCTATTAAATTTTAAGCGCAGAGAGAATTCAAATATTCATAATTTTTGTAACGTGACCCTTTATACGATTATTGGGCGATAAAGTGAACGAAACTTATCCCTCAATTCAAAATTTAGTCAATTCTTATATATTTTGTAAAATCAACTCATAGTTCCACTCAAAATTTGAGTCACTTAATCGAAGTTATAAATGAGTGATGGCGAATTTGACTCATCACTCAACTCAATAGTGGTCATTTAATCAGAGTTATTAATTAGCTAACTCATTTGATTGATGAAACTCATAGTTCAACTCTAGACTTGAGTGATTTAATTGGGATTGTAAATGAGTGAACATGGAATGGAAAATTCAACTCAATAGTTGAGTCATTTAATTAAAATTTGATTTATCACTCAAAAATTAGTCGACCACTCAAAATTTGAGTATTTTAATCTAAAATTCAACATATCGCTCAACTCAATATTTAAGTCATATAATCTGAAGTGTAAGTAAGAACAAAACTAATTTAATATTCATCTTAACGAACAACTCAAAACTTCAGTATTTCACTCAGGTTAGTCCATAAACAAATTGTACTAAAAATAACCTCATAGGAAATAATCTGGCGCAGTAAAAATTTAATTCCGAATTTCTTGACATAACTTGGTCATCAAAAATTTCACTTTGAATATTAACTGTTTCACTGGTCGTATATGCTAATGCTCCATACTTTTAGAACCAATTGTAGGAAGCAAACCTTAGAGTTAGAGCACAAAATGATTAATCATAGTACAATAACTGTCCCCATTTACTGTCACAGCATTATCAACTTTATTACTAAAGAAGTATGGGGCCTTATAACCCTTTGTGATGCCACCTCACATCATAGCAAGTGTAATTGTCGCTGGCAAACAACTCTGGGGTTTGAAGTACCCTAAAATCTCATATTTTGCCTATCAACTGTTTCAAACTAATTTAATATTCATCTTATCGAACAACTCAAAATTTCAGTATTTCACTCAGGGTTGTCCATAAACAAATTCTACTTAAAATTTAAGTCATTTAATTAGGGTTTTTAATGAGCAAACTAATTTGACAAGCTCAAATTATCGTCCAACTCTCATTTTTAATAATCCTGAATCAAACATACAAAAATGTGTTACTCCAAACATTCCTTGTTGTACATATTACCTTGTCTTCAACTATATTGCATAACTATTTTAGTACTCAAAAATAAACAAATACAACATAAAAAAAAAAAAACAATATTTAAATAAATTTTAGAATTTATTAGATTGATTTAAAGTACAGTAACGTTGCAAATGAATATACTGTTACTTTTATATCTATAAATCTGTAAATATTTTTACATGACTGCTAGATAGGTATGCTGGCAGTTTATGATTCTTAACTGGCGTTATGTACATTCTGATATATATATATATATTTGTAATAAATATATTTGCATACGTTAAAATAAAAAAAATATTCTATGTTGTTGTAAAGTGAATAAAATTTAAAAAAATAAGTTTCCACTCTACTTAAACTTATTTCTATTTGAAATTCTTAACTGCTTTAAAATAATTTTTTTTTTTATGATTTTATTATCTCAGATTTGTATGTATGTAGCCGGCATTTTGTTCCAGGTGATTGACTCACCTTATAAGGTGAATATTTTTTTTTTTTTGTATTTTTTTTGAGCCGGCTTTGATTTGTTTATTTTATTTTCATATAAAATAAAAATAGTATTAAACTTATGTAAGAAAGAGATGGAAACACCTACATGTTCAAAATCAGTAAATTGTTTAGAAGTAAATCTATATATATAAAAGCGAATGTTTGTTTGTATGTTTGTTTGTTTGTATGTAGCGAATAGAATCCTAAACTGCCCAGCCGATTTTCATGAAAATTTGTATATAGGGGTTTTTGGGTACGGAAAGAAATCGTGGCCCAAAAATTTTGCTCTAACAGACCGCCAAATTGAGGCTGTGGTGCAAGTATTTAAACTTCTTTCTTCTAAAATGAAAACGGTTTGACTTCAAATTTTGTATACGTGATCAGCTGTGAGAATTGAGTTGACGCTATTAAAAGATTTGGAATTTGTTAACCCATGTCGGCACGACGGTTGGTCAAAATAATTTTGGAAGCTAATATAGTCAAAATTTGCGAAGTACTGCTTTGGCTTAAAGGAAAGCCTCAAAAAAATTTTGTTTAGTTCCATTAACCCATTGCGGCCCAACAGCTTTTTATAAAGAGTTTGGTTACTTTACTCTAAATTAGAAACGGTTTAACCGTTGTGCGAAGCAACTTGAAAATTGAGTTGAGTCTGTTAACAGTCGGTCCTACGATTTAACCGATGTGTGAAGCAACTTGAAAATAGAGTTGAGTCTGTTAACTGTCGGTCCACTATCAGTCGTCAAAAAAATTTTTTGAATTAAATTACGTCAAATTTTGGAAAGCAGTTTGTACTGCTTTGAATTACAGAAAGTTTCAAAAATTACTAGAATAATCCTAGAAAAATCGTTTTAAAAAAATTGCTTTCATACATTTTAAAATTTACATGTGAAATTTTTGTGTTAAAATTTTGTAGTAACATCAACTTCAATTAAAACTCCATTGAGAGGCGCAGCAACGCGCACCAGGTATTAGCTAGTATAGATATATATGAAAGTACTGAAGTATAAAGTGTTTTTGTTTTTTTTTTTTTTGTAAATTACTTAAATCTAAGTAAGCGTTCACTAAATGTTTTTTATAGGTGAAAATTATAAAGAAAAAAAAAATTAATTATTTTTAAGTCTAGTTATGTAAAAAAAAAAACAAAAACTTCAAGTTTTTTATAAACTCTACGAGTATAGTGAAGTCAAATGAAAATGTTAAAACAATATACCTAATGATTTCAAAAGAATTTAGAGCATTCATATTTACTTTTTGATCTTTACAGGAGATTTTGTTGAATTTATTTTTACACACTATTGCGTAATATTTAAAAAAAAAAAAGATTTATTAGACCGCCTTTTAAACGTTTTGAAAAGAAAATTTATTAACTATAATAAATTTTACATAATTATAATGTAAATATTATAATTTATTAAAAATCTTGGAATCATTGAAAAATCATTGTATGATTTAATTTTAAATTTATATAAATATGTGTATGTTGACAGTTACATATCATTTTATGAACTGTCATTCAACTGTAAGATAACTTATTACAATAATACATAACCTATTATTCAATGTTTTACAATACCTCTTTCACCCTTCTAGTCCTATTTCTTTCCATGATCTCTCTTTTGGTTTGTGAATTCCAGCTTATTGCTTTTATAAATAATCTTTTACTTTTATTTAATGTGTACACGCTATCTTTTGTTTTGAATATCGTATTGCCTTTAATGTTGGATGAAATTTTGTTCGGAATCTAAGGGCTCATTTATATTAGACCTGGGATAAGTAATAAGTAAATTATAAACATGATTTTAATAGAGATATTTATGTTGAAGCATCGCTTTGATAAACAATAAACAATATATACTTTTCTACGATATGCTTTTATTGGCGCTCTTATCACTTATCGCAGCTCCAATATAAACGCATCCGAAGGAATAAAGTTCTCTGGCCATTTAGGGACGCACCTTTAAAGCCAACAACAGATATTAACACTCTGGGTATCAGGTTAAACTACAAATTTACCTGACAAATAATTTTTAGGAATGGCTAAAGATGAAACTGAATGTTTGGGTTTCTTGTTTCGCTGTAAAACTTACATTTAAAAGCGCACCTGGTCTTTTAAAAGTGTATAGAACGTACATTAGATCAAAAA
The DNA here is from genome assembly GCA_963082915.1 of Dolichopus griseipennis. Lineage (NCBI taxonomy): Eukaryota > Metazoa > Arthropoda > Insecta > Diptera > Dolichopodidae > Dolichopus > Dolichopus griseipennis. Next base: position 56,613,455 of record OY720444.1, on the reverse strand, counting down.
TGCAATATAATGCAACAATTTGGAATGGATTCTCCACAAACAGCGCTGGGATATCTCGATAAAGCGCAAAATAGAGCTATCCGACTTATCAAGTTAACGTTCCCAGAGCTACCATAACGCTTACACCACGTAACCATCGGCACTGCCCAGTCACCATTTGAACAACTGTTCCAAAGAAATCAATCAAATAATGCCTCCACTCAATTTTTAACGTGAAACAAGGGAGTACGAGAGATGAGCATCGATTCACCGTTGTAAATTAGTAAAGTTGCCGAAACACGACTTATGGAAACTAGTTTTTTATTCGTACCTCGCGATTATGGAATCAGTTATCATGTTATCAACTTAATCCTATTCCCAAATCCCTAACCCCAATTTCCCTTCCTAAAAGATTTGATCCGTATTACCCAAATGACACCTATGAGGAACCCCGTAACGTCCGTAAAGTGATTCTGGGTAACTTTCGATGCATTCCACCAATACTAATAAAAAAAATGTGAAAGACAGAATGTGATTATTTATAAGTGCACAAGTGGCATTGCCGAAAACAATATATACATGGCTTCTGCAGAGGTGCCGAGGACTTTAATCAATCTAATCGATCATTAGAACGAGCAAGAATAACCGCTTGTTTTTAGTATGGTTATTCATCGAAATAATTTATTTCAAAAGGTTTTAAATGAAAATAAAAGTAATAGAAATCTGTTAAGCATGGTCATACCAAATAGTAGAGTAGCAACATGTTCTACCATGAAATCTATATAAGTAACATAAATTGATTAATTACTTTGTTTTTTTGTTATTAGAATTCTTGTTTTTCCAATCAAATAATTTAATTAAAAAAAAAAAATAGCTTTAATTAATGTTGTTAAATTTCAGAACTTTCAATTGAACGTTCAAGTGAATAAATTAGTGAAGTGGTTTCTTAATAAAATTCTTTATAAATTTGAATTTAAATTTTGATCATTTACTTGTAAATACTATGTGAGCAGTTCTATTTTTACTTATTTATTGTAAACTGTTAGTTAACAGATTAGTAAAATATCCCTTACTGATCAATTGCTAGCTGTAACAGAGACCCCAGTTATTTATTTATTTATATTGTATTCTACTCGTTATTGAGAGTAGCTCCTGGGAATCTTTTTTAATCCGCTATCCAGTTCGATTGTTATTTACCTCTACCATCAATTCAAAGACCATGCATTTACTCCTCACTGCATTAAATTTAAGTTTATTTCATTTGAACCATCATAACTTGGAACTTATGTAAAACTTAAATCCGCATTAAGTTTGGGTTTGCATTCGTCTATACCATATATAAAAAGTGAGGAGGCATCGACAAATATTATTAAATTTTAAATTAGATTTCCCCTACAATTAAATCTTTTTGCGAATCTAATGTGTATAAGGCTTTTATCCGACTTAGAATCGCCAAATGAGCCAAGTCTCTATAATATAAATAAAAAGTGATCTGCCTATCAATTTTAATTTCAAATAAGATTACCTGTAGAATTAAATCTTGTAAATCTAATGTGTGTGAAACATTTATCTGACTCAGTGCCGACAAGTGAGGTTTTGCTGCCTATTTCTTAAATAACATTGGAACAGTTTAAAGCTACCACTAATTACGTACTCTTTCAACTTATTAAGTAATATTTGCCTATTTATGGTTTCAAATTAAATATAATGCAATTTGGAACACTCTTAGAAGAAGGAGTATAACAACTAAAACTAGCAATTTAAAACTTGTATACCAACGCCGAGTCCAGAGTTCTGCACAATGGAAACCTTGGCAAACCAATAAGTCTTAAGACTGAATAAGGATGTCAAACAAGGATGTCCGCTATCTCCAATTTTGTTCAAAATCGTGCTCAACGACGTCTTAGAAAAAACACTAACGCAGCAAACCGGAATGAACGTCATATCTCGCTTAGGAGATTTGGAATATGCGGATTAAATTTGCCTGCTGGCACATACACATAGAAAAATTCAACAAAAAATAGACGCACTAAACACAAAAGCAGTTCAATAAAGTTGAACTGAAAATAAATATTGGAAAGACAAAGTCCCTAAAGTTGAATGCTGGCAACGTCTTCCCTAGTAATTAATAACACAAATATAGTGTATGTGATAACCTTCAACTATCTTGGTAGTATATTCACCACAAGCGGAGGAGCTGAAGAAGACATTAACAACCGCATTAAACTAGCACGAATGGTGTTCGCTTGTCTTTGGGCAACCTGGAGATCACCAAAGATAACCAAGGCACCAAAACACCAATATGCGAAATCTGTGTGAAGTCAATTCTTCTCTATGGCAGTGAAACGCTGCTACTCAAAAACTCATCAACATATAGGCTCCAAGTTTTTGAGAATAAATGTCTTCGAACAATTCAAAATATAAGATGGCTCAGAAGAATTTTAAATGAGGAATTACTGAAAATATCGGGGCAGGAAACTATTATCTGCCAAATAAAGAGAAGAAAATGGAGATGGGTTGGTCATACACTTCGGAAGAGCTAGAAAACATTTTTCGGCAGTTATTAGACTGGAATCCACAGGGAAAAAGTAGTGTGGGTAAACCTAGGATAACTTGGACAAGGTCTGTCGCTAAGAAAATTGAGAATAGCAACAGAACGTGGGAAAAAAAATGGTTTCAAATTCTTACAGAACCCAAAGAAAGCTTAATTCCTTTGACTTAAATTATATCAAAGTTATCTGGAGTGTTGCATATGTTTTCCTCATATTGGCTAAATTTTAAAAATGAGGAATAAGTGAGGTACTATAGATCCGTGATATGATATAATTTTAATATAATATATTTTAATTCAAACCCAAGACAATATTAAATAACTTTTTGTAAATTATTATGTGATACCAATTTTAATTATTATCTAATCACATTTACATTTTATGAAACTGACATGACCGTAATTATAAAATAATAATAAAATATTTTTCATAATAACTTTTATTTTTTTTTTTTTTTTTGACATTTTTATTATCTTCTGTTTAATGGTTATGACTTATATTGATATGCCTATTTGAATCTATCAATCAATTTTCAAATTTTTGGCAAATAAATGCGGTAATGAATTTTTTAAATTTTTTATTATTTTTTTAAAGAAATTTTTTAAGTGAATCGTTCACTATTTACACATTCAGTATTGAAATAAAAAACAAAAATGAAATTGAAAAAAATATAAAGAATAAAATATTAAGGTGGGACGACCTGAATTTATTACCAATGAAAAGGAACGACAAAACAAAAATAACAATATATATATATATATATATATTGGTATCTTCCCTTTGAATTTATTCATTTCACTTTTTAATAATTACTTCATCGTACAAATACGCAATTTAAAAATTGGTTTGAAAAATTATAAAATTCAATTTCTATTTAAACGAATTCACGTATGAACATTAAAGAATTATATATTATTATGTTAGATAAATATGTACATATATAATTATTTTATATTATATAATATATTGAATGGTTAGATTTGGAACACTTTTATTTGAATGTCACCATTAATTTTTATAATAAAAGTTAGAAAATGAGCAAAATACATTATTGAACACTCAAATTTTAATAGGGGATTTCCCATTGAATATTTTTTAAAATAAACACATGTTCAATAGACTATACCAATAACTTTAACCGCACATTGCAATGAATTAACTCTGCTATATGCTGTCTGTGTTATTATACCCTACACCTATGAAATAGGAAAAAGAGTATAATAACTTTGGCATGGTATTTGTAAACACCGAAAAGAAGGAAGTTAGATATGTAAAAGTATATATACTTGTGATGTCGATATATACTTCATGAGTCGGTTCAGTTATGTAAGCCCGTTCGTCCGTAGGCACGATAACTAAAAAATTAAAGGAGCTATCTTTAGGTTACGAGTAATGAAAGTAGGACGGGCATTTCATATAGGCGATATCGGCTCGTGGGTTCGGATTCTGGAACTTTTGTTCGCTTCAAGGGCTAACTAACATATGTATATCCAAAATCACTAAATCACTATAACTCAAAAACTAAAGACGCTATATTGATGATATTTATACTGTAGGCTACTAGTAATGAAAGTGTGGTGGAGATTGCTTATAGTCAAGATCTGGCAATGGGTTTGGATTCTTGAAGCTTTTGATCGAATTGAGGCCAAACGAGCATAATTCCATAAAATTAATTTTATAAATTATGTTACGACTCACGATAGAACTAATAAAAGTTTTTATGGTTTGAATTTAACTTAAAATGAATGACTTATGAATTTTTAATTTAATTTGAACCAATCAGGTGTAGAGTATTACTAAGTCGGTTGCACCGACGTACTATTTCTTTATCTGTTTTTCTATTCGATAAGAAATTAATTTAAAAAATAAATGGTGTATACCCATTTTCCAAACAGTTTTCTCCAAATCTAAGTCTTCAGTTCTTGGTAATTTATTTTGTTTAATATTTTTCATTTTTACTAAGGACAACTCGATCACCTATCATTCTATCATCTTCCTTAAAACCATAAGTTTTAACTAATATTTTTAACTCCAACAAATATTATTGGAACGGCTCTCCTTCTTACATGTTTCTTGTATAGAATCGAAAGGACGCAAATACTTAATTTTTTTTAACCATGAGTTGTTGTTCAAATGCATTTTTAACTTTTTTGATGTCCTTTTTATAATTTGCAGAAAGATAAAATTCAATTGCTGCATTTCCAGCTGAGGTCAGAAATATTGCTAATTGAACTTCTGGGTTTTTTAGTAGTAATCTCCACAGCAAAGTTTTCTCAACTTAACCGACTCAAATCTGAATAGTTCCTTCTAACAAATCTATTTTTAAAGAACACATCAGTGTATCGAAATGAATTTTGTCCATGCCAATATATTTTGAATTTTCGTTTTTTATAAGGACTAAATGCACAGCACAAACTTGTTTGCGCGCTAAATTCTATTAAAAACTGTATTTGGTCGTTAAAAAAAAAAAAACTAGTATATTCGCGTGGATTTATTAAAGCGGTAAATGCAGTTTATATCAAAGCATTTTTTTTTTATTTTTTAGTCAGAAGAAACCTAAAAGGAAATTTCTTATTGTCTGTTTGTAAATATTTTTGACTAAGGAAGTTATGAAGAATTTAAAAATATGAAGCAATATATCTACCTGTTAAATCATAACTCCATGTAAGAGAATATGAAGAAATACAAATTTTATCATAACATATATAAAATCAGAAAATGTAAATAAATAAGAGAGTGTATATGTTTTCTCTTTCAGGTATCAGAATTTGAATACTTGTGAAAAGTAATAACGACGGATGATTTGCACCACCAATAGATATACAACACAAAACAGTAAAAGCTAAAAGTGTTTCGGAAGGCTGTGGGCAGTATGGAAGTCAACACCAAAGTACGCGGAAATAAAAATAGATTTTTTGAAGCGAAGTGTCAAGTCGATACTGGTACATGGAAGCGAAACATGGTTTGTATCAAGAAATAATATGCATATGCAATAATTACAAATCTTTGTAAATAAATGTTTATAAATATTATGACGTATATTCTACCAAGGCGAATTATGAAGTAGGAGCTTTGGGTGATGACAAAGCAAGAGTTGATATGGGTCCAAATAAGAAGAAGAAATGGAAGTGGATTGGTCACATTCTAAGGCGTCCAATAACATCAGTGGCACACCAAACACTTGAAAAAACCCCTATCTGAGAAAACATGGTCAAAAATAAAGAGATTAGCGCTAAAAAGAGGTAATTGGAGATGCTATGTGGAAACCCTGTGTTCCTTAGGGGAATAAAAGAGAAAAAAAAAGAGGAAGAGTGTAGTGTACTGGGATACCCGTATGACCGTTATATAATACCTAGCTAGCTTTAATAGGTACAGAGTAATGCTCATATAAAGAAAGAAGTTGTATCGCAGCTACCCGAACCCATGGACCGATTTTATTGGCCAATAATTTTAATGGTCAAATAATTGATTGGCAGTTATTGGATTGATGATATTTTTATTTCCTGTTATTTACAATTGATTTTCCAATTTTATATTTCAAAACTCAACAATGGATAGGTACCCAATCTTTTAATACATTTAAATAAAGGTATTTCTATTCAAATTAAAGGTATCAGAAAAAAATTATTTTAAGTTATTTTTTATTAGACTTTAAAGCACTAAGCTAAGACTTGATATGAAATAGATAAAAATATATTTTTTTGAATTGTGGTGAAGCTTGGAAAGGCTTTAAAAATTTTTATTCTGAATGAATATTCTGGATGATACTGAAGCACAATAAATTTGCCAAGCTAAGTAATACTTCTTTTAAAAATCTCTAAAGGAAAATAACTAGTTTTTTATGCATTACATATTTTAAACATAAAATAGACCTTAGAGGTAATCAATATTTTACAAGAAGTAATGTATCTTTATATATTTTCATTATTTATTCAAAACCATAATTACCATATTACATAGTTTTTCATTTAATTAAATTTTAAAATATTTATGTATAGAATTAATAGGTTTTGTACACATTTATTGAATAATTTAATACGATATGGAAATATTTATATTGAAAAGAGATTTAAAAAACCAAAACCACAAAACAAATGTATATAAAAAATGGAATGTTATATCAATATCAAATGCTTCTACAATTTTTATATATTTATAATCGATTAAATAATATAACTATGTTCAGCATTGTTACATGATTTTAAAAAATTTTCAATTTAAAAAATATTAACCAAACTGTCAATCATTTAAATTTATAAAATTCTTTTTATTTAACGATGTTAAATATAGGCGCTCACAATTCTCTTTCAACGGAATTTTGCTTTCCATATTGACCATCACATTACAATTCCCTTGATTTAATTTATTACATTCAAAAAATTTATTTAATAATTACTTGTTTTTCTTGCAATCCTTGCAAAAAATTTCGATCTCAATACAAAAGTTTCGAGAGATATTAATGATACAACACACACAAACGCCATTCTACAATCAGAACAATTGGCAACAATTATTTTATCCCAGATTTCATTTGATTTATGATTACTTTCATATAATCCATAACTTGCCTGCCAACTATTCGTCTATACATTCAGTAAGACGTTTAGCAAAAGGATAACTATGGCTGGCAATGGGTAAAATGAATGACAATCTGAACAAGGCAAGTAATGGGTTAAGGGAATGAAGAAAAAAAAAATTAAAAGCAATTTCTGCAATCTATATACGCCCAAATTTGTATTTCAGCATATTGCTTAAATGGCACTTAGGGTCGGATTATTATAGACATAATTTTTGGTATTTAACCTTCAATTCAAATAAAGATGAATATTTTTATATTTGATTTTTTAATTAATTCATCAGCCAGTGGTCATTGGTTCAATGGGATTAAATCATTGTATCTCTGATAAGATTAGTAACATCTCCCTAAGGGCGTAGAGACAAACGTTCAGAGTCAAAAGTTTTTATAATTGAATAAAACTGCAACGTAGTTATAATCTTTCGGAAGCTTTGGCTTTTTTTTTACTGATAAGGCCCTGGGGACTTTTGTCACCATCTCCATAAGTCTAATAATAAATATATAATATTTCGATTTCAGCGCGTTATATCTCCGTCACATCTCCCTATTTTTTCAAAGACTTTCTTCTTGTTTTAAACTGACTTATCAGACTTATGAGCCTAAAAGTTAATTTTGAATCAGCTACCTATTATATGACTATTAAAAACCTAGAACATAAAATGGAACTTGAATGAAACTGATGGGAATACAACTGATCTACCAATTTCTCTTTAATTTTTCCTTAAAGACATCCATTTAGATTAAAAAAAAAGTTTTGTCTAATAACCATTCTATCAAAACCGCTGCATAGAAAGTTACTGTTTCAAAGAAGTGTCAAATTACAAAATTTTCTCCCGGCCCGGCTAATCGGCATTATTTACTTACAAATAAATGAACAGTAGGTCTTGACTCAAGTCATAACTATTAAAAATTTCTAACTAATTAGTTCGCTATATCGGAATTCTAAAAATTTGTCACTGATTTTCCTGTTTAGATATAAAAAAATCTTAATAGAAATATTAGACAATAACTTATAAAGTTGTTTAAAATCATGGAATGCAACAAATATTAGGATTAGAAATATACTTATTACATTTTTAACAACTTAATTTTTTTATATTTGAATAAATCTTATTAATTTACTTAGCAATCAGATTATAAGTTGAAATATTTCAATATAAAATCAACAGAGATTTTTTTTATAATATTAGATATCAAAATATCAAAGCTTTCAATTTATTTATCAGGGGAATGTCAAATATATAAAAACACTTGCCTTCTATTAAAGATTTATTACCATGTACCCATATATATACAACTTCAATTATCATTTTCGATTTGTTACCATTAATGATAGGTTGGAATTTTATTCTATACTCGTATATACAATATGGAATTTTTTTTTTTAATCTAATAAATATTGCATTATAATTTATTTATAATTTGCACAGTTTGGAACGCGGAAATTTATTTCACAATTTCTGGGGCTGTATTTTATTTTTTTTTTTATTTTCAAAGGAAAGATTTATGAATAAACGAGGAAGATTATAGTTGCCCTTGTCAACTTTTAGATACCCGTGCATACCCACTAACCGTTATTTATTTCCTCTATGCTATTATAAATATTACAAAAAAAATATAAGAAAGTAAAATAGTTAAAAAAAAATTTACCTTTTTATCCCATCATTTTAGCTTAAAAAAAAAATTAAATTTTTAATTCCATTATACTACCATAATTTTTGCTTAAAAACAAAAAAAAAAAAAAAACAAAAAAAAAAAAAATAGCCCGCCCTAAAAGTTGGTCCGAGTGATGTCCAACTTTGCCAACTAACTTGCCCTATTACTTTATCTGCCCAGTTTTGATTTTAACCTCGTAGCTTCATTAGATTCACAGTTATCGAATTGATTACTTTGTATGGCAGTAGCCCGAAAACGGGGCCGTAACATTTTGAAACTTCATATAAGTGCTCGATTCATTATATAACTAACAGTGTGTAATTTTCATCCTCGTAGTATAATCAGTTTTCAAGAAATTCATATTGGTGCAAAAAAGTTGTATGGCAGCCCCCCGAAAATGAAGTCGTAACATTTTGAAACTTCATATAAGTTCTTGATTCATTATAAAACTAACCGTGTGTAATTTTCATCTTCCTGGTATAATTACTTTTGAAGAAATTCATATTGATTTAAATAAGTTGTGTGGCAGCTCCCCGAAACCTTGATCTGGTCTTAACCAAAAAAAATAGGGAACCTAAAAAATGTCCCAAAAATGTTTTGTGTGAATTTCAAAACTCTTGCTCTAATTTTTCAATTCCATCTCTTATAATTAATTTTTAATTCACGAATATATTAAACTTAAGCCAAATCAACTTCATATGATCACATTCATATAATAATCATCATGATAGATAATACTCATCATATTCATATATGATTCATCATATATATTCATAATTATCTATCAATATCAATAAGCCATTTACTTAAAAAAATCTTTGTCTTCTTTTTTTTTGCTTATCTTAAATAAACTACGCATCATTTAAATCATATGAAATTCTAACTCGAAATCTTTATCTACTTTTTGTAACAAAAACAAAAATCAAAAAAAAAAAAAAACAAACAAAATTCATATAATTTCATGTTAAATACTTCATGTTAAAATTTTTGTATGAAAATATTGGAGTTAAAAAAGTTAGCTGTTCGAGAGCTACCCGAAGTTTTGGTCCGATCTTAACCAAAAAAAATAGGGAACCTAGAAATTGATTGAAAAATATTTTGTGAAAATTTCAAAACTGTAGCTCTTTTAGTTTTTGAGTTATCGTGCTGACACACAGACGGACGGACGGACGGACGGACGGACGGACGGACGGACGGAGGGACGGACGGACGGACGGACGGACGGACGGACGGACAGACACACATAGCTAGATCGACTAATTTTTCGATTCTGAGCCGATACGTACCCTTGACACTATATCTAGCTCGTCTAGATCGATGCGTTACAAACGGAGGAGCAAATCTAATATACCCGATGTCATATATGTATGCACGGGTATAAAAACAAAATCATTACTTAAAGATTAATGGAGTGTTAACTATATGCGTGATTTGCAAATATCTAGTAAATTCTAAATAATTACAAGGTCATCCTTACACCAATATACAACATATAGACATACAGATATGTAAAAATTGCATGAACGATATTTAAAATTTAAACGAAAAGAACTTATTTATAAATAAATATTAAATTATCAGGTTTTTCAATATTAGAGATACTTACAATTTGTTTTAAAATATCAAGAGACTATAAATCTCTTAGAATGTAGACGGAATTTATTATACTCGTAGATATATTATTGTATTATGTACTCGTAAGTATTCGTATATTAATATGAATTATTAGGTATATTTGAATCTAATATTGAAAAAATAACCATTAACCAGACCAGACTAGATCATGAAAGAAATATAACATATTTAAAATAAACAAGTAATGAAAAAAATCAATGGTTTTTAAAAAAGCACATTGGTGAAACTTCCGGAAAGGGGTTGTGAGCTATCAAGATGACGTCATCACATAACGGTACTAAATATCTCAAATTTTTTGAATATATATACCATTAGTGGCGATGGCGCCATCTAGTGGTCGAAAAATGCATTACAAAATGTTCCTAAGATTTGGTAGCATTTTTATTAAAATGTTATATTTTTCCTGTTAGTCCATAAACTGGAACCAACGTCTTACAATATTGTAGGGCATGATATTGTCTTTCATAAACATCTTGTTTCATCTGGATCGGTGCTACCATTTTTGAGATATTGCAATTTAAAGTGAAAATTTAAAAAAAAAAAAAAAAAAATCAAACTTTCAAAAAACCTTCTATAACTGTGAAATTTTCAAAAACACCCTGTATTATTATTATACCATTAGAAAGGTCTCTTAAAACTCTTTCCAACGGTATATAATAAGTATGGCATATGTTGACAAATAGCCCCACCAGAGAACATAAATGCAAAAATGACGCAACAATTTTATTAAAAAATACATTTTCATACTTTATTTGTCATAAATTTATTTTGCCTTTTTGTTTTCCATTTGAAATATTTATTTTAAAATTTAAGAATGTACTTTATAGTTTGATACAATATTGAGTTGGGTATTGTTTAGAAGATTTTTGAGGTATTTATATGTATGTAAAGTATAATTAGAAAAGACCTTAGAGTTGGTTATAAAGTCAGAATTATACGCTTTTTCCAGAATATTTATATACTAAGATTTTGAAGATTGACAGGGTTTTGAGTTGGATATAAAATTACGCTTATACTGTTCCAACAACCTGTATAACGTTTTATTTAGCCCTTTTGTTGGGCCCTTTCGTTGGTTGGGCGAACAGGTTGTTCGCATTTGAATGCGAAATAAAGCCATATCATTTTCTAAAATTTTACGAAATAAAGCCATATAGTAAAATTGATACAAATTCCAACACTAAAATGAAAAGAATGGTATAAGAATTCGGATGCCTAATTCATTAAAAAAATTAATAAGTTTCTAATTTTTTTAATACACTGTAATAAAACATGTTAAATAATATTATATTTTCATTACGGGGGCTGCCGCCACCGAACCCCCGCTAACTCAATTATTGAAGCTAGATTTTGAATCCAACACTAAAATTAAAAGAATGGTATAAGAATTCGGATACCTAATTCATTAAAAAAATTAATAAGTTTCTAATTTTTTTAATACACTGTAATAAAACATGTTAAATAATATTATATTTTCATTACGGGGGCTGCCGCCCCCGAACCCCCACTAACTCAATTATTGAAGCTAGATTTTGAATCCAACACTAAAATGAAAAGAATGATATAAGAATTCGGATACCTAATTCATTAAAAAAATTAATAAGTTTCTAATTTTTTTAATACACTGTAATAAAACATGTTAAATAATATTATATTTTCATTACGGGGGCTGCCGCCCCCCAACCCCCGCTAACTCAATTATTGAAACTAGATTTTGAATTCAACACTAAAATGAAAAGAATGGTATAAGAATTCGGATACCTAATTCATTAAAAAAATTAATAAGTTTCTAATTTTTTTAATACACTGTAATAAAACATGTTAAATAATATTATATTTTCATTACGGGGGCTGCCGCTCCCGAACCCCCGCTAACTCAATTATTGAAACTAGATTTTGAATCCAACACTATAATGAAAAGAATGGTATGAGAATTCGGCATAGCTATTTCATACAAAAAATAATCAACCCTAATTAATAAATATAAATATTCTGGAAAAGGAGGCAATCCTGGTTTTGAATCCAACTCTAAAATCCCTCCTAATTGAGAATCTTACATATACACATATATAAATAAGTATTCTGGAAAAAGCGTAAAACCCTGCTTTTGAAACCAACTCTAAAACTCCTTCCTAACTATTTAAATAAAAAAGTTTGGAAAATTAAATTGCTTCTATTTTCACAAATAAAATTACTTCTGATTTTGTAGCCTAAGGGCCTTTCTAATTATATTTTTACATACATATTTAAATAAAAAAAATTTTAAAACTTTGAGGTTGTCACCTCCAAAATCCCTCAAAACAAATTGTCAGAACCAAACTCAATATTGTATCCAAACCTAAAATGCATTCTTACATTTTTAAATTTGCCAAAAAGGCAAAATAAATTTATGACAAATAAAGTATGAAAATGTATTTTTTAATAAAATTGTTGCGTCATTTTTGCATTTATGTTCTCTGGTGGGGCTATTTGTCAACATATGCCATACTTATTATATACCGTTGGAAAGAGTTTTAAGAGACCTTTCTAATGGTATAATACTAATACAGGGTGTTTTTGAAAATTTCACAGTTATAGTAGTTTTTTTGAAAGTTTGATTTTTTTTTTTTTTTTTAAAAAAATTTTCACTTTAAATTGCAATATCTCAAAAATGGTAGCACCGATCCAGATGAAACAAGATGTTTATGAAAGACAATATCATGCCTTACAATATTGTAAGATGTTGGTTCCAGTTTATGGACTAACAGGAAAAATATAACATTTTAATAAAAATGCTACAAAATCTTAGGAACATTTTGTAATGCATTTTTCGACCACTAGATGGCGCCATCGCCACTAATGGTATATATATTCGGAAACTTTGAGATATTTAGTACCGTTATGTGATGACGTCATCTTGATAGCTCACAACCCCTTTGCGGAAGTTTTGCCAGCACATTTTCAAAATTAAACAATTTCTCATAATAAATATTGAGAGACACTTTTTTTTTCAATTTCAAATAGACCCTTTATTATTAAGAAAACCTATTATCAGACAATATGATGTTGGAGCGCAATCTTTTGTATATTAGTTAAAAAATGAGGAATAGTGTTGTATAGAGTAGACTGTGTCAACTCTGGGATACCCGTATAACCGTAATATAAACATTATATAATCCGGTTAATTATTTTTGGCAAAATTTCAAGCATACAGCTTTATTAGGTGTAGTGTAATGCTCATATAAAAAAAAAAGTTGTATGCCAGGTATTCAAACCCTTGGACTAAAATGGCTGGATTTAAATAGCCATGATGGATAAAAACGAATTTGTGAAAATTTCAAAATCTTCATTTATTTTTTTGAGTTATCGTGCGGACGGACATGCATAGCTAAATTGATTTATTTTTCGATTCTGATCCGATCCACACACTTAAGTCTATATCTACCCCCTTCTTCTCTGCCTCACAAATATAATGGCAAATTTAGCATACTCTTTTGATACGGGTATAAAAATTAGTATTCAAGTTTCAGATTTATAAAAAATTGGAATTTAAAAATTTGAACCACTACAGTTTCTAAACGAACAGCCACACCTTTTTATATCTAAGTGCATTTAAAATTTCAAGCCGGTTTGGAAGATAAAAAAGGTCAAGATATTTTCCAAAAAATGAGTTTCGCTTAACGGTAAATTAAAGTGCCATATAGCAACTCTTCATTCATTTACCCAAAACATTCATTAAAATAACAATCGATTGGCGGTTTCAGATTGAGCATACTCCTTACATTACTAGAATTTAAATATATAGCTTTTTTAGGGTTTGCAGTGCTGTATCTCTGTAGCGGCTGGTGTTACAAAAAAAAATATCTACAATGAAATTAATTTTTTTTACAATACTACAATACTACCGGGAGGTTAAGACTTCTTTCCTCAATTTCAAACGGTGTAAAATTTTTGTAAACAAACGGAACGGACAAACGAACAGAGAGATTGACGGACGGACAGGGTGAAACGTAATAAAAACATTTTTTCAAAATTTTGTTAAAATGCTCTAAAAAGAACTAAAATTACAAATCCGTAAGTGTACAAGCTATATTTAGTTGTTGTCATTCATAAATATGTTGTATTAATTATAATGCCTTGGAAAATTCTTTCAAATATAAATTAGTATAAATTTATTTATTTGTTTATAGACATTCTCCTACAACATATGTAACTAAGGGAGTGAACTATAAGTATATACTTTTCCTTTTCAGGTGTGGTATTTAAATAAAATTTGTAAATGATATTTACTTTATACACGTTTAAGTAATTTGAATAGGAAATGCGTTCAAATATTTCTAATTTTATTCTAAATGCGACAAACTTTTTTCAATTGATGGTGTTGGCTGCCCTATTCTGAAGGTTAACTATTTTATTGAATTAGTAAATTAATACAAACATTTAAAAATTGTTGTTTCTTGATTATAAAATAGAAAGGCATATAGTATAGACAAGATATCAGATAAACTTCCGGAAAGGGGTTGTGAGCTATCAAGATGACGTCATCACATAACGGTACTAAATATCTCAAAGTTCCCGAATATATAAATTATTAGTGGCGATGGCGCCATCTAGTGGTCGAAAAATCATTACAAAATGTTCCTAAAATTTTGTAGCATTTTTATTAAAATGTTATATTTTTCCTGTAAGACAATAAACTGAAACCAACATCTATATTACAATATTGTAGGGCATGATATTGTCTTTCATAAACATCTTGTTTCATTTGAATCGGTGCTACCATTTTTGAGATATTGCAATTTTAAGTGGAAAATTAAAACAAAAAAAAATTTTTCAAAACACCCTGTATTTTTCATGATATTGATAGAAAGGTCTTTTGACACTCTTTTCAACGGAATATAATAAGTATGGTATATGTTGACATATAGCCTCACCAAAGAACATAAATGAAAAACTGACACAACAATTTTATTAAAAAATACATTTTTATACTTCGTTTTTCATAAATTTATTTTGCCTTTTTGTTTTCCAGTTGAAATATGTATTTTAAAATGTAAGAATGCACTTTAGACTTGGATACAATATTGAGTTGGGTTTTGATAATTTGTTTTGAGGGATTTTGGAGGTGACAACCTCATAGTTATACAATTAGAAAGGACCTTAGAGTTAGCTACAAAATCAGAATTATGCGCTTTTTTCCAGAATATTTATATGTGTGTTTGTATATACAATGTTAGAAGAGATTTTTAAGTTTGATTCTTAATCAGGAGATCCGCCTTTTCCAAAATATTTATAATATATGTGTATATGTTTATCCAATATTATAAGAGATTTTTGAGTTGGATTCTAAATCAGGATTGCAGCTTTTTCCAGAATATTTAAAAATATATATGAATATGAAAGATTCTGACTTAGAAAAGATTTTAGAGTTGGATTCAACTATTAGAGCTGGACTTATGTATTCTTTATTTATTTATTTGCTTCATTATTTTTAATTATTTGATGCATCTTAATAACTCACATTTTATTATATATAAATATACAAATAAACGTAATTAGGTATATATTTTAATTATATACTGAATAATGCTTACACATTTATGTGCATAATCTATAATTATATATTAGTAGTTTTTTTTTCAGAAACTACGTATTACGATATTCCGCTAAGTTTTGAATACAAGCTTTGGAACGATTTTTCCATTCATTATAAAGGTAATTAATTAAAATAATGAAGTAAAAATATAATCCTTATCTGCTATCACGAATTTTAAACTAACTATAAAATCTGGAAAAAGCGGCAATCTGGAATAAATATTCTGGAAAAAGCGGAAATCCTGATTGAGAATCCAACTCTAGAATCTCTTCTAATATTGTATATACATGCACACATATAAATATTCTGGAAAAAGCGACAATGCTGATTTAGAATACAACTCTAAAACATATACACATATATTATAAATATTCTGGAAAAACCGGAAATCCTGATTTAGAACCCAACTCTAAAATCTCTTCTAATTCAGATTCTTGTGTATATATATGTTTATAAATCTTCTGGAAAAAGCGCATAATTCTGATTTTGTAGCCAACTCTAGCACCTATAATTATATTTTTAAAAACATACATATTTCAACAACAAAAATTTTAAATTACGAGGCCGCCACATCCAAAAACTCTTTTAAACAATATACCAAAACCCAACTCAATATTGTATCCAAGTCTAAAGTGCATTCTTACATTTTAAAATACATATTTCAACTGGAAAATAAAAAGGCAAAATAAATTTATGAAAAATAAAGTATGAAAATGTATTTTTTAATAAAATTGTTGTGTCAGTTTTTCATTTATGTTCTCTGGTGGGGCTATTTGTCAACATATACCATACTTATTATATTCCGTTGGAAAGAGTATCAAAATACCTTTCTATCAGTATCATAAAAAATACAGGGTGTTTTGGAAAATTTCATGCTTATTGTGATTTTTTTGAAAGTTCAAAATTTTTTTTTTTTTTGTTTTAATTTTCCACTTAAAATTTCAATATCTCAAAAATGGTAGCACCGATTCAGATGAAACAAGATGTTTATGAAAGAGAATATCATGCCCTACAATATTGTAAGATGTTGGTTCCAGTTTATTGTCTTACAGGAAAAATATAAAATTTTAATAAAAATGCTACAAAATCTTAGGAAAATTTTGTAATGCATTTTTCGACCACTAGATGGCGTCATCGCCACTAATAATTTATATATTCGGAAACTTTGAGATATTTATTACCGTTATGTGATGACGTCATCTTGATGGCTCACAACCCCTTTCCGGAAGTTTATCCAAGATATCCACCTTAGAATTTATTATAATGAAGGAATATGTGGTGTATCATTTTAAAGTTATTGAAGAATATCAGTGGTTTTCCAATGTTGCTTAATATTCAAAAAGTAACAAGTATGTGTCATAAGATTTTTTGAAATATTTTTTCATGAATTTTGACAACTTACGTAAGGGTATTTGTAGCGGATCAAAACTAAAAAACTTATAGAACTATGATTTAAATTTGCTTGTCAGTCTTCACATATTTTTAAATGACAAAACATGTTTCTATTCTGACAAATTAAACTTACCTATTAAGACATTATTAAGTATGTATTAAGTCAAACGGAAAACTTATTACATTAGTAATCTTTTTTTGTAAACTATTCAATTCTTAAAATACTTTAAAACTAATCATCGTTTTTTTTTCCTCATACTTTTGTTTTTAGAAAAATATTGTTAGAAGCACAAGAACCGGAAATAGTAAAGACAGTGATGAAAACAGTTTTTCTTTTTTCTAAGAATTTATTTCCTATAAAAGAAAGGAAAGAGGAAAACTAATAATTAAAGTTAAATTTGTTAATTACAATTTATGCTTTGATGTAAGATAAAATTCAATGAACTTTATTTAGTTCCTTAAATTAACTCAGTGTTTTTTCTTTCATTTTCCGGTGAAGAAGAGTTGGAATTTTATTTTCTGTTCACTTTCTTAGTAAATTCGAGTAGAAATTAAACACTAACAGGAACTGGTTTTAGAATCGAAATGCAACTAGATGATGCATTAAAAAAAAAGAACAATCAAATTCAATAATATAATAATTTAATGCAAAAATATTAATGGGTTTGTTAAATAATGTTTCTGAATAGTTAACGTAATTCTAAGTTAGTAGTGATAGCACCCATACAATTAGTATTATCATAAAAGTATACATTTCTGAAAGAATTTCACTTTTTATTTTAAACTCAATATAAAAAAACAACTGGCAAATCTGAAAAACCGAATGTAAAAAAAGGGAAACAGAGGATTTAGAAAAAGAATAGACATTCTTTATAGAGACATCCAGACAAACTTATAGAATATTAATGAACAACGATATAAATATTGCCTGGGGAAGATATTTTGCAAAAAAGGATATCTCCTCCATTTACCTTAAGATTAAATCATGACAGCTGCTTCATACAAGCACTATCGAATCTGCAAAATGCGGAGGTGATTAAACTATGAGAGCATAAACGATTAGTGAAGTATTGCAACAAAAAAATTGAAAATTACACTATGTTACAGTAACAAATTTTAGGAAAAGGATAATACCCGGTACACCCAACCAGAAGTGGACACCTAAATTGCCTATTGACTCGGAAGCAGGTAATAAACTATAATTCCATCAAAATTAATTATGAATAGTCAAATTAAAATTATGTATGCTAATACAAAGACAAGTGTAACAAGTGCTTATATTATTACTATCAATGAAACATGCGACACTAATAGAGATGGTGATTAAGCATTAACGAAAGAAGCGGAAATATCAAAACTATTGAACTACGAGCTTAAACTAAAAAGCCTTCATAGAACTGAATACACAATCTGCACGACAAATTGCTTTTGTAAAGGATTATACAATTTCAATTATGACATTAGTTCGACAATGTAAATTTACACAGCATCATTAAACTTGAGTAGGCTAAGTACATTTCCAAAATTACTAATCTACACCACTATAACATCGTTTGTACAGATAATAACGATACCAGGAGAGTAAGAAATGAATACAATAGGATGAACTTACTAAACAATCTTCAATCTCCAATTGAATTAAAAAGTAAACTAAGCCTAAACCCATCTATTAAAGCGGTAAAAAACATTCTATTAAAACAGCAAAATACTACTTTAGATTTTCAGACACAAACCCAATAATAATGTAAGCCTAAAAATATCTTAATAAATAATAATAAATAAGTAGGAAATTAAAAAACAATCCACATTCTATCTAATAAACACTTTTCATTGTCACCCTCATAAATTTTACTCCCACCATTTAAAAATAAAATATCCTATCTTAATATAATAATTAATAGTTTCCTGAGTATCCAATTCAAATTCTTTTCAATGAAACTAAAAAATTAACTCGTATTTGTATCGGAATACCACACACATTATAAAATATTAAAACAATTCATCATAATTTTTAATATCAAATATCAATTTCAAATTTTTCAAATAATTTGATTAAAATATTTTTTTAATTATCGATATCATTTTACATTTTATGGTTTTGACACCTTTTTCAAATTTAATTCTTACAAAATAAAGGTGTAAAGTGTAATACTGTTGATATCAGTTTTCAAACAACAGATTAAGGGAACCTTTGAATAAATTATTTATTTAAAAAAAAAAACGAAAAAAACATTTCAATCAAAGTTTATATATCTACAATTGATAATTTTGTTTTGATATTAACCTTTTGATCAATTTGTATTCATCTTTTATTATCACTCAGTGTCAAATAACATGTCTATTGTGTATCGAATACTGCTGTCCATTGTCAGTTAATCAAAATCTATAAATTTATTTTTTTTAAGAAGTTCAAAGTCATTTGTAGCCAACAGTAATATTTAAATTACATTATAAATTTTGTTGTTATTTTTTATTTAAACAGTTTCAAATTGCATTCACATATAAACATTTTAAGTGCACTTTAAATAAAATGAAGGAAAAGTGTGATTTTGAAGAAAAAGTGTAATTGTATTGAATTCATTGATAATATTCACTGAATGGCAATCATTGAATGGAGGTTTAAATAAAATAAAAATTCAATTAAAATGATTTTGAAAACTCATTAAATGCCTTTTAGTTATTAATTTTATTAAATTGATTATGATTTGCATTTGAATTGTATTAATGTTTTGATTATGATAAATATCTCTAAATAAAAGTTTTTTATAAAATATTTGTGGGATTAGATGTCATTTCCACTATAGTATTATAACATTATATCTTATAATCTTATATTATGACTAATGTCACAGTGAAACATTGTAAAAAGTCTTTTTAATTTGAAACCCAGTCGCTTGTTAAAAAAGCAAGCGACTGGGTTTCAGCCAAATTATTATTTACTAGGGAGAAAGCCTGTCGTACGAAAAAAGTGTAAAAATAAAATTTTGTTTTTCTGAATCAATAAAAATAAATACGAATCCCAAGCGAAAAAAATAATAATGAATTTAAAAGCGTTTACAAAACAAATATCTAAATAAAAACTTATCTGGATTTGAATTAAACCCTACAACCCAAAAATTAATATATTCCGTATTTCCCGCTCTAACCTTGCAACTGCTTGCTTACTTATACTTTTAACATTTAAATTAACATATTAATAACGTTTTCTTTTTTGGTTGTTTGTAGAAAAACACAATTATTAGAAATAACTTTTAAACATTTTGATTTTTTTCTCTTTTTCAAACTTTTCCCTTTTCATCTTTTCAAACACTAGCAGCAGCAGTTTGTCTTTTATTATATTTAATATCTATAAACAAATTATTGAGCCGTGACCGGCAATTTGTAACCGAATAAGCCGATTAAGATGATTCCTGATAATGATAACAACTGTTTGATATTCCAGTATTTTTTACTTGAGTAAATAAACCAGTACCAATAATGATAAATAAATAAATTAAAAAATCAATTTATAAAATATATTTAAAAATATATTTATCATAAATATTAAAAAAATATGGTTTCTTTATATAATGCTTAAAACATTAATAAGTACTGGTAGTTGTATATGAAATACTAAAAAAGTACTAAAAATACTAAAATACTGGACGTTACTAATAGAACTGGTTGATTGACTAAAATTACTGGTAAAGTACTGGTAGCTCACCTATACTGCTGGTTCTGATACTTGTACTAAATTTTTTTGTAATAAATAACGAGTGAACCTCTTGTCCATTTTGTACTAGGTTCTGGTGATAAAGTGGATGTCGGTAACATGACTATGTTAATATTAACACTATCGGAATCCTTTAATTGTTGCGATATTTTTGTAGAGTCTAATGTTCCAGTTGAGATATTACGCATTTGTTACTTATATTTTTTCTAAAATGGTTAATCAGTATCAGTACTCCTACTGGTATTTACTGGAGCTAAAAATCATACAGCTCTGATGATTATGATTTCTATAGTTAAATTAGACTGAACAAGGATTTTTATAGATTTGGTCTTCATTTGATTTAATTCACCGATTAGATAATAATAATATATATATAGAGTAATCTTAATATCGATATAATGGCTAAATTTTGAATATTAACAACATATTTTTTAATATTCTTTGTTTCAAAAAGAGTGTGACTGCAGTTTATTAAATTGACAAAACATCTAAAGGAAGCCTCAAAAGTATAAATTGTTGGTTTCGAAACATTCCACTACCCATTTCCAACAATGATATAAATTTATTTTTAAAAAAATATTTATTCATAACTTGAACTTATAATAAATACAGTTTCATATTAATTACTTTTATAAAGTATTAAAAGATCCCGGAATTACCGGAAAAAGCTTCCTCCAGAAAGTTGAATTTGTAACTGTTACAATTTTACCAGTTGATACATCAGAAACAAATAAAATATGTGTCATGAACAAAACAAGATTTAATACAACAGATACAAATGAAAAACAAACAGTAAACAGCTGATTTTTTGTGCGCAAGTCTGAAACTGACTTTGAAAAACATATTTTTTGTAATGTTCTGTGCATTTTTGTATAAATGTATTACATTGTCGTAAGAACATTGTTGTATTACTCTATACATAAGTAATTTAAAAGAGAATTTTAAATTAAACAAGTTTGATTAAATATTTAAGCTTCTAATCCTTTTCATTTTTACATTACGAAAATATTAATTTACTGATTTACCAGGTTCTAGTATCAGTTTTATTTTTCAACATTTTGCTTTTATTAATTTGAATTTTTAAACTTTAACTGTCGATTCCCGAATTTTTAAATAAAGAATTCATTAATATTTGTTAAGTGGAAGAACAAATATTTAAACCTTCATTAAAAATGCTTATGAATATTTAAACATATATTTCAAAAATATTTTTAAAAGGCTACTAAATTAAATTGATTTGTCATCACCATTTTTAACGAGAGGTATGGCTGGGTATCCCTAAATATAATGGTGATCTCAAAGAATTCTGACCATTTTACTGCTTAGAATATTAATTTTCGGACTGTATGACATCAGTTTAATTTTTTGCCATAAATTCCTTTTCGTTTGGGGGTTCTTTTGTTTTTATGAATATTTTCTTAATTCGTGAGAAGAATTTCATTTATCGTTTTTTTAAGATCTTTTTAAAGTGAACGCATATTTGAAGAATGTTTAGTATTTATTAATTAATAAGCCGAATAATCTGAATAATCAATTAAATTAATAAATTATTTTGGTTCGTTGAAAAAATAAGACAGTCTTGGACAAAGATATAATTTTTATAGGTAATAAAATATTTTTTTCACATTCGTTAAATTTTTTTAACTGCTTAAAATTATGAAAAGTTTTAGCCTAAACTAGTGTATTTTAACTACAAGGCTTAGAATGATTGGAGTAAAAATCTGTTTGAGTGTCCAACAATTGATAATACCATGTCTGAATTTCAATTTTAAAAATATTTGGAAGAAAATCTTTTTCTGAAAGAGATTGTGCAGTTTTTAATCCATTTCGCATTTCTAAATTTCTTTATTTATATTAACAGATAGCTAACACCCGGTGCGCGTTGCTGCGCCTCTCAATGGAGATATAATTTAAGTTGCTGTTATTGAAAAAAGTTAACACAAAATTTACACATGGTGTAAATGTTAATCTAAAAATGTACTTAAGCAATTTTTTAAAACGATTTTTACTAAACTAGCAATTTTTCAACAATTTTATCTAATTTCTTTTGAAACTTATCATAATTATTAATAATGCGCAGAAATATTAATTCGCCTGACATTATTCGCCAGAACCCACCATCCTCAACTCAATCGTCAAGCACCACGTATAGGAAAATTAAAGATAATCGTTCTAACTGTTTTAGAAAAGTTTTTTTTTCGCAATCGGTTAAAGGAACGCAACAAAAATTTTTTTTAAACTTCTTCCTAATTCAACCTACTTCCCAAAATTGGACGTAATTTGCTTCCCCCAAAATTTTTTAACTAACCGTCGGACCGACATAAGCTAAAAAATCCAAGTCAATTAATAGAGTCACCTCCATTGTCAAAAACCTTCACGTATACAAAATTTGAAGTCAATCGGTTTTTATTTTAGAACAAAAAAGTTTAAATAATTGCAACAAAGCACCATCTTGGCGGTCCGCTAGAGCAAAATTTTTAGCCCATGATTTCTTTCCGTACCCAAAAAACTCTATATACAAATTTTCATGATAATCAGCTGAGAAGTTTAGGAGTCTATTCGCTAAATACAAACAAACAAACAAACTTTCGATTTTTAATTTAAATTTAATGTGAAAATTATAGTATAGTTAGTTGTATAAATTTCTTCTATACTATCATGCCTAATTGAAATGGCAAAAAGTGTATCAATTATGCATAAAATATTACTGGAAACTCAACAAAATTTTTCTACTACAGGTATACAACCTGGAGATGCCATGAGTCTCCCGCTACGAAGATAAAAGTGCCTGGTGAATATGATTACAGACTCCGTAATACAGTTTTACTTATAGTTTAGTTGACGAAAAAATATGTTAAAGATACCGCCTTCCCATCTGACATTCCATGTTGTGTGCTTTTTTTTCATATGGTGTTTGTAGATCGTTAATCTAAATCTAAAGTTTGAAATTCAATAGGTAAAAATTTGTGTTAAAGTGTGATCCTTTTTTCTATTAAATTTGACCTTATTGCAGCAAAAAAAAAATTATATAATAAAAAAAATATAATTTATAATCGATATCGTAATAGTTTATTATATCATAATATAAAATAAATTTTGACTGGCACACCTGAAAAGGAAACGCAGATTCACTCACTTATCACATTGTATCTGATAGGGGACTGTACTTAAATATATAAATAAATTTTACGTTTCTTATATTTTTGCCATATTCTGAATATAATTATTAAGGAAACCTATTGTAAAAGATATTACGCGTCACAGACGGTTTTGGATTCATTAGGTTTTGCTGTAGAATTTTTTTCCCCTTTAAAATTTCCCCATCAATAAATGTTGCCGTGGAATTTGAAAAGGAAAATTTTTATGACAACATTTGCAGCCAACTTCACTTTAAATAAAAATTCAATATACGATCTAGATAAAATACACCTTTAGGGAATGTAGAATAATCGTTTGTAAAGTTTACACTAGGTGTAGACTGTAGACATATAATGAATATGTAAGTCACCTAGTTTTAACATCTAATAATGTAAAACCCTTATTTACTCTATCATAAATTTAAAGAAATTATCTATGTCATATTAGTCAAAGTTTATTTTTGTTGTTTGTTGACTTTTAAATTGTTTTATTGTTTTTTTTTTTTTTTTAATTACAATTTATAGTTTTCGTAAGTGAAAACTTGTGCTAAAGTGTTAAATATATAAAAACAATATTATGATCTAGATATACAAATAACATAAAATTCAAATTAAAATTATTTCAATTTTATTTAAAATTTTTTAAATTTATAACATATATAATGTGTATTTAATTACAGTGTAAAATGATTCTTTTAATAGATATCAATTACACGACAATCAAAGATTTAAATCATTCACAAGAAATCGGAGAGTTTTTTTCTAAATTGTGAATTATATTTTATTATATTTACATTCTATTGTACCTGATTTCAACAGGTAATATAAACTTAACTTTTTTAGCACATTTTCAAAAAATTTTGTAAAAATGTGCCTATATAGCTTTACTCTGTCCGTCCGTCCGTCCGTCCGTCCGTCCGTCCGTCCGTATGTTTACAAAAACTTTTACACCGTTTGAAATAGAGTAAAGAAATTTTAACCATGGGTAGTTTTTGCAAAAAAAATAATTTCGTAGAAGAATTTTTTTCTGTAGCCCCACCTGTTACGGGGCTACAGCCCCCCAAAGTTGGAAAAAGCCCTATATTTAAATTGTTATAACAAGAGTTCTGTTACATATATTTTCAATCTGAAAACGGCAAATGATAGCCGGTTTCATAAACTTTATAAATTTTTACAAGGCAAATGTTTAGGGTTGCCATACGGTACTAAAATTTAACATTACGCAAAACTCAATTTTCGCAAAATTTTTGGCCACACATATCTTCTGAACGGTGTAAGCTAGGGCCTTGAAATTTCGGGAGAAGTTAGATATTCAGAAATTAGTAGGAGTCGGTTAACAAAATTTTTTTGTCAAGCCCCCTATTTAGGAGCTATAAGGGCTCGAAAATTGAAATTTTGTTATTTTTAAACACCTGTAACTTGAATACCTGTCCAAATTTTTTTTTAGTGATAGACAAAATTCAAAGCTCTATAATTATATTTCAACATGTGTTAAAGGTTTTTCTTAATTTTCAAGGGTGACGAAGTTACAGCCCCTGCAAATTCCAAAAAAGCCCTATATTTAAATAAGTATAACAAGAGTTCTGTTAGGTTTATTTTCAATCGAAAAACGGTATTAGAGAGCTGTTTTTATAGGCTTTACAAAAATATGTCGCCTAAATGTATAGGGTTACCATACGGTACTGAAATTTATCATTATATAAAACTCAATTTTTGCAAAATTTTTGGCCCCACATATCTTCTAAACGGTTCAAGCTAGGATCTTGAAATTTTGGGAGAAGTTAGATCCTAAAAAAATAGTAGGAGTCAGTTAACAAAATTTTTTTGTCAAGCCCCCTGTTTAGGAGTTATAAGGGCCCGAAAATTGAAATTATGCTATTTTTAAGCACCTGTAACTTGAATACCTGTCCAATTTTTTTTTTATTAATATACAAAATTTAAAGGTCCAACATTATATTTTAACATATGTTAAAGGTTTTTCTTAAATTTAAAAGGGGTTCCTTAAATTGAAGAAAGTGTCTCTCAGTTTTACCCATTTTTCATTTTTGCTTAGATAATAAAATTCTAAGTAAAATTCCAAATTTTTGTATAATTCACAATTTAATTCCTAGAACCTAAAAAATTAGATGATGAGAGGGGTGGGGGGGGGGGGGGGGGAGTTGAAGTTAGATTCTTGAGAAATTTGGCAACCTTCCCCATTAAAGGGCTATAACAACTTTTAAATAAAAAATTTACTGTTAGCAGTAAATTTTATAAGTCAGTAGTAACTATTTCCAACTAAATATTTCCAAAGTTAAACTCAGTATGTAATACAATATAATTTTGAAAATGTGCTTTTTTAAAAACCCTTGGTTTTTTTTCATCACTTGTTTTTATTTAAAAACAATAAAATTTTTATTATTATTTTGAAGTATTTGAATCACACTTTTTTCGTGATAATTAAAAATAAAATTAGTCAAATATTTTCTTTCAGCATTAATTTAATTTAAAACCTAAATATAGTTTTTAGTTTAAAGTTTGTTTTGCTCATAAAATAAATACGATTGTCATACTCTATGACCGTACTTACAAATTCTTTTGTTAAATATTTGTACTTAATATAGTTTTTATGATTATTTTAGTGTTTTTCAATTTATTACATATAGTAAAATTGATTTATATCAACATCCAATATACAATACTTGAATCGATCTTAATCGAATTCGAATCGAAATTTTACATTAAAAAAAATTGAAGTTTTTCAATAAGTAAAATTATTTTACGATTTAATTAATGGAAGTTTTAGAATTAAATGAAAATGTTTGTATAGCGTTTATAACTACGACAATGGAGAGTTAGACATGGATCAGCGCCATCGCTTGAATTAATTTAACGATGAACATTCACACGATAACTTAAAAATTATTGATCTAAGATTCTTAATGAAATTTATATATAGTATGTTATTAAAATTATGCAATATAAGTCGAGATTAACAACTGGAAAAAATTGAACCATAAGTTCGGATTCTGGATTCTGGAAGGGATTTGTAAAGAAAAATTATTTTTTTTCAGTAAAAACGAGGAAGAGTGTAGTAGAGTAGACTTTGTCTGTAATATCGACATTATATCATACGTTGAATTACATGTGACAAAATTTAGTCAACCACCTTTATTAGGTATAGAGTAATGCTCATTTAAAAGATAAAGATGGCAACCACTCGAACCCACTGGACTACCCCAACTAAATTTTGTAAAACTAAACTATTTTTGACAAAATTTTAGTGAACCACCTTTATTAGGTATAGACTAATGTCTATATTAAAGAAAAAGTTGTATGACAGCTACTCGAACCCGCTGCAATAGACCAACCAAATTTTGTACAAACTTTGGCCATTACACTAAACCATTTTTGGGGAAAGTTTCAAACCACCAGCTTCAATAGACGTAGAGTTATGCTCATATAAAAAAAGAAGTTGTATGGCAGGTATTTTTACCCGTGGATCAAACTGGTTGCATTTCAATAGCGATGACGGCTATTGCATAAAAACGGATTTGTGAAAATTGCAATATCCTAGCTCATTTTTTTTTGAGTTATCGTGGGGACGGACACACAAGCTAGATCGATTTACGATTCTGATCCGATCCATATCTTTGAGTCTATATCAACCTCCTCCTCCTCCTTCTCTGCCTTCCAAACCTAATGGCAAAATAATATACCCTTTTGACCTATTATAGTCATATAAAAACTATGTAACCCTAGCTTGATACCAAATTTTACTCTCTCGTTTAATAAAGCGGGCGGCGGGTGCATACGTACATTACCGAGGTCCCTCGAAAACATAAGTTTCAATAACTCTATATTACCCAGAACAATTGTATTTGAAAACATTTATTTTATGAATTACTAATGGACAATTTCTAATAATTATTGTATTTTATAAAGATCTCTAAAAAGCTGGGAATTAAAAATATTTGATTTTATTTGTTTTAAATGATAATCTTTACAATATTTGAACCCAGTAAAACCACTTTCCCTATCACATTAATTTTGTACACAAAAAAAAAATATGTGAACACATTCACTTTTATCTTTACATATATTTTACCATATTAAGGTGTTGTTCTTCAATCTTCATACTTACAGCAAGCAAAGATAATTTAAATATTTACATTTTCATTAGTTTTTCATTTTTGTTTTTTAATAAATAGAAAGAAAAAAAAAATATTTTGTATCTGAAAGTTAATAACAGTAGCGAATTAAAACCAAAAAACAAAAATATTAAATATTTTAATATGTGACTCTAATGTTATACTTTGTGTGGGTCTTTAATGTAACTAAAAAGTTTTATAACTCTTAAAATATGAATATTACACAAGATATTATATTATGCCTATTATTTTGGAATTCCTTTTAAAAAATTTTTTTTTAAATATTTACGTGACATGTAAATAAATGCGTGCATTGAATTGGAGTGATTGAGAAATTGTGATTTTTATTAGGTATTTAAAAAAAAAATTCATTTTATTGTATAATTCATATGCATTTTTAATGCATTTATTTAAAAACGAGGAAGATTATAGGTGCCCTTGTCAACTTTTAGATACCCGTGCATACCCACTAACCGTTATTTATTTTCCCTATGCTATTATAAATATTACAAAAAAAATATAAGAAAGTAAAATAGTTAAAAAAAATTTAACTTATTAGGTATCCCATAATTTTTGATTAACTTATTATCCCATAAAAAAAAAAAAAAATAGCCCACCCTAAAAGTTGGTCCGAGTGATGTCCAACTTTGCCAACTAACTTGTCCTATTACTTTATCTGCCCAGTTTTGATTTTAACCTCGTAGCTTCATTAGATTCACAGTTATCGAATTGATTACTTTGTATGGCAGCTGCCCGAAAACGGGTCCGTAACATTTTGAAACTTCATATAAGTGCTCGATTCATTATATAACTAACAGTGTGCAATTTTTATCCTCGTAGTATAATCAGTTTCCAAGAAATTCATATTGGTGCAAAGAAGTTGTATAGCAGCCCCCCGAAAATGGGGCCGTAACATTTTGAAACTTCATATAAGTGCTCGATCCATTATATAACTAACAGTGTGTAATTTTCATCCTCGTAGTATAATCAGTTTCTAAGAAATTCATATTCGTGCAAAGAAGTTGTGTGGCAGCTCCCCAAAACCTTGATCTGGTCTTAAACAAAAAGAATAGGGAATATCTACATAAAAAACAAAAAACAAAAAAACAAAATTCATATAATTTCATGCTAAATACAAGATGCATAGCAAAATTTAAAATTTTTGTATGAAAATGTTGGAGTTGAAAAAGTTAGTTGTTCGAGAGCTACCCGAAGTTTTAGTCCGATATTAACCAAAAAAAATAGGGAACCTAGAAATTGATTGAAAAATATTTTGTGAAAATTTCAAAACTGTAGCTCTTTTAGTTTTTGAGTTATCGTGCTGACACACAGACGGACGGACGGACGGACGGACAGACACACATAGCTTGATCGACTCATTTTTCGATTCTGAGCCGATACGTACCCTTGAAACTGTATCTAGCTCGTCTAGATCGATGCGTTACAAACGGAGGAGCAAATCTAATATACCCGATGTCATATATGTATGCACGGGTATAAAGATGAGCTAATTTAATCAAAACTTAAATTATTTTTTTCTTTTTTGACTGTTACCAATTTACAACAATCAAAAAAATTCATATGTAAAGTTATATAAGTGGAGGTAATATTTAATTTAGCAGTAAATTACTGCTCAAATAAATAATATCCTCCTAAGTAATTAACCGTCTGTTTTAGAGTCTGTTTCACGAATGACTTGTAAATGGCAAAACGACTGTATATTGTTTATTATAACAAGTTTATTTTATACTTTAAACCTAAAATAGATATTGATGTATGTATATTAACTTTGGTACAGTGCTTGTTACTTTCAAAATGGAGAAATCTAGAAGAGAAAATGATTAAATAATACTGTTCTGACCGTACGTTCACAAGATAACTAAAAAAATAATAATGCTATCAAGATGAAATTTATACTGGAGGTTAATATTTACACAAGAAAAGCGGGGATTGCAAATGAAATAAATCAGGCTATGGGTTTGAACTTTGAATCCTTCAAATTGAGCCAAGATCAAATTAGTTTGCGACTTGTTCTTCTCACAATGTCCGAAAGTGAAATAACTATTTATGTTCTACAAGAAATCCAAAAATATAAAAACCTTGAAAAGTTTCCAAAACTAAAAAAAAACTAGTGAAAATGTTGAATGCCACTTTCCATAGAGATATTTAAAAATTAAATACTTTTGGAAAGCTTGTAAGGATTAGAAGAGATGTAGAGCTCAATTTTAAAATCAGGAGGGCCTCGTTTTTCATAATAATTATATATTTGTATATGCGAGGTTCAGAATTACAAAAACAATCAATTAAGCTTACAATTCAAGTATTTATACCCGTATTGTGACGCAAAGAAAGAGGGGAGGTACATAAAGACTCAAACGTATGGATCCGATCAAAATCGAAACCTAAATCGATTTAGCTATGTTGGTCCATCCGTCCCCACGATACTTCCAAAAATAGTTCAGTTTTATGGCCAAAGTTTCTGAAAAATTTGGTTAGTCTACTGCAGTGAGTCCGAGTAGTTGCCATACAATTTCATATTTCACACCAGCATTACTTTATACATAAAAAAGTTGGATGTTTGGAATTTTGTCAATAGTAGTTAACTTTAATGGCTGACGTCTGAATAAAATATAGTAGGTGTAGTGGAAAAGGTTCGAAGAGCTGCCTTTCATCTTATATTTTCTTTTGTTCATAACAAGCCTAGTAAGTTGTATATTTAAAATTTTGCCAAAAGTAATTAATCGGATTATATAATGTTTATATTACGGTCATACGGGTACCCCAGAGTTGACGCAGTTTACTCTACTGCACTCTTCGTCGTTTTTTATATAATATGAATTGAGAAATATTTTATTATATTACATAATAATACCGGAACAAAATTAATTTAGAAATTAATATGATAATAGTTGAACTTTTTTTCTTTCAAATTAAAAATCAACTTTGAAACACAAATAATTAAGGAAAAGTAATATTTATTTTTAAAAAACAATTTTACAAATTAGTTGTAATTTCACTTAAATCAGCTGTTTATTGAATGACATATAATTTATTTTGACAATTATGTCTTCATCGAATTTATATATGAAATCAATAAAATAAATAAATGACACATTTGTTAACTTATTAATTTATTTTTTTTTCAGTATAAATTAATTTATTGTATAGAAGAGTTATAATAAACAGTTCATTTCCCCCATAATTATTTTTAAATCAATTTGTTGACTATTCAATTATATTTCTTATGTAAACATTTCTTTTTAACTGATTGAAGTTTATAAATTATGATTTTCCATTTTCTATTTATTAAGTAATTTCTGCGTGTATTGTTTACTTACCGCGTTTACTCGAAGCTCAAAGCTTAAAAAGAAAGCGATTTCTTTCGATTTATATTAAATAGATAAAATTTGCTAATATGGTATGAATGTAAAATCAATTTTGCGCCAAGAGCTTTTGTTCTTAAAAAAACTTGCTATAATAGATCCGCTTTTAAGATGCAAAAACCAATTATGCAATTTTTTATTTAAAAGTACCGAATCTTCAATTTGATGCAGAAATTTACTAGCACATGCCTTTTAGATACACTTGCTCATGTCTTTTTTCCTGAGTTTATGATATTTATATTTATTTTAGTTTCAGATGTCAACCATTTTGCATATTGGATTGACACTTGTATACCAGGTGTACTAAGGCTTCTCTAGTTATTCTGACTTTTAATCTTTTAACCTGTTAACCTTTGTAAACATTTCTTATGTTATGTTAATTTAATTTTTCAATTTCAACTTCATCTAAAAACATGGGGTCGTTTTGCCTAAGGCAAATAATATCAAAATTTGCTTTTGCTTTACTTGCCAATATTTAAATTAAATATTATATGTAGTGCAACTAGAGAACTTTGCGCTGTTATATGACTTTCGCTTTTCAATTTTCAATGACTCAGTTCCGCTTTAAATATATGAAAAAAAATACAGAAAAAGTTGTTTGGCAGTTACTCGGAATTGCAATTTGAAGACAAAAATAGGCACCCAACAAATAGTTTTAAAATAACATTGAATTGAAGCTTGAATTTTAAGCTTCAGCTATTACCAATAATTTTTATGGGTAGTATAAATTTTTATTATAAGTTGATATGGTAGATAGACTCAAAAAATAAAATCGAATTACTTTTACGAACTTTTCGATACTAGCTTTATCCTTGCAATTTAGTCTATAACATTTTAATCACTAACATTTTAAATCGATGTATTACAAACGGAGTAATTTTAATATTCCGCTGACCATCCTATGACGGATATAAAAATAATTGATTTGAACGTTACATAAATTTAGGTGACTTTTTTATTTTAAGTATAGTAACCATTAATTATGTTTGGGGGACTCGGAGGTATAGTGGGTAAGCATTTGTCTTACTAACCGAGTGGGTGTGGGTTCGGTTCCCGATCAGGTCACACAATATCTAATTAAAAAGATATATTATTGAAAAATAATTTTTCCTTACAAATCTCCATGGTGACCAAATATATAAAGTACAATATAAAATATATGATATAGACTTATAAAATAATATTGTTGGCCTACATTCAAAAGGGTTAAGCATCCCGTCAATTTGCAAAGGCATTGAATGCACTTGGAAATACTTAATAAGTAAATAAATGAATTTTAAATAATAAATAGTTTTGAAAGTGGGATGTACAACGGGCCGCGAGGCTGTGTTAGGATGGGACATCCTATCCTCCACAACAAGCAACAACAACAACTAATTATGTTAAAATCTAACCAAATAGCATATTTATAAATTTATTTAATTTAGATCGTACAATAATAATATTTACATTTGATTGTTGATAAATAAATTTTATCAAAATTGGCAGTGGATTCTTTTTAGATAATTTAAAAACAGAATCCGAAATCCAAATATATCCAGACGTTACTACAAATTTCTAAAAAAAATAAATAAACATTATTTTTAAATTGAATGAAAAAAAAAATTTTCAGACTTTCAGGAGTCAGTTTTATTATAAACAGTTATCCAGTATCCTTGAGTTATATAAAATAAAAAGATTGTAAATGTATTTGTTATTTTGAATATATGGAATAACAAACAGACATTGTCTATTCTGCTGCTTTTTGGGTTGGAAACAAAATAAACATTTAAATAAAATTGAAATATTAAAAATTTATTTTATATTCCGTTATTAATTTAGACAAAATTTAAGATTTTTATTTTCTTGAAATATTAAATACAAACGATAAGTTATTCAAGCGACGCAATAGTAAGATAAAATCAATAAACAACATCCGTAGTCTACACAAATATTAGTTATCTTGTATTTACTAATTATATATATGTATGTTTTTAAGGAAACTGTTATTTGCTACCATTATGTAATACTTTTGGAATATTAAATTTTTTTTTTTTTTTTGTTTTAATACCAGTTGTAATTGGAAACTTATATTGAGAATAAGTATATAATGAGATAATTATGAGATATACATATTATATAAAAAGGATTAAGTACAGAAAATCATATTTTTTTCCAATTTGTGTCCAATTTTACTGGGTTATTTTGCAGTTCAAAAGAGGGACTGAAACAAAATTTTGTTGGGTTTGGCTAACCCGTTTGGGCATGAGGACGCTTTGAAGTTTTATATATCTTTTTGATATCGAGCCGAACCGCTTTGACCGATTGACTTGGAATTTTGCAGAAATGTTCCCACTTTCTATCGGGATTTGTTGTATTAAGCTTGTTTATTATTTCAACAAGTCATGATTGTGCTATGAAGTTTTTTCAATCTTTGATGTCGAGTCGAACCGGTTTGACCGATTGACTTGGAATTTTGCAGAAATGTTCCCGTTAGCTATCGAGATTTGTTGTATTAAGCTTGTTGATTATTTATTAACCTATTTGGGCCCGACGTTTGGTCATGATGATGCTATTTAGTTTTTTCAATCTTTTTTAATTCAAGACGAAACGGTTTGACTGATTGACTTGGAATTTTGCAGAAATGTTCCTCTTAGCCAACGAAATTGTTGATTGGAATAAGTTGTTTGGAATATATTATCCCATTTTCACAACTACTCATATACACCAAATTTTTGTTTATCATTTGTGCCCAATTGTACAAGTTAATTTCACAGTCCAAAAGAGAGGCTGATACAAATTTTTGGTTAACAACAAATACAACATTAGGTTCACATGTTCGGAAATATTACACAAACATTGAATTTTATTACAGAAGCTCACCCGGTTAATTTAGTTTTTATCTGTTTACCCATTTCGCCACAAAAATCTATTGAATTTTTATTGCCCTGTTTAACCTTTATTCCAAAAGCTCACCAATTTAATAAGACTAATTTTTGTACTCTACTCAAATAGTGCAAAAAGACTTAACATAGTTTCCATAAAAATATTTAATAATTCATAGTGTATTCTACGTATGAATTCCAGTTGTATTTCATTTTTTATTTCAATTATTTATTTCATCAAGAGACAAGAACATACATATTATAATATGCATATAGTTAGAGCGTTTATATTTTATTCTAATGAATATTTTAAGTAAAAATTTCGACGTCATACAAACTCTAAACCAACATTTTATATGGAAAGTAATAAACATATATAGGTAAGCATATAATATTGATATAGATAGATTTCTTCAACAATAATTTAGTTCAGAAGGTCGGGAAAAAAATTGCGTAAATTCTGTGGAAGTTCTTGTTGAATTCCTCACTCTTTAATTTTTCCTTACTTTTGACGTCATAAAACACATTTAAAAGCACAAAACATTCAATAGAATATAAAAAGGAAGAAATTGGGTTGATTTATTTAGGTTTCTGGAATATTTAACTACCTTAATATTTCAAAGCACCTTAAATTAATTACCGTTACAACAAAATTTAGTGATGTGTTCTTTTTTTTCATATATCAACAAAATATAGTAAAATTTTTAATTTTTGAATTTTAAATTAAAATTTATTAAATTTATTGTGGTTTTATTATAAAAATTAAAATTGGTTTTTTTTTTTATTGTGAATGCTTCAAATTCATTTTTAAATTAAAAAAAATATATTAATTTAATTATCATGTAAAATTAACTATATTTAATTTTTTTTGGAATTGATTATTTAAATTATATATTTTTCAAATGTTTTTAGGTACAGATTCTGCACAGATCATGAAAATTTTTAATCGAAAGGAAAATTACTGAAAAAAATTATGTAAATATTTTTTGTAGTCTACCCGTTAAGGATTTACAGCCCTTTAAAGTACACAAAAGCTTTATATTAAAAAGATTATACCACTTACAACAAAAGTTCTATACGGTAATATAGATATATGTAACAATATATGTAACAAAAATGCATTGGGTTGCCATTCGATGTTTAAATTTACCGTTATTCGATACTTAAATTTAGCTTGGGTCTCGACGCCTTTTATCTTCTAGAAATCTAGAAGATAGGAATTTAAAATATTGAAACGAGTTAGATCTTCAATATTAACTGTAATTATATGTACAGAGCTTTTAAGTAGGCCTTTCCTTTTAAAAGCTGTTACAAGTCATAAAGTAAAAAATTTCGCGATTTTATTAAAAACACCTGTTGAACGTCCGTTCAATTTTTTTTTTGAAATAATACCCAAAAAAATAAAAACTCTAACATTGGATTTTAACGAGTACTAATAACAGTTTTTCTTAATTAAAAAAAAAAACATTTGACTAAAAAATTCTTAATTTAAAATAACTCTTGATTTTTTACAAGAATGAAAGTTACTCTTGATTTATTTTTTATTTTTTTAAGAATAAATTTCTAACAAAAGTTCTAAAAAAATTTAATAAATATTTTTCAATACATTTGTTACCCAAAACTTATTATGGAATATTTATTTAAAAAAATGTTTCTTTAAAAACCCGTGGTCAACAACGGCTAGGTAGCCCCACCGTTACGGAGCTGCAGCTACCAAAGTTGGAAAAAGCCCTATATTTAAATTGTTATGACAAGAGTTTTATTAGGTATATTTTGAATCTGAAAACGGTAAAAGACAGCTGTTTTTATAAGATTTACAAAATGTATAGAGTTGCGATACTAAAATTTACTATTATTTAAAATTAAATTTTTAAAAAATTTTTGGCTCCACATATCTTCTAAACGCTTCAAGCTACAGTCTTGAAATTTGCAGGTGAGTAGTGACAGATCCTTGCAAATCATCATAAGTTTATTTAGTAAAAATTTTGGGAACCTTCTCCATTGAAAGGCTTTTAGGACTTAAAAATTAAAACTTAGCTTATTTTATAAATCTGTAATTCATTCACCAGTGCATATTTTTCCAAAATTAAACGTTAACATTGGAAGCTGAGGTTTTCTTGAGTGCATTGGGATTATATTCTAAGTATTGATTTAACTATTTTTCACGATTAATAATGAATTGATAAAATATCTAAATTATAATATTATTTTAATAAAAATTGTTTTTTTAAAAACCCTTGGTTATTTTCATCACTTGTTTATTTCTTGTTTTTAGTTTATATTTAAACTGTCTCTTTAATTTTGGTTCACTACCTATGTTATCAATGTATCATGAAAAAACCCATTGCAATACAAAGAGTTAAAACTAAAATTCTTTCAAACATTTTTTATACGACATATTTTGTTTACGCAAACAGGTTGTCACTTGTCACTTGTTGTGTGTTTACTTACTTTGTATTCAGGTAAAACTATTATTAGGTTAAATTGTTGAGGTGAAAAACAGGATATATTTCGACTATTATATTTTTTTTAAGGCGTAGGTAATATATCTATAACTTGAAATATAAATATAACATTACATACATGTATAATATAGTGTGTAGTGTATTATATTCTACCGTTATAATAAGTTGTCCTTTCAATTGTTTACTTTCTTAATTTCTAGAAAAAAAGTTTGTTTTTGGAATTTTTTATTTTTAAAAATTGTTTAATTAATTTGATTTCACTTTATTTATTATTTAAATTGGTTTATTTTAAAAGATAGTTACTTTACTATCTAATTGTAGTTATTTCAAATTATTTCACTTTCAAAAAGTTATTTTAGTTTAATAATATTTACTTTTTTTGAATTATTATGAAACACTATTTTTTTTTAATTTCTTTTCTTTATTATTTTGCACGTTCAAAATGAAAAATTTGCAAAATATTTTTTTTTTACTTTCAATTTCCTTTTTTTTTTTTGAAAAATTTATTTGTCGGTGTTTTTTTTTATTATTTATTTTGGTACAACAGATAAAATGACAGACGAAAACAATAAAAGAAACAATATCATAAATAATTTTAATTAAATATTCATAACACACAACGACCAACGTGTTTCGAATGTTCGATTAAAACTAATTCCATCCAAATTTGTTGCAAGTGCGAAAAAAAATTCTTTTAATTATTTGTTTAGAAATTTGAGAAATGGGAATTGAGTTTTTTCAAATAATCTCTAAATTCTATAGTAAAACAAAATAAAACAGTTATATTATATTATATCCAACCAAATATACCATTTCCAAATTCCATTCCAACATTCTCAGTTCATCAATTTGAATGGAATGAGAATGTTTGATATTGATTCTCTTTGCAGATTTCCAATAAAAATTCCAAAATTCCAATAGAAATCAGGAATAAAAATGATATTGAATTGAATTCTCTCATTTCCAGTCTGTGCAAATCCACTAATCATTTACTCAATATTTCAAAATATTAAAATGGAATGCATTGTATGATGCATGTAATGATGAGAGATGTTACTTGTGTGATTGGGAAGGCAGGGAAGGAAGCTGATAATATGAAAGAATCCAGTTGAAAGAGAAGAAAACTGTGCGCGAGACGAGATATGGGTGAATAAAATTTTGATTTTAAATATAAATTGTTTTTAATAATAGTATCTCACTTGTTTTGCTTTACATGTAACACTGAACTTAACCACTAGACTAAAGTATAAAGTATAAACGCATTTTCGTAAATAAAAGCTCCTAGTGTGATCTTTTCAAAAAAAATATAATTTAAATTAGTAATTGCATACTAAATTTAAAAAAGCCGGGGTTAAGTTTTAATGAGTTTTTGTGTGTGGAAAAAATCTGACATCAGATGTTAAGAAGTTGTTTTCAAAGTTTTTGTGCAGCAACAAAATAGACGGATAACACCGGTAAAATGTTAGGAGTCCCATTCTGTCTCTGCATCGATTTTAAATTCCCTTCTAATTCTAATTCAGAATTTCAGATATAATATAAATAATATTCTAGATATAATACAAATATTATTTTACCACAATAAGGTAGCGTCCGACTACAGCCACTTACACGAGAATCGACCGCACCACGCGCACTCTTGGAACGTCCGGTGTTTCCAAATAGACCCGTAGCGAAAACTTGATCGCAAAACGTTAAAAATTTACCGTAACGTGCGCTTGGGATGGTCCCAGCGCAAGTAGAATATGGAAAATAATTAATGTAGATGTTGGAAAATAATTAATGTAAATCACAGGGTTATAAACTTTTTCCAGAAAACGTATACCTGTATGAAATATTGAATGGAACTTTTGACCCAAGTCCCAGGGGACTTCTAACTCATTGTAATATAATTAAATGAGCGGATGTTAGCGGTAACATGTAATCCTGGCCATGAAACTTCTGACATTTTACCGATAACATTCGCTCAAAGAGTTGTTAATAAGTATTGGATTAAAGCTAGACATTCTTTTGATTCTTAAAATTCTTTTTTGTGCCTTTTTTACAATCATGTCCACTGTTAAGAAGCATTACATATATATAAAATTTAAAGTTAATTGTTAATTAACAGCTAATGGGTCTGAATTCTTTTTATTTAAGCCACACATATAAAAAGTTTAGAATTATTCAATTACCGTTTAACCAACCGCGAGCAGTTGTGAAGCCGAAACATGCAAACAAACCAAAAAAAAAGGTATGGTTAATTTATTAAGAGTCAATATGAACATTCATTACAAATTTTTTTTTTATGTTTTTATAATGTGCTGTGTCTACTCGTATAGCGGACGCCTTAGAAATTAGTCTATTTGATATTATATAAAATACCTAGATTAAATTAATAATTAAGTTAAAAAAAAAAATTTTAATTTATTCAAAAAAAAAACTTTAACTACAATAATTACCAAAAATTTCACAGACAAAGGTGAAAAGAGAAAGATAATTTAGTGTGTGGATAATTTATGAGTTATGTCCAGCTTTTTCTTACATATTTTATTAATTAAATAATAACCTTATCAAACTTAAAACTTCTGTTTAAATATCTATAAAAAGGTTAGAAAGATCTAAAGAGGTCCTATTATTTTCATGTATTATGAGTTATGAGTAATAAAAAAAACTAGTAAATAATCAAAATGAGAAATTTAATTAATTTTTATAATTAAAAATAATACAAAAATTAATCTTTAACATTCTGTTACGCAATAAATTGAAAAAACAAATAATAAAAGATCCAAAATATTGGAGAGCTCTTTAGAATAGTTAAGTTTACCAAGCGATTTTAGTGTTCTGCTCATCAATATTCCCATAGAATTTTTTATAGAATCTTTAACTCAAGCCATAAACATTGTAACTAATTTCGGACAAGATAAGACCGTTGTATCTAATTTATTTCAAAAATTGTTATAGATATTGAATACAGTTTATGTGATGGTTTCGCTGTTTTTATCATCTATGGAGAGATCAGATACCTTAAATTTCTAAGTGTTT
The DNA here is from genome assembly GCA_963082915.1 of Dolichopus griseipennis. Lineage (NCBI taxonomy): Eukaryota > Metazoa > Arthropoda > Insecta > Diptera > Dolichopodidae > Dolichopus > Dolichopus griseipennis. The sequence continues at coordinate 56,573,381 of OY720444.1, read as the reverse complement.
GTCCTATGTAAATAGTTCTAGTATATCATTGGAATATACGCCCTTCACATTTTGATACAATTTATTACGTCCTCAGTCATTACATATCCAGGCTCCTCATAGCAATATTTTTAGGTATTAACTAATAAGACATCCAAATCCTTTCATTATAAATAGTATAAATTCTCTTTCAATTGCTGAATTAAATTTCTTGGTTAAATGTTGGACATCCAAATACTTAGTAGATCTATAATTACAAGAACATAATATCTAAAGTTAAAGAATACAACATTGAAATAAGTAATGATAACGAAAAGCCAAGCAAGATCAGAAATATTTCAACTTCCAATTAAAAAACATATCATAGGGTCGATGCTTGATTAGCTCACCTCATTGCTATAGCAACTGAATTCTCTCTGAATGACTTAAAAAAATACAAGATCATGGTGGCGTATAATAATAAATCTAAGTGTGAAGCTACAAACTATATAGCACTATCTCCTTCTTCAGCATATTTGCAAATATTTAATTTCAAACCCTCAATCGCCACTTATTACTCCAAACCGCACTGTATTGAAGATCTACTAGTTTCAGAAATACCAAAAACGTTTCGTCTCTTTAAGATCAGATATTATTAAAGAAAAAAGTATTGTAAGTTATGTGAAAAAGTTCAAATACGGTATTCCTCAACCATCTAACATTGTATCAACTTTATATTTGCTACATATACACTATCAATAGAAACTATTACTAATCTGCCTTGGACGGAAAAAATCAAAGTCAAACCCAAAAAAAGTAAAATTACTGCTAAACTGTAATATTTGCAACAAAGGTTCTATGGGTATAAATTACCAATAAATTATATATTACCAATAATATATATAATTCTATTTTATTATTTATATCTGACAGTTTTATCAGATCTCGAAAAGTTTAATCACCCAAACATTTAAGAGTCGTTTTGAGTCGTTATCTAGTCAATATTACACTGACTCATAGCCAAAAGGCCAAAATGTTTAAAGGTAAAATTCTTCCGTCCTTCACCTTGTTCAGCCCTCTATCTTCACAAAGTAAACCTTTCATCATTTACATATATAACTTTCTACCACAGCAGATTAGCGAGTGCTTGCGAGTGCCACTGCTGCCATGGTAACAAAGGAACTGTGCAACACTTATTAATAAATAGTGAAAAACGAAAATTATAGTTGCCCTTGTCAGCTTTTAGATACTTATTTATTTCCCTAATGCTATTACATATATTACAAAAAATATACAAAAAAGTAAAACAATTACAAAAAATTTGACCCACCCTACCCCATAATTTTTGCCTAAAAAAAAAACCATAAAAAAAACAAACAAAAAAAACATAAATAAAAATGTCCAACTTTGCCAAGTAGCATGCTCAATTACTGTACCTGCCCAGTTTTAATTTTGACCTCGTAGCTTCATTAGATTCACAGTTATCGAATTGAAACCTTGTATGGCAGCTCCCCGAAAATGGAGCCGTAACATTTTGAAACTTCATATAGGTGCTTGATTAATTTTATAACTAACCGTGTGTAATTTTCATCTTCGTAATATAATTAATTTTGAAGAAATTCATATTGGAGCAAAAAAGTTGTGTGGCAGCTCCCCGAAGCCTTGGTCTGATTTTAACCAAAAACCAACAGGTAGCCTAAAAATTTTCTAAAAATGACTTTGTGTGAATTTCAAAACTCTAGCCTTTTTAGTTTTTGAGTTATCGTGCTCACACACGGACGGACGGACGAACCAACAGACACACATAGCTAAATCGATTTACTTTTCGATGCTAATCTGATTAACCCTTGACACTATATCTAGCTCGTCTAGATCAATGCGTTACAAACGGAGGAGCAATTGTAATATACCCAATGTCATATATGTATGCACGGGTATAAATAGGGAAACAAATAATAAATACACAAATTGCATGCAAATATATAATATGTATATGTGTTATATCAGAGAGATAAATAAATTTAAAACAAAATGTTAGATGATATCGTAATGGTTTTAACTTATGGCTCAACAAGAGTAGTCAATTAACAAAATTTTTGAATTCTATAAATTATCTAATTCGTTAATTTTTTTATCTATAGATACAAGTTTCTATCAATTTGTCTAATTTATAAATTTTGTTCACTAATGCATTTTTCATGCACACAAAAAGTTTCTATATATTTGAACTTTTCCTATCGGAATGAGTTTTTTAATAAAAATGTCATCTTATTTATTGAATTTGTTTAACACATTGTTTAGGTGATAGTGATACATTGTGATAATAGATTATTAATTAATAATAATTATTAAAATAAAAATTTAAACTTAATTATTCCTTGATAAATAATAACCTTTATTCGGATATATGACATATTTTTTAATCCCTATTCATTGAGTGCTGCCGTATATTAATTTGCTTAGATGATTCAGTAGACTAGACTGAATCACGTGCGGCAGCTGGTTTTAAGCTTTTCCAATGTTTATGAGTTTTGCTTATTTGGACCTATACTATAGGTTACCATGTCTAGTTGATCTTCGAGTAGTACATGTAATTTTGAAAAAATGGTTTCGTTATACAATTTCTTCGCACTATCATTTCATTTATAGTCAAATATGAGTTGGATGGATTTGGTAAGTTGTGCGTGATATATATAATACAATGTACAAATGCAACAGCATTTTGGCAGTATTTTTTTCTAGCTCTTTATTTTTATGCCTATTAGCACCAATGAGTGGTAAGGTTTTTACCGTAATGTGCTGTACGTGTCTATCCCAATGTAACTGATGATCGAATATCAGTCCAAAGTGTTTTATGATAATCACATGTTCAAGTAACTTATTGTGGTAAATATTTTAGGCCTGATTACCACTTCGTCTTTGTTTTGAAATGTTAGGATTTTTCATTTATTCGTTGTCATTGACGCATTCAGCGAATTTTTTTTAATATGTAGTGGAAGTGCGTTTATGCTACTTTCTAGCTCAAACTTGTCATTACCTACATACAACAAACACGTATCATCAGCAAAAGTTTTTTTTAGCAATAAAACCCGAGTATTTTATTCCAGATTAGAAACTTTTGGAACACTATATATAAGTGTTGCCGTAGTGCTTAATCAATATTCTATTTTGGTGATAGCTAATCTATCGTTTGTTCTGATGAACACAACTTGTAATGCGCATGTCGAGATTATGAAACTCTATTCTAAAACTTAATTAAATTTAAGACGAATATTAAAATCTTCTCTTCAATATTCCTTCAAATTTTCCCCATTCCATAATCCAAAATTCCCATATCACCTACCCACAATCTCAAAATCCTTTCATATTCCCATCCCTGTAACCAAATTTTAAATTTGTATCATATGTTCCTTCCTAAAGTTTGGTTCAAAAAAGGTGTGGTTTTGGTGCGTTAAAGTCGCACCCAAAGAAAAACGGCTTAGTTTCAATAGGTGGCTTTGGAGCTATCTTTTCCCTCGCAAAAAAGAAGCGAAACAAAAAAAAACCTACCTAAAAGAGTAATAAAAGAACCCCATACTTATTTTGGAACTCAGAAATTTGAGAAGAATAAGTTTTGCGATTGGGATAGTTGTTCCTCATTTCCTAGTGTCAAATGTGCATATCTACAATTTGTACTTTAAATTTAATCAAATTACTGTATGAACTGTTCCCATACATCTTAAATAACTTTTCAATTTTGAATTTATTTAAAACTATTCAAATGTGTTGGGTGTTAATTAGTCGATTCCATCGAATTACTAACATTTAATTATTTGTTTAATATAGAAATCAGTAGAACTCAGATTGGTATTTTTTTATAATTAAAATAATTTCACAGTTTTAAATAACTTTTTAATATTAGATTTTATAAAATAATTTAATATTAAATTACTCGGATATTAAATTAAATAGAAAATCGGAAAAAGAAAAGTAAAAGTTCTTAGCCTAAAGACTTATACGATATATATAATTGTTATGTTATCGATTTCATTTCAAATTTATAATAACAACGTTAAAATTTAATGAGCAAAAAAAAAAAAAAAATTGAAATGCTTGTTGTAGGATAAACACTAAAATAAACATACAAAAACTAAATAACTAAAAAAAAAAACTGAAAAAACAAATTCCAATTAAAGTGTGATGCTGAAAATTACACTTAGATTTCTCTGATCGTCGTTTCCTCTTTCATTATTATACTAAAACATACTTTTGAAAAAAAAAAAATAATAGCATATTTAATGAAATCTTACAAGAGAGAAATTTCTATGAAAATTTCATCATTAATAATATTTTGCTTTGCCGTCTGTCTTAAAATATATCTTAGAAATTTACAACTCTATAATAATATACTCAGCTTTATATTTTTATATGTATATTTATCCTTCTCCACTCCTTTAAGGAGTATAGGGCATTCACCAAGTTTATTTTAAACAAGGCTTCAGTTTCTTTAATCATAAGATTCACTAAGCCGTTGATTACTCGGCTGTAGCTATTGTATAAGGTTATGAAATATCGAGACAGTATTTTAACATCAGTATTACAATCTATCTTTCACAAGTATTATTTATATATTACGATATAAACTATTAGATATGATCTGACCGGGGTTTGAACCCGAGACCTTCCACATGAAAGGCGGCGTCTTTACCACTAAGCCATTGGTCAGATACTCAGCTCTATATACTTCTTCATAATTAAAAGTGTGTAATTAATTATGTAAATTTGATTCGGAATTCATATATCCAAAGGAAAATATCTAGGTGGCTTCAATTACCCACTCATTGAGTCTATCATAGTCTCTAGGAAGGATATGCTAAATTTGAGGTCCACTATTTCAATATCACTCTAAGTTCTTAGTTCAAAAAAAAATTTTGATTGGTACGTCTTAGGAAGGATGTGCTAAATCTAAGGTCCACTATTCGGAAATCAGTCCACGTTCTTAGTCTAAGGAAACCTATTAATTGGTACGTTTTGAAGAGTATTTATTCAGATGCTCAAAATTCTGAAACCGATTTATAATTTCATAATTTAAAATTTTCAAAATCGAATTGTCGAACCTTAGATTTGAATTCTTATAATTTTTTTTTTTTTTTTCTTACTAAGGGGTTATCATTTTTACTGTTCCAGTCTCATGGTTCTTCAAAGTGTAAAATATAGATAAAGTTCAATCTCAACTGTTGAAAAATTTTATTTTAAATTGCGCTTTCCCAAAAACGTATATGTTTAACATCGCCCCTGTTTTTTACATACGGTTTTATTTAAGGTGAAAATAAGTTACAATTTTACTTAGATATATCTTTAAAATGTTGTTGAAAAAAATTAGAAGTGTTTTTAACTATTGTTTTCTGTGTAAAAATTTTTGTCGTTTTTTTTTATTTTTGTTGCTTTTTTTTAAATGACCCCAAAATATTTTGATAGAAAAATTATTTCTTTTTGACAAAATTTTATAAGATCTTCAATATTATATACACCGTAATATTACAAATTAATTCGATCTCATTTTTACCCGTTTACTTTTTTAAAAGAAAACTTCTAAAATTTTGACTGACTATTCAATGGAAAAAAAAAAATAAATAAATACATAATTAAATACCGCATGCGGCCTATTATATACAAAGCAGATACGTGTTTTGGGAAAAATTTCTTTTGACCTTTAAATAAACATCAAAAAACTATGAGAAGAAATAAAAAAAAAAATTAATTTTTTAAATAACAAAATACTTTCATTAGAGTGAAAATGTAATCAATCATCAACTCAATTTTTTTCTAGTCAACAATAAATTCTTTAAATACTTTAAATCATTTTAATTTCTTTTGTAAAAAAAATTTTGATGTAACCTTAAGATATTTAACTTTTAATAATTTTGTCCTAGTAAAAAGTGCAGAACTGTTTAAATGAGTAAGTGTTAATGACTAGAATAAAATAAATATATTAATGAAGAGTAGACAGTTTACAATCTTTAATAACGGAATCCATTACTAATAACTTCTAAAGATTCATGTTTTCAAAATTGAATACATAATAAATAAAACTACAGAGATTCATAGTTGATGATATTTGAGAATATTTAAACTCACAATTCTAGCCTAACATAATGCTAGAGCCCACAACAGGCGTTTCAAATTTAAATGGAAAAGCCTTTGCCGATAGAAAAGATTAGCAAAACAAGTCTCAAAACACTAAAGCTGATGGATGAGAAAATTAAGAACAGCACTGTAGGATATTACAACAAACGTCGTTGGAATCTGCGGCCTACCGTTAGTTTAGTCCTGCTATTGGGATGATTTTGCCAGCGGAGGAGCTTTTGACAACAAACCCGACACGTAAAACAGGTAATTTTTATAACAAAACAATTAAGCACAAAGATTGTATTTGTTGTGAAAAATAGAAAGAAATTCCAGAGAAACGATCGCTGCCTTTATTCAACAAAAAAACAAAAAAAAAAGCTCTCTTGTTGGTGAAACCTTTTCTTCTTTCCAAAAATGGGTGCTCTGCCGAATTGATACGAGAGAAGTCGAAAAAGGAGCGGGAGGTACTAAATATGGTGAAGCCAGCGTAAATACCAACCAAATTGTCGCTAACATACAATATTGAGGCGGAGTACGGTGTGAAACCTACTTACCAATCAAACATGAGTCTTCAATTAAGTTTTTAAGATGACAAACCTCTGAAGGCCGGATGATCTTGTTGTTATAGCCACGACTGCGAGAAAGACTTCTGGGACAGTCTCGTAAGAATTTTTGAAAGTCCCTAACATCAGATGTTACTTCAGGCCTGGAGAGTCTTAGAACTGAAACCACTCATATACAGCCGTTTGATCAAAGCTGGCTATCATCCACTCTGACCGATAGTAGAAGAATTCAATAGAATTTCTCTCACACAAAGCTCTTACACAACACAAATGATTAGAATAAAACAAAATATAAAAATTTAGACTGCAGATGCTTAAACAGCAGGATCTAGGGGTTTTTTTAAATTCTACCAAAAAATGTTGAGAAGAAAATATTTATTGCCGGGGAAAATTCTATTTTTACAATTTTATTCAAAGATATACATAAATTATTTTTAGTAATTCGAAAAACAGCCAAAATAACAAGTCGTAAGAGAAATGGAATCATAATAAAAATAACTAAACTAAAAATTTTACCAGAGTTTCGGAGTTGGACGAATTTAAGTAAAAGTTAATTTTCTTTTAAGGCATTTACTGATATGAAACCCTAATGGCCTACATTTAATATTTTCATTATCATAAATGATTGAAAAAATTTAAAATGCGAAAATTGTATGTTTGACTACAAAATTGTATGTTAATTAAATTTGGCAAAGGCTTACAATATTGAGTGAGTGGTATTATAAACCTTTGTAGAAAACTTTTTTAAAACATTTTTACCATTATTACCAACTCCCGAATTTCTAATATTATTAATTTTTTAATATTAAAATAATAATTAAAATTTATTAAGTAAGAATTTTTGAAACCAAAATTTGTTAACACTTTTGTTTGATTAGGTAAGAGATTTGATTGAACAACATTGGAAACTGTGTTTACAAAACAGTTGGAGGTTTTCTTTTAAATGTAATTTAAAAAATTGAAATAGTAGATGAAAGAATTACTGCAATAACACTAAAAAATAATGACTAGCCCCAGTTAAGAAAAATTACATGTATACAATCTTGAATGAATATTAAAAAATTTTTTGAAGAAGAGTGCACCTAAAACTTAATGAAATTACACAATTATAAATTTAAACAAAGTGAAACAAACTAGTTATCAGTTATAAGCGCAATGTTTAAATAAATTTTTATACTGCGTTTTCAAAAAGGCACAATAAAATAAAAAATTTTAAATTAAATTTTATGATTTCAAGGTGAATAACGCCGTCAGATGCTGAAAATTTTTTAACCCAGTTTTACTTGCATTTTTGTTTCTTGTTCACCATTAAAAGAAATCCGAAAAAAATTTAATTTCAAAAATGTATCAGGATGAGGGCAAAAAAAAATACCAAAATCAATTACTTTTTAAGTCTGACTTCTAAAATAATAGTTGAATAATTTCAGTTTCGATCATGTATTGTGTGAGTTATAAGAAAAGAGTTTTGGCAATGTATACACAATTCTTTTCTTGCTAAATTTGTTATAACTTTTTTTTTTTTTTTTTTTTTATTTTTGGAAATTTTCAACATACATTTTAACCTTAGAATTTGAAAGAAAAATGAATTACCTTGATTTATTTAAATAATATTATGAATTTTGATTGACAGTTTATCAATATTACCATAGCAATTACAAAAGAATATTTTTTTTTAACTGTTTTTAATTTTTAGAATCATTTCATTTAATTTGGACAATTTTAAGTCTTTAGGGTATTTATCATTAATGGTGATTTGAAATAATTTTTAAACATTTAAAAATATAAAAACCACTTTATATTTGTTTAATTTGTAAAAAATTTTAATTAAATAAAATAATTCATGTTATTTCATTAGTATAGTTTAATGGTAACCTTTAAATATAAACTAATAGTTGACTACAAAATGTTTATGCCAATGTTTTTTAAAATGTAAAATATCGCCGGAAAAATTGGATCTTAAAATATCAGATAAAAATGAATATCAGATTTTAAAGGTATACAATCCAAAAGCAGCGAACTTTTAAAATGTTTTAATATTTTGAAACGTAAACTTTATTCAAGAAATTAAAAATTATTAATCAAAATAATTAGGAATTTTACCATATTTGCTCGCTCCAATTCATTTTCATATTTCTGAAAGTCTGATAAAGTCTGTAATAAAGTTTTAGAACAGACTCACCATCGTTCGATTGAAGTTCAAAGAACTTCACGTAACATTGTTGAGTATTCATTATGTAAAAAAATACTATTTTTAATTAATTGCTTAATTAAATATGTTTGAAAGTAAAAGATTTGTTTTAATATTTCATTTAATTTTTGTTTTTTAATATGTTTTAATTTAATATTTTTTTTTATATTAACATATTAACATATGATTCTAATTTAATTACTTTACAGTCTTACCTTTTTGAGAGAGCAGCTGATGCTACCTCAACATCGGTAAATAATGAACGAAACAAAGCTTCAAGTTTCTTAATTAATGATCTCTAAACAATTCAAGAGTGGGGAAACGTGAACCATATAAGTTTTAATTCTTCAAAACCCCAAAGTTTTTTGTTATCAACCAAGCGAATTGATTCTGTAATAACCGTTTCTTTTGGAATCCTTAAAAAACTCCGAATCCTTAAAAATCTTAGCCATGGAAGTAAATGCAAAACTTTCGTAAACAACCAGATATTTTCGATCGAGAAAAAGGCCACGCAATATCTGGGACGCTTAAGCAGGTGGGAAATACTTTGCATCTCCTAATCTCCAAATTATAAAACCTTTATTCTGGCGAGACTTAAGTATAATTCTCACATATTTGCTGCAACACTCAGCACCGCTCTTCAATAAGATACTAAAAAGAGCTGTTCGTTTTTTCTAAAAGACTTAACGTCTTTAAGTCATCACCGTGATGTTGGAGGTGCATGTCTATTTTATAAATATCTACTAGACAGTGAGAAGATATTAAAAATATTATGCTAAAAACTCAACCCTACCGCCACAGTGAATTGTATGTAGTTCAATCACATTCATATACAACAGAAGATTTTTCGACCAAGAACTTTGAAATTTAGGAACTCTTTTTTAAGTTGCATTTCCTAATTGTGGAATAAATTACCCCCACATATGTTTCCCAATACATATGATTTGGAAAAATTCAAGTAAAAGGTCAACTTAAACTTTTTGATAAACATTCATGTCTTATCGCTACCTACACCAGCCTAAATTCCAAATATCTAAGTTTATCAAATATTTTTCTCTTATTGCTGCTATACGTAAAAAAAAAGGAAACTTTTATATAATATCAATAAACCACAAATTCAGTGAAACATTACATATTTTATAACTTTCTACAAAACTCCCATATCTTAAAAACTTTGGAAGGCAGCAAATAGGGGATAATGTAGTAACAGAAAGTACAAATGCTGAGGAACTGTGGTGAACGAGCAAAAGACAGACTGATGTATAAAATCAAAATAATATGAAGGTAATTTCGCAAAATGTTTTCCAAAACCGTGCTAAAAATATGATAAGATTAACAACATTATATTTTGACAAAACTAATTAACACAACAAATTAAAAATAATTCAAATTCAGACTATAATTAAATTGGTAACGAAAAGCTGCCGTCATTGTGAATCACTATTTCAATGGAATCATTGTGAATCAATTTAATTAGCCCCAAAAGAAATTGTTTTATTATTTTCTTAACTTACGTAAAAACTGTTAATTAAGTAGACTTTTAGAGATGAGATTCATTAATTAGTCTATTTCATCTTTTATTTTGTTGGAAAAAGATATGTTAAAGGTGGTAAAAAAATATTATTCAAGAGTAAAAAAATTTATTCAAGTTTTATTTAATATTTTTAATTTTAATAATGATTAAAGATCAAAAGGTTATACTCAATTTGCCATTACGTTTGTGATGCAGAGAAGGAGGTGGATATAGACTCAAAGGTATGGATCGGATCGGAATCGAAAAGTAAATCGATCTAACTATGTGTGTCAATTCGTTCACACGATAACATAAAAGTAAAAGTGCTGCGATTCTGAAATTTCAGTTTTTATGCAATAGCCGTTATCGCTATTGAAATCTTCCCAATTACCTTCACAAGTTCGAGTAGCTGCCATACAACTTCTTTTTTTAGTGAGCATAGTAGTTAATTTTAATGGCCAAAAGTTAACTACCATTGACATAGAGTATACATCTGAATAAAATATAGTCGGTGCACTGGAAGAGGTTTAAAGAACTACCACTCAACTTACATTTTCTTTTGTAAAAATTTTGCCAAAAGACATTAACCGGATATTATCATGTCACAGACTCCTCTTTAACGCTCTTCCTCGTTTTTTATATTTTTCCTTCCATTAAAACTAAATATTTTAAAGTGATTAGGCAAAGAAGTTTTCCTTCAATATATCCATTAATGTCTCGACAAATTAGCAGTCATTCACTTAGTTAGGCATTACTGTAAGGGTTCCCAAAATTTAATATTCATGATATAAGAAAATAATTGAAGTAGCAACCCTTAAAATATTTAACTAATTATATATGCGTACTGATTTCTTTTATAATAACGTCATTCTATTTATCAAATGACCACTATATTTATTGAATATGTCAACACTTTTCTTTAAAACACGCCTTAATTGACTTTTTCTGTAATTTAACATGCAAACATTTTATATAAGAAAGGAAAGGAACAAACTTTAATTATCACATTTTATAACTTCCTTTGTTTTGTGTTACCTTTTAACAAAAACAAAAGCTCCACAAATTCAACTTTTTTAAAAATCTGAACTCCGAATTAAAAAAAAAATAAAGTAGAATTTAAAATAATTTTTCCTCATTTCACCTCAATTTTTTTTTCAATAATAAGTAGGTGCATATAAAAATTCAATTTTTAATTCACTTTCACGGATATTCAGATAATGTAGTGAATCAAATTGTATTTCTTTAATGTTGAACACGAAACTTAAAGGATGGTTGGAATAAAGTTATTTATAACAAAGACATTAATAATTTTTATTCATTACAGTACACCTGGCAGAAATTTGGAAGAGACAATAAGAAGGTTAAACTAATTTGATAAAACATATTAGTCAATTTATTGTTCTTAGGAACAAGGTGCTTTCTACTGATTTTTTTTGCTAATTTTTTGGGTCATAAAATTTTTATTTGCTTAAAATTGCATTTTATAAATTTTATTAAAATATAATATGGAGTTTTGGTGTTAGAAAAGGCTGCCTCATTACTTAAACTATTAAAATATTATCACAAATTAACTTTTTTAAATATTATATTTTGTAAGTTAACCAATTCATTATTTCAAATGCAGATATTTTAATCAAAAAAATTTCAAATGAATTGAATTTTACCTTTTTCAAACAACAAAAGACTTAAGTGAGAAACTTTGAGATTTTAAAGGCAATTCATATTCAAATAAAATCAATAACAGGTATTATATTATATTAAATTTGAAATCTTATTATTGGATTAATGAAATAGAATCAACTATTCTGAAAAAGGTTAGGTTTCATGGATAGGTTCTAGCCCTTAAATTAATTTCGTGTCGAAAGAATTACAAACCATTAAATCAATTCTAAAAAAGAAATCATATGAAAATATGAAACGATTTTATAACTGTGTTGAGATGGTTTGCATGTCCTAAAACAAATTAATTATTTTATTTTATTCTCATACCCTCAGAGTTTTAAAGACGGCAAAAAATTTAATTTTACTAAATGAATATCTAGTGTTAACATATTATTTTGTAAACAATAAAAATGCCCAAAATCTTTTTATATTCCTAAAAACCATTTACAAATAGCTTCAAGTGTTATTTTAAAAATAAAATTTTATAGTATTTTTGCAGACAGTATATGTCATTAAATATAATTTATGTTTTTCAATTGGTTTTTTTTATGGTGGTTCTTCTAGACAATGAGTCTCTTAATGCATAAATAAACTTAAATATATATATATAGAAATATATATACAAATATTTTAAAGGTAAACTAAACGCAATTGATTGATTGATTTATCAGATTTGAATGTGTCCTACTTTAAATAAAAATTTTCGTGCCAAATTAATTTTAACTTGGTCATGTATTTGCAATTAACTATTGTAAAGAAATTTTTTAAAAAAATAAAATCAATATAAAATTTGGGGAAAATTGAAAAATGTGTTTGTAAATTTCATTGATATCAATACCCAAATACAAAAAGAAAAAAAATCAAAGAATGAAATATAATATTCAAATTTATCACAGTGATTATTTCAAACTCTATTCACTTTAGTTGACCTTTGGGATCATAATAGGTTTACACTGTATCTTTTATATACGCAATTACTTTTTGTTTTCATACATTTATATTTTTACAGGGTGAAGTACAGCATTTAGAAAAAAAATAATCTGAGAAAAAATTTTACCTATTATTTAATTAGGTTTATGTTCTTAATGTGTGATAATGTTTTAAGCTTGGCTCGTTAAAATTTTCTACTTGTATTATAACGCAATATAGAAAATGTTATAGAAAGGAAAATTATTATAGAAACTATATTTATTGAAAATTTATTAAGTAACTATTTAAAGTTGTTCATAACTAGTTATTAAAATTTTTTTGTAATTTAATTGTTATCAATTACAAAACTTTTATAATTTCAACAAATTTAATCTTGGTAAAGTAAGTTGTATCTTTTGGCGTCCCTGCACCAATCCGAATTAACTTCAGAAAAAAAACCCGTAAAAATTAATGTAGATATAAATAACCTTACTAATAAATTTATTAAAAAAATTTTTTGAGCACCCTATATTAGAATATAGCAAATAGAAAGGTAAACAATTGGACAATAGAAATTCGACAACAATATAAAAGAAATAATCATATAGAACAATAAGATGGTTAGGTGAAAGTATATTATTATAGTGATTGAAATAAGTGTTTAGGACATAAGTTATTTAAAAAACCGAAATTAAAAGAAAAATTTTCACACATTTAAAAAAAACATATATGAAGAATTAAAAACTTTGATTATAATGGCGGTAATTTGCAATTTTAGTCTAAGTAGGTTTGAAAGTGTGCCAAATTTTTTATATTATTTTTTTAAAAATAAACATTTTTTCTCTCATAATTTGTGTTTGGCTATAATGTTGTAAAAATAAATAAATAAAAGTGGTGTTTTTAGGTGTTTTTTTTTATCTATTTTCACTTTCATTGTGAAGCGTAATTGAGTTTTAATATAAATATCAGCTGATGGTGTAATAATATCTGTAAAATATATATACATTTTTTTTTATTATTATTTAATTTTCTTTTGACATCTCTTTGCGTTCTTATTTATAACATTTTACATGTTGTTGTGAATCTAATATTATTTTAAGAGAAAAGTTTAAAGGGTGCAGGTGCCTTTGATGTTTAAAATTCGGGAAAAAAAAAGTAATTCATACATATATTAAAAAAACTAAAAGTAAATATGTATAAAATTTAGCGTTTGCAATAAATCGTAAATGGTATTAAGGCCATGCATTGTACGGCTTCCCATACCATCTGCTTTCGATTTCATGGCCGCCAGGCCGTACTCATATGTATTTGTGTGATCAGTTTATAAGTTTTGCTATAATTGATTAAAAAAGATTAGGCTTTATTGCACCCCGTCTGAAAACATATCGACTACACACTAGCTACCATTTATTTCATCTTAATTTGTTCATTTTAACTTCCCTTTTATATAGGCGTGTTGGTGGATTGATAATTCCGGATTTAACTAAGTTTTAATTCCAGTTCTATTATCTTTTCTAGTCCCTTTAAGATGAATGAAGTCAGGCTTATTGGTCTATAGGCGTTAGCTTTATTGTAGCTTGACTTATTTAATTTTAGTAGAAAAAGCACTCTGGAGTTAGAAGGGAGGATGGAACGAATTATGATAACGATAGCGGTTAGGGATGTTTTTTTAGGATTTCGTGGCGCTCAATCATAATCGATTTATCGAGGTGCTCTCGTAAAAGGGTCTTATTGGACTCCTCCACGATTTACTGTCCACCACACTATCGATGTTAGTTTGAATCGCATCTGCCTGCTTCTTCCACATGAACTTAGCAAATTTTCGCATTAGTTTGACATGTTTTACACCAACTTATTGCAGGTGTTGATTTTTTTTTAAGTTTGACGCAATACCTACGTCGTTGCTCTTCATTCTTGTCTTCCATTTATGAAGGGTTGATGCTGCTCTTTTATGCTTTTCAAGTCTTAATTTGCGTTCTTATTTTCCGTTAAGAGGCGTCTGGAGAGATACGCCTCTCTTAATTTAGGACTTCTTTCGTTAACCCTTGGATGATTTTAGGCTAGCCTTCGAGGATGTTCAATTTTGCCGTGAGACATAACCACAGAATAGTGGAATTTCCATCAGCACCAGTCGCCTTTTTATCATTCAGATACTTCAGAACTTTCACTACAGCTAGGGTCCTGAAGCAAACTTTTTCAAATATATATGATCAATCAACTTCAAGCAATTGGGTTGATGGAGAATATTTTTACACCTGGTTCTCGTGGCACGTTGTACACCTCTGCTCTCGAAATCTATCGTTATTTACAGCATTGACCCAGTCAATGTCCTTAAGAATTAGATTAACCCCTCCCTGGTCTAACTTCTTTATTATAATAAAGTCTATCCAGTATCTTCCTCCTAAGATACTCAATCTTAGTATTTCCAGCGTTTCCGATTGGCATGCTACGTGGAGAACCGTTTCATCCACCCGTCCATATACTCTACACTCTCCATTACATTAGTGCTAATTAGTATACATGTACTTATTTTGTTTAGAGTATAAAGTACTTCTACGCGCTGTGGACAACCTAGAACACATAAGCTAATTAGTGGTTTTTTGTAATTTTCTGTTCTATATTTTCAGTTTTCAAAATTGACAAATAATTGTTTATCTATTTTATTAAATTTCCTAATTTGTTTTGCTTAAATTTTTTTTTTTTTTAATTTTTGTATTTTAATGTTTTAAGATTTTTATCTAAAAAACAAATAAAAATTATTAAATAATTGTCAAATAAAAAAAAAAAGTGGTCCAAAACGGATTTGAAAAAAGTTAGAACAGAAAAGAACAGCTTATAACAATTTTAAAAAACTAATGAACGCAAAAGTAGAACACTATCAGACAGGTAGTTCTAAAATATTTGACGTTTAATTGTAAGACTGTCCTGTGTTTAAACACACCACGTTTAAAGTTATAATCTGTTTTATATCACTTCAAGTAAATGTGTACCACGGGCTGTCAATTTTTTTCTTTATTATTTTGTTGTGAAAGTAAACTATCGCATCCACTATGCTTCATGAATGCCACTCATAGCATACAGTACAGAATGAAAAGAATATTATAGTAATGCTCATTTAAACTCGAAAAGAATTAAGGGTAGGTGAACTGGACGCCATAAAAAAAATATTTTTAAACGTCAAAATCATATTTTCTTCTGTCAATCTGAAGTGTTTTGGTAATTTTTCTTCTTTTCTACAAATTTTTTCAAAAAAATTATTTTATCATTTTTTTAAACTTTTTCTAATTTCAAACTTTTTCTAATCAAACAAACAAATGTCATTTAACGCCTAAAAAATTAAAAAAGTAGAAACTTTTTTTTCGCCGAACGGACGCTTTACAACGGCGTCGATTTGCCTGCTTATATTATTATTGGGTCTTATGATTGAAATCGCGTTGATGATACGTTGTATTTTGGTATGATTGAAAACGCTTGACAAACTTACGGCAAACGCGAAATTGGTTTTTTTTTGTATGATTGAAAACGCTGGAAATCAGTTTGTTGAACAAAAGTCAAATGTAAGTAATTTTTAATATTTATTATCTAAGTTTCACTACAAAAATTTATAAAATGCATTTTTATAAATAAATAAACTTTTAAACATTAGAAAAACGCAAATCAAATTTATTTTACAAAATTACAATTTGGTAAAACTATATATGTACATATGTAGATAAATTTCTTACGTAGGTATCAGCAAAATCATTATTTTTTATTAATGTTGTTTTCTGAAATAATAACAAAAATTACTTAAAAATTTGAAATCAAATTAAAAAAAATTTTACAAACAAATAATTTTTGATTTGTAATTTTTGTTTACCTGTTTTTCAACTTGACATTTATATTTTTATTCTAAAAATTACTTTTGACAACTGTCCAACAATTTCGATTTGAAATTTATTCACGCGTAACCATTTGCGAGCGGCGCGTTTTCCGTACGTTTTGGATCATAAGCCCCATTATGTCTACTTGTTTTTGAAAGTTCACAGAAGAAAAGCCGTATATACGCCGTTAAACTTGCCTGAAGCATAAGAAAAAATATTTTAGATTCCAATTTTAACATTTTAGTATCAACGCGGAATGACATACATGAATAACAATGGATTGTGTTGGACTTGTGCTGGTATTATATTTTCATTTTCTTCATTCCTGGTGTAAATTTTGAAGGAAAAACACGGGTGACGGTCAACGGACTATAATTTTCAATGTAATGTTTAATATTTTTAATTAATATTTCATAATAATATAAGAAAATTAAGAATGAGCTATATTGCATTAAGTAAATTTTGCATATATAAGCATATTCTGCTGTTTTTAGTAGCATAAACTTGCACAAGTAAATTGACTAATTTTGAATTTGTTTATTTATTTAATTAGGTTTTAAATTTGAATATTTTGTTTTATTTTATTTATTATATAAGATATACTATCTTTTAAATAAATTCTAATGTTTTTATTTTTCAACATATGCACCGTCGACATCCATCTATTGTATTGTATTAATAAATTCACAAAGTGAAATAATGTATTTCAAAACATGCAGTGGATGGCAAATTCAAAAAAAATTCATCACAAAAGGGTGCGATTACACGGTGTTCAGTTGTTGTTATAGCATATATAAAATGAACGCTCACGTTTCGCTCTCTAAACATAGGTATCCGTAATTAAATATTTAAATATAAACTAAACTTAGTAAATATATTGAATTATATGAAGGTGTCTACAATTGACGCAGCCTTGACGCAGCAATTAAAAAGTTGTTTAATCAAACTATTAAACAATGCTGTTGCAATTTTATATGCGTGCATTTTATAAAACGTCAAAATTTGGAACTGTCAATCGAAAACAAAATGGAATTTAGATAAAGATTATTAAACTATTAAGCATTATAACTTTTGATTATAGTTAACAGTTATGTCAAAATTTTCCTGCCCATCTATGTAGGTAAAATAATTCACCTGATTCAGATTGCTAATTAAGAAGAAATTGTGCGATCATTTTCGAAAAGATGCAAAGGATACTCTTTTAAAATTAGCATTAGAGTAATTTGTAATTGTCGACAGAAATAGTATCATTTATTTACTGCGATATACCTTATATACTCAATTTAAAGAAACAGTTTTGAAAATTATTTATAAAAAATATAAATTAACAAAAAATAATTTTAACGAACTCAACAGTGTTTTAAAAGTTTTAAATATTAAATTTTGTGTTTAATTGTATGTATACAGTAAAATTAATCCTGTTTATTTTAGTTACGTTTTAAAATGTTCAAAAATTAAATTAAATTATTAAAATAAAAATTATTAATTTAAAATAAACATAATATTTTAACATATCTTTTACAAGTAAAATCTTAACCAAACGTCAAAATGTCTTTGAATTTTGTTTAGCTCAGCCGTGTCCGCGATATTTCCATTGAGCACGAAGAGCATGGTCTGAGCGCTAAGAGCTAGAAAAATAACACAATTTTTTTTGACAGTTCATAGTCTGCTCAGATAAAAAAAAAATAAAGAATATTGTTGTGTAAGACAAATTACAAACATTATTAACTTTATAAATTATAACTATTACAAACGATTTTAGTCCTACAATACCAAAAACATTTGACTATTATAATAAATTGTCGTTTTTATAAAATGAAAAATCAATTATATAGAATGTTTTTGTTGAGTAAGACAAAAATTGTATTAATTGTGAGTAAATTTAAATAAAATTGTGTTTTTTTCTAACACAAAAAAAATCATTGACAGTCCGTGGAATTACGTTATGGATAAATTTTCACAAAAAACTGTAGAGATTTGTTACTATTGTAATAGTTTAGAAAAGTACTTATAGTCTTTCGTGAATATATAAAGATTTTTAGCCATTTTTAAATATGAAAGAACCTTTTGCAGATATATTATCTACATTTATGTTATCCGTAATGAGGTTTTTGATTTCGGTTTCAGATAACTTAACGTTTCCGAAATAAAAAATTAAGAGGTTTTTTCTTTACTCTTTATTCAATTAAAATTTTATTTATTATTTCAAAATTTTTTGCATTATAATATGATTTTCAAATTGGTTCTATTTAAATAAAGACAATTTTTTGGTAAATTTACAGACGGGTCACTTTATAATAATGAAAAATGGAAGGCAGGTACCAAAACAAAAATACCTTTAAAATAATTTAACAAATATAGTTTCTTTAATATTTCACTTTCAAAAAAAATTATTCGCGAAGAAACTAGTAAACATACAAACGGTAGACGTACTTATTTTTGAAATTTGTCTTAAAATTTTTTCTGTAATGACATTCTACTACTAATAAATCTTTGATTGGGTGCGATTGTACTAGATTAGCGATAATGCTGCAATACTACAAAAACACATTAGCAGCAATCAAATTTGAAATTCAAATACTAAACAACAGTTTATTATCAACAAACTGCCATTGCTAAATTTGAATTTTGATTTTTGAATTTTTGTTTTTGATTGCTACGTACGTTACTTGCTAATTTGAATTTTCGTAGTTTTGTATCTAAGTATCTTCCATTTGCAAAAGATTTTTCTAGAGAAGAGAAGTTCAAGTATTTTGTTTTTTTGTCATTATTTTAAGTTTTTTTTGTTATAAAACTAATTTTTATTTAGAAGTTAATTTAAAATTATTTACTGTTATTTTGAAGTGTTAAAATTATAAGTAATGTAATGTATAGTTAAGTATAGATTAAAACTGATATAAAATGGTGATAAAAAAATTTTAATTAAATTTTAATAAAGTTAAAAGTTAATAGAATAAGCTCATGGCTAAATACAATTTAATTAGTGAGAAAAAAAAATACTTGGTACAAAATGGTGGTACAAATTTTTATTATAGAATACAAGACAGAAATCAATGAAAATCGAATGAATTAAATTAATTTAAAATTATGAGTAGGTATGTACCTACATATTTTTAAATAATTTTTTACATAAAATTCGCATTTCACATAATGTACATTTTTTATAACAATGCTTTGATGCGAACTTGAAATCGACATCATTATTCGTTTTATCAGGTTTTACTTTACTAAGTAATGAAAAGTTGGTAATAAAGCTCACATAACAAGTGGATCTTTTTTTTTATTAAAGGGGTAACTGCTGTTTCATAAAAATTGGTTGATGATCTAATTAAATAAAGGTGAGTAAGAGATTGTGTGTATGTTTCGTTTTTGTTTTATATAGATAAAAGTTTTATATATCGTAAAAGAGTAATTACGTTTATTAAATTTTTGTAATTAGTTTGAAAATCTCGCTACATTAATACTATAAGAACTTTTTTGTAAGACCAAATTGTATACATGTAACAGGCTTTTACATATGTGACATACCTAGTAATGGTACCTAGTATCCAAATGGTCAAAAATTCTTTATTTTCCTTTTTTTTTAATTTACAGTTACATTACACATTTGTATGTGCAAGAAAAAATTAATTAGTTACATACCTCTATGTAATTTTAACAATCGGATTTATGATATACTAGATTTACCATACCTAAGATAAATTTACAATATTAATAACTATGATTATCTTTATTTTTTAGTGTTCAAATTACAAGAATATTTTCAAAGAAAATCAAAGGTATAGTATCGCAAATACTAAAAACTAAATTTTGTTGAAGTTAAAGATTGGTAAGTGCAAAAATTTGTATTACTTAGTTATAATTTAATCATGTTCATAAAAAAATTAAATAAGTAGTTATAGAAATATATTTGAAGATTTATTTTATAATAAATATAGTATTAATAATATAGATAGATTAAATTGCTGTGCTTTGTTGATAAGAAAAGTATTATCTCAAAAAAAAAGGTTTAATAAAGGCAATTTAACAGTAAAACTTTAAAAGAATTAAATAACAAGTTTACAATCATTACACAAGAGGAAAAGTTCTTATTCAAACTGTATGATAAGGTATTGGTTTTTAACACTAATGATAAAATCATTAGGGGTTCCTACACAATGATGTATTAAAATTCGACTCATCTATTAAATTTTATAACTTTATGCTATGTAATTGTACCAAGATTTTTATTTAAAAAAAACAATCGTTTAAGAAAGAATAATCATATTTTTATTTTTTGTATATTTATGTGATATTCATACCTACATGCTGTTAAATATTTTTTTTATGTCAAATGAATTTTAATACATTTTCTACTTTACTAAAAGTTAGTTTACAAGGCATAATCAACAAAACATTGAATTTTATCATACCTCTCACTAAAAGTTAAATTTCTTTTTGTCATTTCATCAAAAATTAATGTAACTTCTCTTAGACTGATAGAAAGCTTAGAATAATATTTTTTAATTTTTACAAATACGCTAAGGAAGAAGTTAAGCTTTTTGTTGGCAAATTATTATAAACACAACTTTTAAACGGCTATTCATTTAAAAAAATATTATTTGTTTAAGATTAAAATATTATAAGTTTCATTATTCTTAATCGCTTTTCGTTAATTTAAAATTTGTTTTTGGCTTTCAATTTTTTATTTTTATTTTTAAAATTTTTCATTTTTTAATTTGACCGTTAATATTCTATAATACGTAAAATTTTTTTTTTTCTTGATGAAAATGCTTACAAGAAGGTACATTATCTTGAATTGTATATTTCCCAATTTATTTCATCTAAATTATCAATTATAATATCACCATCAACAACGAAATTATTTGGAATAGTATTTAATTCTTCTAAAAGGAACATAGTATAAACATACCTACATATAAATAAGTTTTTATTTATTAAAAATAAAAAAAATAGTAATTTTTTAATACTTTTTACAACTCTATTTATTAAAATAATTATATAATTATAATTAATAATTATAATTTCTCTAATGATTTCAAGTTAGGTTATTTCATTTATGTTTAGATTCTTTACACCCCAGTCGTAATTTTTTTTTCAATACATATTTTTTATTATTTTCACAAATTTTTTTTTTTTTAAATTTATAATGGAATTCTGAATATGTAATTATGAATTTTCTGCATTAAACCAACAATTAAATTTTGTATGATAAACAATATAAGTTTACTTATTTTTGAATTCATAACTGTAAATTATTACCACATTAAAATTTTAAAATGTATCATTTAGCCAAAAAAAATGTATCATTATTGAAACTTTTTTATTTCAGTGCATAAACTTAAAAAATTCAAAATAAAACAAAAATCTTTACCTATAAAAATAAGAAAAATAAAAATTCATTTTTGTAATTTTAAAACTAATTTAAACATAAAAATTAATTAATTTAAAATACATACATATATGTTAAGTTAATTCATGAATGAATTTAAATTTTAGTTAAACATTAATATAGGTATTTGATGTGTTTATTAAAATATAATTATTAATCACATTAACTTTTGTTCTAACAGCTCTTCATTTTTAACGTCAATTAAGTTAAAATTAGATGTAGACCATATATAGTTTTTATCTACATTTGAAGGTATTAGAGTTTTTGCAGACATTTGAAATTAATGGTTTAAATATTGAAACGATTGTTTTTTTTTTTAATCATATTTATATGGCTGATGCAGAACTGTGTGGTAAAGGTAATAAATCTTTCATAAAATCAGAAAGTTCTTTAAACATGAACTCTCCTAGTGTATTTTTCATATCCCCAAAACTCCTCTGGGGTCATTTCTATATTTAATTTTTGAAATTTTAACAGCCTCAACTGAGAGTTAACGTGCTCCAGAGAGTTTTTAAAGAAAATGAGAAAAATGATTTTAAAGAGGGAGAAGACTTTCATCTGATGAAACTGCTTTTTCAGAACAAAGAAGAATCATATCTTTAAGAATAATATTATTAAAATCAAACCGTTTTAAAATTTGATTACATAACTCAATATAAAAATTTAAAATATTATTTCCTATTTCATTAATTTCAGAAAAAGAAAGCATAACTTGTTTTATGAAATTCTCGGTCATAGGCCCCATATAAATTTTATGAAGGTTATGGTTTTTTTGGATGAATCATTTAGACCAATATTAGAAATATTAGTTAAGTCTTCTTAAATAATTTAAATCAAGGAAATTAGCGCCAATAGTTTTGAAATGTGCATCTAATGAAGGGTATAAAAAGAGAAATCTTGATTTTTCGGATTGAAATTCGCTGTTCATTGAATTTATTATTTTTAAAATATAGCTTAAAACTAAAAAATATATCTACAGAATCTTTTTGGAAATATAAATTCAAACAATTGACGGATTTTAAAATAGGTTTTAAGAATAAAAAAATTAGTTTATTTTTTTGATCCTTATACATTTTGGAAAGTAATAGAGCAGTATGATATTTTTCACTCAAAGCATTAATTGTAAAAAAAAGTTTCTAATTCTAAAGATTGACTTAAGATACGTCCCACAGTCTGAAATCTGGACAACCAGCGCGTTTTGCTTAATTGAATTAATTTTAAAAACTTACCGTCTTGATTTAATAGTTTCCCACATATGTTTATATCTGCTAGATCGTAAAAGACTAGGTATCTATTACCTTCAAATGTAGATAAAAACTATATATGGTCTACATCTAATTTTAACTTAATTGACGTTAAAAATGACGAGCTGTTAGAACAAAAGTTAATGTGATTAATAATTATATTTTAATAAACACATCAAATATTTTAATGTTTAACTAAAATTTAAATTCATTCATGAATTAAAAAATCCACTTCATTAGAAAATATTTCGGAAGCTTTATTTGGATTATCTTTTATAAGGAATGTAAATAAAGAATTATTTTTATAGCAAAGATTATTTGCACAATCAGTGCCCAAGCCAACCATATTCTTTAAATTTAATTTAATAAATTTCATATAAGTTTACTTATTTATATAATAAATAACATATTTATTTATTAATTTAACTTATTTATATAAGTTTACTTACTTATACAGAAATAAAATTATATAGTTTCTTCTACGGTTATGAGAGATAAAAATGGCGTTGACATAGCACATTTAGAAATTGAATAATATTTTATAACTAAACGTAAATATTTTTCATTACCTACATCCGTAGATTCGTCAACTATTAGAGAAAAGCTATTGACACCTAGGTATATCAATCAGTAAATCCAGTAATATATTAGGAGATATGACTCGTTTAATAATACTAGTACACTTCGTTCGATGTAATTTTAAATTAAGCTTTTCATTTTGCTGGTTGTGTTATTTATATTAAAGTCATTGAGTAAGTCCACCAAATGATCTACACTTCTAATAGCTGAGTGTATTGCAATGTTGAAGGCTATTTTAATTTCCTGTATTTTTTTCCGAATTTTGTACAGATGGTAAAATACCTATATGGATATCAACGGCAACTTATTGATTATTTATGTTTTTTAAAACTAGATAGTTACCTATATTTTCTAATGTAGGCTGACTTTTTAATGCAGCTGTATTTTTTTTATGTTTGGTGTATCGATGTGTCACAAAAATAAACATCATTTCAAAATTCAGTCATATTCAAAATAAATAACTTAAACCATTGATTAAGAATTATATAGATAAACATTTTCATGTTAAAAATTTGTATGAAACTTTTTTCGCATATTTTTTCAAATTCTCTCAAAACGGTTGGCACATTTTAAATGCATTGTAAACATATTTCTATTTTATATCCTTTATTTTTATTCTCAATTTATACCAATTAATAAATTATTAGACCATTTTTCACTTTACACAGTACATGTAACATGATTCATGAATTCGATAGCAAAGATAAGAAAAAAATCACAACAACAAGAAGAAAAAAACAATGATTTTTTCATTCATAAATTCAAAGTTCATTTTTTCGAATTGATTTCTTTTTTTCTAAAAAATTATTTAATTTTGAATGTACATGCATGCGTACATACCATACCTATATAAAAATAATTATTTTAAAATCTAACTTTATAGATTTCAATAACATATTGATATCATTTTTTTTATTATTTATTATATAATTTTTCTCTGATTTTATTTATTTTAATACCTACTTATAAGAAGTTATTTTCTTTTTTCCGCACCACCTTTGAGGTAAAGAAATTGGCGCGTTTTTTTTTCTGTGATTTCCCCAAGAGGCTAAGCTTGATGTTATTAAATAAAATATTTACAGTTTTATACAGTTTAGACTTGAAGAGTGCAGGCAAATAACAATCAATGTCAATTTTTTTCGAAAATGCAATATGGGTATCATTGGAAAGGCAAAAATGAGATCTTTCGTTCTATCAACAATAAATAATGTAAAACCAAACGAGATCAAAGTTTTAGCCTGTTCAAAATTTCCTGTACAGGGAAAGAACAATCAATGTCACAGTTTTAATGGAAAAAACAATCAATGTCAGTTTTTTTTAATATGGCAAATTTTGAATTGTTTTTATTGACTTGACTTGACTATTACAAATAAAAATGTTCTAACGGGAATTTAAAATAACATTTCCCGTTCGAGGCCATAGTTACATGGAATGTGACAAAAATATGGGATTAATAAAACAAAATCTTAAAATAGAATTGCCTGGTGAATGGAACGATCATGTTAAATCTTCACGGGTCAAACCCTCGCCCTTTGTCATTATTAAAAGTAAACAAGATATTTTCAAAAACTGGGGCAGTTATTTGGAAAATAATCATTATAAAAAAAAATCTCCATTTGCAACGAGGCCAATTTCTGAAATCTACATAACAAAGGAACACAGTCGGACACTCCAATTAAGAAACACATATAACGGCCCATGGAATTCGTACATAATCAGATATAAAAATACTGGTAACAGTTCACAAAATTTAAAGCCTTCTTACACTAGCCTAATTCCACTTTCATCTGGAAAATATAATGATTTAATGGTACTTAAAGAATTTTGCAGAGACGAAGCGCAGCGGTTTTTTGAAGCACTGCCGCATTCGAATCAAGTTTCGGACACAGACGATAATAAGTTTTAACGTTATAAAAATTTAAACTTAATGAATTACTTAATTTGAACTATTTATGTTTTTATTTTTTGTTAAATTATTTTTTGTTATTTTATTTAATTACTTAATTTGAACTATTTATGTTTTTATTTTTTATTAAATTATTTTTTGTTTGATTATTTTTTCCTAAATTTTTAATATTTGATTGTTTTTTCGTACAAAACTGAATTTTTTTGAAACTAAGTTTTTTTTTTTGTAAATAAAATAAGAAAATATTAAATTATTTTAATTTTTTTGTATTGTATTTCTTTAAGAATAGGATAAACATTAATTATGAAGCTTGTTTACAGACACTTTCAGAACATTTTTATACGCAAGAAGTCTTTGAAAATATTGATTGAATTTTCTCAATTTCTAAAAAAAGTGACGTTGATTGGTATTTGCCTGCACTCTTCACTTACAACTATGTACATAATATTTGAAAAACTTACTATAGGTATAGGTACTAATTTTAATAAACTTATTACATACTAAATTATTTACAATGTAATTTTACAATACAATACAAATACAATACAATACAAAAAATATACACAACATATGTGCAATTTATAATAATAATAATTTTTGAACATTTTTATTATTTTTCTCATTATGTTTTATTGTTTTTGAATTTATTTTTTGATAACTATTATTTTCCATTTTTTTCATTTTTTTTTTGCAACTAAATTTAATTAGAACAATAATAAATTGATTTAAAACGGCTAAAATATGGTCCTTATGTTCTTCTTCAAATTTCTTTATTGCACAATTGCTTTTTTTAAATTGAAAATATGGAAATTTTTATAAAAAAAATGTTCAAAAATTTTAAACCATTTAAAAGGTTCTGAAAAATATTTATCAGTCGGAGCCAATAGGCTTCCAAAATCATTAGTATAGATGTTATAATTTTTAGCGATTATTAAATTTTCTGTATGTGACGTTTTCATTTGATTACTTTTTAAAAGCAGAATTGTACATCTATAACAATTTGATACTTTTTTTGTGCAAAATCCAGCAAAATATCTGATTGCCAACTCTTCAAAGTTATTTAATGATTTTTGTTGCTGGACATTTGAAGTCATCTTCGCAAAAATATTTCCAATTTGCTGTACAGACGGATTTCCGCAATAACCACCAGCAGATCTAATATGTGAAAACATATTTTCTAAGGGATCTTGATTTAATCTTCGTGTTATCAAAAACTTAATATTTTCGTTATTTATTTGATCCTTGGATAATGAAATTATAGCTGTGATAGTTTGAATTAATCCATCAATGCAAAAAATTTTTTCATTGCTTTTAGTTTTTAATTTTTTTAAGGTAGTTTAATATGTCCTCTAAGAACAAAAACGGAGAATTTTTAATTTTTAATGGTTGTTTATATTTATTTATTTATTTATTTTTTTTTTTACTACAATGTCTTAAGAGATTTATCTCATTACAGACTTTATATAACAAAATTATTAAAAATTAATAAGAAATGTAACAGCATTAAAAAACAAGAAAAAACGAGGAAGATTATAGTTGCCCTTGTCAACTTTTAGATACCCGTGCATACCCACTAACCGTTATTTATTTCCCTTAGGCTATTATAAATATTACAAAAAAAATATAAGAAAGGAAAAAAGTTAAAAAAATATTTAACGCAAAATAAGCTTCATATGATCATATTCATATAATAATCATCATGATAGATATTAATCATCATATTCATAATCATTATATCTATCAATATCAATAAGCCATTTATTTAAAAAAAATCTTTGTGTTCTTTTTTGCTTATCTTAAATAAACTACACATCATTTAAATCATATGAAATTCTAACTCATAATCGTTATCTTTAAAAAAAACAAAAAACAAAAAAAGAAAAAAAAACAAAATTCATATAATTTCATGTTAATGCATAGCAAAATTTCAAATTTTTGTATGAAAATGTTGGAGTTAAAAAAGTTAGCTGTTCGAGAGCTACCCGAAGTTTTGGTCCGATCTTAACCAAAAAAAATAGGGAACCTAGAAATTGATTGAAAAATATTTTGTGAAAATTTCAAAACTGTAGCTCTTTTAGTTTTTGAGTTATCGTGCTGACACACAGACGGACGGACAGACACACATAGCTAGATCGACTCATTTTTCGATTCTGAGCCGATACGTACCCTTGACACTATATCTAGCTCGTCTAGATCGATGCGTTACAAACGGAGGAGCAAATCTAATATACCCGATGTCATATATGTATGCACGGGTATAAAAAGCAAGTATAAAAAAATTTTATGAATTAAATTAGAAAGATTAAACATAGTGAACAAAACAAAACCCAAAAAGAAAAAAAAAATATTAGCAGGTAAACAAAAACAAGTATTACATTGATAATTTTACAAATTCATATTTTGTTATTGTTAAATTAATTATCCAAATTCTGATATTTATTTATACTATAATTATTAATGAATGATTCAGTTAAAATTTGTTTTAAATGAAAAGAACTTTCATGTTTTAGGCTGACATCAAGAATATTGTACAGTTTTGTACCCATATATACTGTAGTTGAAGATCCGAATTGAGATGTTCTAATTTTATCAATATGAAATGTATTTTTGCTTCTGGTGTTGACATTATGAATTTCCTTTCTCTGCTTGAGTGAAGATTGTGTATGGATATTTTCATTGATAATATCATGTATATGTGTTATTAGCTTAACTTGAAATAGGTCATTTATTAAAAGCAGCTTATTTTCTTTATGAATAAAATGCGTTCTTTCTCTCCAGTTATAGTTGTATAGGTTTTTAATCGCTTTATTTTGGATGACTTGAATATCTTCGATTGCCTTTTTGGAACTAGTGCCCCATAACTTTATACCATAAGTAAGATGGCTATGGAATACACTGTAATAAACTGATTTTTTAACAGTATTAGGCAGGAGATTAGAAATTTTGTAAAATTTTCCTGCAGTCGATGACAATTTTCTGCTCAGTGTTTCCATGTGTGTGCTCCATTTTAGATTTTCATCTATCCATATACCCAAGTATTTGTATTTGGACACTTTTTCCAACATATCGCTAAAAATCCTTATACTCAGACTAGGTGTTTTTGAGCCAATTAACATATATTTACTTTTCTTAGCATTTATTGTAAGTTTGTGTGTGTTCATCCAACTTTGAATCTTTTTGACCTCCACATTCATTTTATTTTCTAATAATTCATAATTTTGTTCCTCAAACACTATACAAATATCATCAGCAAATAAAAATATTTCAGCATTTATATTGATTTCTTGGAGGCTCTCCATATATAACGTGAATAAAAGCGGTCCAAGAATACTGCCTTGTGGAACTCCGTAGTTTACAATCTCTTCGCTACTTTTATCCTCTTTAACTTGTATAAATTGAGTGCGATTACTTAAATAGGATAGAAACCAATTATAAGCCGACCCTCTGATGCCATAACTATATAATTTTTTTTATTAATATCTTATGGTCCACAGTATCAAATGCTTTTGACAAATCAATAAATATTAATGATACCATTTTTTTATTGTCTTTGAGTTTTTGAACATGAGTGACCATATCAATGACCATATCACCACCTTTGTAAATAGGTATTATTTTTCCAACTTTAAGTGAACTCGGAACGATTTTTTCGCTGATAGACTTATTGACGATTAATGATATATTTTCACATAACTCATCTTTACAATTTTTGAGTAGATGAGTTGATATACTGAACTGGTCATACGACTTTGAATTTTTTAAACTTTTAATAATATTGGCTATTTGATGTTTATTGACAAGTTCAAATTTGATGCAAGAATTGACTTTATTTGGCTCATAAAAAATATCATTCGTAAAGTTTTTTGCTAATACTTCCCCCGTTTTTGCAAAGTGTTGGTTTAATTTATTTAATTTAGCTAGCTTGCACTCATCCGACATACCTTGTAAAAATTCATTCTTTTTTTCTGTTTTTTCACAGTTGTAAATCACTTCATTTATACAATTCCATGTCTTAGCTGGATTATTTGCACTTTCGGTAAATTTTTTTTCATAAAACATTTTCTTTTTTATTCTTCTTAATCTGGTCACCTTATTTCTATAAAACTTATACTGGTTTTCTAGATCGAAATTATTACAGTCTTTTCTCCATTTAGAGTACCATAATTGTTTTAAATTGACAACAGATATAAGTTCGGCGTCCGCCCATGAATTAGTTGTTTTTTTGTTTTTTCTAGGTAAAATAATTTTAGAAGCTTTATTGATTTTGACTTGTAATTTCGATATAAATTCAGTAACAATTTCGTCACAATTTTTTGATGAATTTAATTTAATTGGTTCATTTTTCAATATTTCAAGTAAACGATTCATGTTAGTTGTTCTTATCATAGAGACTTCACTGTAATTTTTATTGACATATGCTTTCTTATTTAAAACTTCAAAAACAATGACATTGTGATCAAATAAATCAATATTTACATGTGATAATTTTAGTTCTTGTGTTAAATTATTAGTGAAAAAGTGGTCAATTGAAGATCCGGATATATTGCGAGTTGGAAAATCGTTGTTGCAGTTAAAAAAATTGTTCATATTCATGAAATTTTTGTATTTAATTATTTTTGTATTGTTTTCAAATAAATTTAAGTTGAAATCACCAAATATATATGTGTTTATATTGCAATTAGTTTTAGATATACATTTTTCTAGTTCGTGCAAAAAACTGTTGAAACTATTGTTATCATCAGTTGGTGATCTATAAACATTTATAATATTACAAGTGATATTTTTTATCTTTATGTTTATGCTTAAGATACTGTCATAGTTGTTGGAATATGAATATTTGGTCGAGTAAGTATATTTATTGTTGACAAAGACACCACAACCTCCACCAGTTTTATTTTGTCTACATGCACATACAGATGAAAAATTAGAAATATTATATAAGGAAACATCATCATCTCTCAACCAAGTTTCAGATATACATATAACATCAATGGAATCATTTAATATTTTCAACATAACCTCAATATCGCCAATTTTATTTTTTATGCTTCTAGCATTCAAGTATAAAATAGAAACATCATTATTTATAGAATTAATTGAAATTTCATTTAGTGTGTTTAATTTTTTATTTACTGGGTTAAAAAGGAACGGGTACTTAGATATATTATTTGTTAAACTCATTTAAAATATCTACGTTTTTTATGTGTATAATTTTACTATTTATATCCTTACGGATAAAAATTTTTCCATTATTAACCCAGGTAAATTCAATTTTTTTTTCTCTTCTTAAGTCTCTGGCTCTTTTATATATAAAACTATAAAAATTTGTTAATAGTTCATTCATATAAACAGGTTGATTTGAATTGTCTTGTAGGATCGTACCAGAGTGAAGATAATTTTGTTTTTTCTTATTTTGTTTATATTTAGATAAAAGGCTAACCTTACTTTTGTTATCCATAAATTCAACTATAATATCAGGTGGGTCAGCATTATTATTATTCACTTTCACTTTTCTGTATACTTCTTTAAGAGGTAGCTTAACAGGATCCAAGTTGAAATGAGATAAAATATTTGAACTGATCACTGATAGATATTCATCTTTGCTCTCTGGAATTCCACTAATTGATATGAAATTATTGAGCTTATCTTGATCCATAATATGTAACTTTTTTTCTGTATAATTAAGACGTGTTTTTAAGTAATGAATTTCATTGTTGAGATTTATATTATCTTCAGTTAGGTTATTAGTTATCATTTTATAATCCTCTAAAGTTTTTTTTACAAACTTCAATTCACTTTCTAAAGATTGATTATTTGCAATTAGGATATCAAGTTTTTGGTTAAGAACTTGCAAGGTAGATTGATCTTCTATTAAGATCGAATCATTTTTATTTAATATTGCATTCTGAGTTTTATTTTGTTCAATGTTTTGTGGAACTAATATAGAACTGCGACGTCGATTGCGGGAAGACATACAATTCGAACAGAACCAAATCCGTTTTTCATTTATAGTTTCTTCGAATTTTTTACTCGCCAAACCGGAACAATTTTTATGAAAACTTTTCTTACAGCTTCCGTCGCAAATAATAAAATTATTTCCCGATAATTTACAATTTCTATTACACTTGCCACAATTCGATGTTGTTACATTAGCCGCCATTTTATTACTCTCTTATAAATTAATATATAAATTATATAAGTAATATATAAATTAATGTATTTATTTTACTGTCTTAATTT
Source organism: Dolichopus griseipennis (assembly GCA_963082915.1). Taxonomy (NCBI): domain Eukaryota; kingdom Metazoa; phylum Arthropoda; class Insecta; order Diptera; family Dolichopodidae; genus Dolichopus; species Dolichopus griseipennis. Next base: position 56,541,256 of record OY720444.1, on the reverse strand, counting down.
TTTCAATTGAAAATATTAATGTCATTGATATTGAGAATATTAATTTATTGTTATTTAAACAGAACTAATAAAATAAAATTTTTAAGAATATTTTACTAAATTTTACAAAAAACAATAAATGGTTATCTTGTAAAAGTGATATTAAATTATATTGATTTCTAGTATTAAATTCGTATTAAATAAGTATTTCTAGTATTAAAATTTGAAGAATTTAAAGAATCAATTAAATAATTAAGTTTTAAAATAAAGTCAGCAGTTGGATTAACTTTATTACACATTAAATGGAAAAAATTAGGATCAGTATTTTCCGTTGCTTTTATAGCTGCATATGTACTGTGACTAAATAATTGAAATGCCAGTTTAACTGACACTTTTTGGAATGTGTTGGGATTAATATGAATATTTCCAACTTTCGGTAAAATTTTTGATGAACATTTTTCATCTTGACCAATAATTTTCTTGATAATATCACAGCTAATAATTTCATTATTACAATTTTCAAAATCGGTTTTTATAAACGAATTTCTAATAGATTTTACAAGATGCGGCATATCAAACAAAGCATAAATTCTATTTCGACTCAAATCATAAAAAAATGGTTTTATTTATTACCGTTGGTCTGTTATACTTCTTCTTCTTCTTCTTGTGGCGCTACAGCTCGATGTGAGCTTTGGCCTTCTTCACAACATCTCGCCACGCATCGCGATCTTGAGCAGCACTTCTCCAATTTCCAACCTGCAACACTCGAGCATCATTTTCAACATTATCAATCCATCTCAAACGTGGCCTGCCCCTACTTCTTCTTAGATCAGGTTTAACATTGAAGGCTCGCTTTTGCGATCGGCTTTCCCTCATTCGCATCATGTGTCCGGCCCATTGCAGCTAGTGTTTCCAAATTATTTGATTTTTTGTAATACTCGGTTATTCGAGTATTACAAAAAAAATTGGGCGAGTACTCGGTTACTCGGTTATTATACTCGAAACTAAAATTAAATAATTAATAAAGATTTGATTATGCATGTAATTTAATTAAATTTTATTGAATATATCAAATATTTATTGTACATATAACTTTTTATTTATTTAAGAAATAATATTTAAGAAAAATTGGCGCATTTAAGGTTTCTGGGTTCATTCTGTTTCGGATTTTCGTCTTCAAAGTGCCAGCTACTGAGAAGACTCTTTCGGAGGCTGTAGAAGTTGGCTTTATTGTCAATAGTGCATTGTACAATTTCTCAAGTTGTTCAGAACGTTTACCTTTATTTACTTCAAGCAGCTTACATTCTTTTTCCAAACTTAAATTTCGGGTATTTTGGTGTTTAGGTGTTGTAAACGAAGAAATACACTTTTGTAATTTCTCGTATGGGTTTAGCAGCAACACAGGCTCCTCATCTTCATTAGTGCTTGAACTTTCTGAATTTTCAGAATCGTTGGGAAATAAACGGTTCATTATTTTTGTTGCAAATCCTTTAACTTTATGTTTAGTTGAATATTCAAAAAATTTGTTATTTTCAGGATATACGCCGTGGTGTAGAAATGATAATAGAGTAACCAATTCTTTATTTCGACGTTTTTCAATTCGAGATTTCAAATTATTCAAGAATTCTGTCGCGAGCGGAGTTTTAATCAATTCTAATTCTTGAAACACATATAGTAATGTTGCGTCTCCAGTTAATAAATTAGAATTTTGTTTACTCAATTCCAAAACAGCTATTTGTGCCGGTTCTAAAATTGAAACAATTTCTTTTAACAATTCAATATTATCATTTTTATAAGGCGCTACTCCTACCTCGTCCAAAGCACGATTAACTGAGTTTATTAATTTTTAAAATCGCTCAGTTGCCAATACTAAACTACTCCATCTAGTCTTTATATCTAAGAGCAAACGTAAACAATTTCCCCCATTTTGGCTAGTATATTTTTTTTAAAATTTCGCTTCTTAAAGATGATTTTCTAAAGAATTTTATAATTTTTCTCATTTCATCTATCGCGATTTTATGTGTTGTTCGAAGCTCCACTGTTTCTAGTTCTGAATGTAAAAAATCGTCGTTTTCCAGTTCATCTATTATTTCATTAGATTCCGCTTGATCTTCATCATTTTCAAAAAATTCTACATCATCATCTTCGGTAGCATGGACATAACCAGGTTCATTATGTTTTGAGTAAAAAGTTTCAATGACGGCTAGGTGAAAAGCGTGGTTATAGCATAATTGGCTTTCAGCTGATATGATTTTGCCGTATTTCACCATTACGTTTGCCCCATCGTGCGCGGAAGCAACTGTGTCAGAATCAAAATCTACTCCGAATTCTTTCAATCGATTGAATACTAGTTCTTCGGTTTTTTCAGATGTGCAGGTTTCTATAATCCAAACCAAGAACAATTTGACTCGAAATAGATTGCAGTGTGACATTAAGATATCTTCTTAAAGCGATATCAGTCCATTCATCGACCGTAATTGTAAATTTTTGTCCTGATTTAATTTTGGCTTCTAAATTAAGCTTAGTTTCAGCTTTTTTTTCTTTGAAAAATGTTAGAACGTGGTTTCGAACAGTCGATACGCTGGTTGGCATTTTGTAATTACGACTGTCTACAAATCACCGAATTGCGTCGCATTTGACAATTGTACGAAATGGAATACCATCTTTTGCTGCGCATTTCGATATGATTTCCTCCAGTGATTCTCTTTCTCTACTGATAAATTTTAACATACCACTAACTTTAGGTATTTTGGATGTGCTTGGTCCTAGAGAATCATCAGCACAATTTTGAACATTCCTTTTGGTTTGAGGTTTTAAACTGATATCATGTTTTTTTAAATGATTTATCATTCCAGTTGTCGTACCACCTTTAATGGATACCTTATTCGTACATAAATCGACTTGACATTGCGCAATTTCTGATGATAATTTTTTGAAATAATCCCAAACTTTCGATTTGTTTGTGGCCATTATGGATTAGAGGATATCTATAAATTATATTTTCGAGCAAAATAAAAACAATCCTAATTTTTATACACATAATTATTATTGTAATTAATAATTATACTTACGATGTGTGATCTGTGTTCTGTAATGAGCGCGTAAAAGTGTAAAACATTTCACTGAATTAAATACAATTTCTTAAACTAGAAAAAAAAATCTTACAGTTAAGAAAAATACAGAATATTTAATGTTACTATAGCAACCAATTTAAAAATGTCTAATTGTTTGCTATTTTTTTCTTCAAAAAGCAAAAAATTCTTATAATTTAAATTGTTTAGTTAAGAAAAATAGAAAAAATTTAATGTTACTATAGCAACCAATATCATAACTTCTGATATTTTTTTGCTTGAAAAAAATATTATATCTAAAGTAACTACTCGGTTACTCGACGAAATTACCCGGTTAACCGAATAATGGAAAGTATCTGAAAATAGACGAGTACTCGGTTACTCGATTATTCGTTTGGACACACTAATTGCAGCCTTTGTGCCTTGGCAAATCTGACGATGTCTTCCTGTTTAATGAGCTCTTGAATTTCCGCGTTATTTCTTATATATTCGCCGTTTTCTATTCTTCTGGCACCGAAAATTTTTCGTAAGATTTTTCTTTCAAAGACTCTTAGTCTGTTTTCATCTGCTACAGTTAACGTCCATATTTCGCATCCATATGTAACTACTGGTCGTATTATAGTTTTGTATATTATGAGCTTTGTTTGCCTTGATAACAATCTGGACTGTAACAACTTTTTATTTGCTAAGAAGCTCCTATTGCCAGCTTGTATCCTGTCACATATGGAGAAATGCATGCTGTTGTTGCTGCATACTGTTGCACCCAGATATGCAAAGCTTGAGACCCCTTCGAAATTATACTCGCCAATAGTTATGTTTTGGGGACTTCTTCTGTGGTCTTCTCTTGCCATTTTTAAGTACTTTGTCTTTGTTTCGTTTACTTCCAATCCGATTTTCCTTACTTCTCGCTCTATTTCAGTAAACGCTTCAGCCATGTTTCTATAGCTTCTAGATAGTATAGCAACATCATCAGCGTACGCTACTATCTGATACGCTTTGTTAAATATATTTGCCTCTTTATCTACTTTTTCGATAGCATAATTTAAGACCATGTTAAATAACAGTGCAGATAGCGCATCCCCCTGTCTTACTCCGCTGTTGATTTCAAACTCTTCTGAGATTTGATCCTGGATCTGAACCTTGGCTTTTGTGTTTTCCATTGTCATCATAGCCATCTTAGCAAGCTTTCTCGGTACTCCTTGATTTACCAATGCATTAGAGACCGTTTTTCTATTAATACTATCAAAAGCCTGTCGGAAGTCAAGTAGTCATAGTTTAATATGTCCTCTAAGAACAAAAACGGAGAATTTTTAATTTTTAATGGTTGTTTATATTTATTTATTTATTTATTTATTTTTTTTTTACTACAATGTCTTAAGAGATTTATCTCATTACAGACTTTATATAACAAAATTATTAAAAATTAATAAGAAATGTAACAGCATTAAAAAACAAGAAAAAACGAGGAAGATTATAGTTGCCCTTGTCAACTTTTAGATACCCGTGCATACCCACTAACCGTTATTTATTTCCCTTAGGCTATTATAAATATTACAAAAAAAATATAAGAAAGGAAAAAAGTTAAAAAAATATTTAACGCAAAATAAGCTTCATATGATCATATTCATATAATAATCATCATGATAGATATTAATCATCATATTCATAATCATTATATCTATCAATATCAATAAGCCATTTATTTAAAAAAAATCTTTGTGTTCTTTTTTGCTTATCTTAAATAAACTACACATCATTTAAATCATATGAAATTCTAAGGGTGCGTTTATGTTGGAGCTGCGATAAGTGATAAGAGCGTCGATAAGAGCATAGCGAAGAAAACTATATACATAATTTAAATAGAAGTGTTTATGTTGGAGCATCGCTTTGATCATCGATAAGCGATAAGAGCATAGAAAACTCTTTATTCAGTTTTCTACGCTGTTATCGATGATCAAAATTTTTAAATAAATGTTTTGCTCTCGTTTTTGTTATTGTAATTTTTTAAATAAATGTTATTTTCGTTTGTTTATTTTTTTTTTAATACAAACTCTCAAGGAGGTGCAAATATACATTTAATAATGTAATAAAATAAAATTTTTTTTTTATTGTTAATAAAATATTTTTTGTTTAATTTTTTTTTGTATAATTTTTTTTTAAATTTTTATAATTTTAAAATAATTTTTTAAAATATATAATTTAATTTTTTTTTCAATTTAATATTTTTTTATTATTACTTCCACCTTTCAATAAATAAACAATTATAATTATGCTTTATTATATTTATTATATTTAATTCTTAAAAGTTTTTTAATTTACTTTTTTTATTATTTTTTTTTATTTTAAACATATTACCAGATAAATTTAAAACAACCATACAAAATATTATTTTTTTAATTTAAAACAACCATAAATAATATTATTTTTTTATTCTACATCGCTTATATCGAAGCTCCAATATAAACACTGCATAAGAGCATAGCTTTTTCTATGCTCTTATCGATGCTCTTATCGACGCTCTTATCACTTATCGCAGCTCCAACATAAACGCACCCTAACTCATAATCGTTATCTTTAAAAAAAACAAAAAACAAAAAAAGAAAAAAAAACAAAATTCATATAATTTCATGTTAATGCATAGCAAAATTTCAAATTTTTGTATGAAAATGTTGGAGTTAAAAAAGTTAGCTGTTCGAGAGCTACCCGAAGTTTTGGTCCGATCTTAACCAAAAAAAATAGGGAACCTAGAAATTGATTGAAAAATATTTTGTGAAAATTTCAAAACTGTAGCTCTTTTAGTTTTTGAGTTATCGTGCTGACACACAGACGGACGGACAGACACACATAGCTAGATCGACTCATTTTTCGATTCTGAGCCGATACGTACCCTTGACACTATATCTAGCTCGTCTAGATCGATGCGTTACAAACGGAGGAGCAAATCTAATATACCCGATGTCATATATGTATGCACGGGTATAAAAAGCAAGTATAAAAAAATTTTATGAATTAAATTAGAAAGATTAAACATAGTGAACAAAACAAAACCCAAAAAGAAAAAAAAAATATTAGCAGGTAAACAAAAACAAGTATTACATTGATAATTTTACAAATTCATATTTTGTTATTGTTAAATTAATTATCCAAATTCTGATATTTATTTATACTATAATTATTAATGAATGATTCAGTTAAAATTTGTTTTAAATGAAAAGAACTTTCATGTTTTAGGCTGACATCAAGAATATTGTACAGTTTTGTACCCATATATACTGTAGTTGAAGATCCGAATTGAGGTGTTCTAATTTTATCAATATGAAATGTATTTTTGCTTCTGGTGTTGACATTATGAATTTCCTTTCTCTGCTTGAGTGAAGATTGTGTATGGATATTTTCATTGATAATATCATGTATATGTGTTATTAGCTTAACTTGAAATAGGTCATTTATTAAAAGCAGCTTATTTTCTTTATGAATAAAATGCGTTCTTTCTCTCCAGTTATAGTTGTATAGGTTTTTAATCGCTTTATTTTGGATGACTTGAATATCTTCGATTGCCTTTTTGGAACTTTTATACCATAAGTAAGATGGCTATGGAATACACTGTAATAAACTGATTTTTTAACAGTATTAGGCAGGAGATTAGAAATTTTGTAAAATTTTCCTGCAGTCGATGACAATTTTCTGCTCAGTGTTTCCATGTGTGTGCTCCATTTTAGATTTTCATCTATCCATATACCCAAGTATTTGTATTTGGACACTTTTTCCAACATATCGCTAAAAATCCTTATACTCAGACTAGGTGTTTTTGAGCCAATTAACATATATTTACTTTTCTTAGCATTTATTGTAAGTTTGTGTGTGTTCATCCAACTTTGAATCTTTTTGACCTCCACATTCATTTTATTTTCTAATAATTCATAATTTTGTTCCTCAAACACTATACAAATATCATCAGCAAATAAAAATATTTCAGCATTTATATTGATTTCTTGGAGGCTCTCCATATATAACGTGAATAAAAGCGGTCCAAGAATACTGCCTTGTGGAACTCCGTAGTTTACAATCTCTTCGCTACTTTTATCCTCTTTAACTTGTATAAATTGAGTGCGATTACTTAAATAGGATAGAAACCAATTATAAGCCGACCCTCTGATGCCATAACTATATAATTTTTTTATTAATATCTTATGGTCCACAGTATCAAATGCTTTTGACAAATCAATAAATATTAATGATACCATTTTTTTATTGTCTTTGAGTTTTTGAACATGAGTGACCATATCAATGACCATATCACCACCTTTGTAAATAGGTATTATTTTTCCAACTTTAAGTGAACTCGGAACGATTTTTTCGCTGATAGACTTATTGACGATTAATGATATATTTTCACATAACTCATCTTTACAATTTTTGAGTAGATGAGTTGATATACTGAACTGGTCATACGACTTTGAATTTTTTAAACTTTTAATAATATTGGCTATTTGATGTTTATTGACAAGTTCAAATTTGATGCAAGAATTGACTTTATTTGGCTCATAAAAAATATCATTCGTAAAGTTTTTTGCTAATACTTCCCCCGTTTTTGCAAAGTGTTGGTTTAATTTATTTAATTTAGCTAGCTTGCACTCATCCGACATACCTTGTAAAAATTCATTCTTTTTTTCTGTTTTTTCACAGTTGTAAATCACTTCATTTATACAATTCCATGTCTTAGCTGGATTATTTGCACTTTCGGTAAATTTTTTTCATAAAACATTTTCTTTTTTATTCTTCTTAATCTGGTCACCTTATTTCTATAAAACTTATACTGGTTTTCTAGATCGAAATTATTACAGTCTTTTCTCCATTTAGAGTACCATAATTGTTTTAAATTGACAACAGATATAAGTTCGGCGTCCGCCCATGAATTAGTTGTTTTTTTGTTTTTTCTAGGTAAAATAATTTTAGAAGCTTTATTGATTTTGACTTGTAATTTCGATATAAATTCAGTAACAATTTCGTCACAATTTTTTGATGAATTTAATTTAATTGGTTCATTTTTCAATATTTCAAGTAAACGATTCATGTTAGTTGTTCTTATCATAGAGACTTCACTGTAATTTTTATTGACATTGCTTTCTTATTTAAAACTTCAAAAACAATGACATTGTGATCAAATAAATCAATATTTACATGTGATAATTTTAGTTCTTGTGTTAAATTATTAGTGAAAAAGTGGTCAATTGAAGATCCGGATATATTGCGAGTTGGAAAATCGTTGTTGCAGTTAAAAAAATTGTTCATATTCATGAAATTTTTGTATTTAATTATTTTTGTATTGTTTTCAAATAAATTTAAGTTGAAATCACCAAATATATATGTGTTTATATTGCAATTAGTTTTAGATATACATTTTTCTAGTTCGTGCAAAAAACTGTTGAAACTATTGTTATCATCAGTTGGTGATCTATAAACATTTATAATATTACAAGTGATATTTTTTATCTTTATGTTTATGCTTAAGATACTGTCATAGTTGTTGGAATATGAATATTTGGTCGAGTAAGTATATTTATTGTTGACAAAGACACCACAACCTCCACCAGTTTTATTTTGTCTACATGCACATACAGATGAAAAATTAGAAATATTATATAAGGAAACATCATCATCTCTCAACCAAGTTTCAGATATACATATAACATCAATGGAATCATTTAATATTTTCAACATAACCTCAATATCGCCAATTTTATTTTTTATGCTTCTAGCATTCAAGTATAAAATAGAAACATCATTATTTATAGAATTAATTGAAATTTCATTTAGTGTGTTTAATTTTTTATTTACTGGGTTAAAAAGGAACGGGTACTTAGATATATTATTTGTTAAACTCATTTAAAATATCTACGTTTTTTATGTGTATAATTTTACTATTTATATCCTTACGGATAAAAATTTTTCCATTATTAACCCAGGTAAATTCAATTTTTTTTTCTCTTCTTAAGTCTCTGGCTCTTTTATATATAAAACTATAAAAATTTGTTAATAGTTCATTCATATAAACAGGTTGATTTGAATTGTCTTGTAGGATCGTACCAGAGTGAAGATAATTTTGTTTTTTCTTATTTTGTTTATATTTAGATAAAAGGCTAACCTTACTTTTGTTATCCATAAATTCAACTATAATATCAGGTGGGTCAGCATTATTATTATTCACTTTCACTTTTCTGTATACTTCTTTAAGAGGTAGCTTAACAGGATCCAAGTTGAAATGAGATAAAATATTTGAACTGATCACTGATAGATCTTCATCTTTGCTCTCTGGAATTCCACTAATTGATATGAAATTATTGAGCTTATCTTGATCCATAATATGTAACTTTTTTTCTGTATAATTAAGACGTGTTTTTAAGTAATGAATTTCATTGTTGAGATTTATATTATCTTCAGTTAGGTTATTAGTTATCATTTTATAATCCTCTAAAGTTTTTTTTACAAACTTCAATTCACTTTCTAAAGATTGATTATTTGCAATTAGGATATCAAGTTTTTGGTTAAGAACTTGCAAGGTAGATTGATCTTCTATTAAGATCGAATCATTTTTATTTAATATTGCATTCTGAGTTTTATTTTGTTCAATGTTTTGTGGAACTAATATAGAACTGCGACGTCGATTGCGGGAAGACATACAATTCGAACAGAACCAAATCCGTTTTTCATTTATAGTTTCTTCGAATTTTTTACTCGCCAAACCGGAACAATTTTTATGAAAACTTTTCTTACAACTTCCGTCGCAAATAATAAAATTATTTCCCGATAATTTACAATTTCTATTACACTTGCCACAATTCGATGTTGTTACATTAGCCGCCATTTTATTACTCTCTTATAAATTAATATATAAATTATATAAGTAATATATAAATTAATATATTTATTTTACTGTCTTAATTTTTTCAATTGAAAATATTAATGTCATTGATATTGAGAATATTAATTTATTGTTATTTAAACAGAACTAATAAAATAAAATTTTTAAGAATATTTTACTAAATTTTACAAAAAACAATAAATGGTTATCTTGTAAAAGTGATATTAAATTATATTGATTTCTAGTATTAAATTCGTATTAAATAAGTATTTCTAGTATTAAAATTTGAAGAATTTAAAGAATCAATTAAATAATTAAGTTTTAAAATAAAGTCAGCAGTTGGATTAACTTTATTACACATTAAATGGAAAAAATTAGGATCAGTATTTTCCGTTGCTTTTATAGCTGCATATGTACTGTGACTAAATAATTGAAATGCCAGTTTAACTGACACTTTTTGGAATGTGTTGGGATTAATATGAATATTTCCAACTTTCGGTAAAATTTTTGATGAACATTTTTCATCTTGACCAATAATTTTCTTGATAATATCACAGCTAATAATTTCATTATTACAATTTTCAAAATCGGTTTTTATAAACGAATTTCTAATAGATTTTACAAGATGCGGCATATCAAACAAAGCATAAATTCTATTTCGACTCAAATCATAAAAAAATGGTTTTATTTATTACCGTTGGTCTGTTATACTTCTTCTTCTTCTTCTTGTGGCGCTACAGCTCGATGTGAGCTTTGGCCTTCTTCACAACATCTCGCCACGCATCGCGATCTTGAGCAGCACTTCTCCAATTTCCAACCTGCAACACTCGAGCATCATTTTCAACATTATCAATCCATCTCAAACGTGGCCTGCCCCTACTTCTTCTTAGATCAGGTTTAACATTGAAGGCTCGCTTTTGCGATCGGCTTTCCCTCATTCGCATCATGTGTCCGGCCCATTGCAGCTAGTGTTTCCAAATTATTTGATTTTTTGTAATACTCGGTTATTCGAGTATTACAAAAAAAATTGGGCGAGTACTCGGTTACTCGGTTATTATACTCGAAACTAAAATTAAATAATTAATAAAGATTTGATTATGCATGTAATTTAATTAAATTTTATTGAATATATCAAATATTTATTGTACATATAACTTTTTATTTATTTAAGAAATAATATTTAAGAAAAATTAGCGCATTTAAGGTTTCTGGGTTCATTCTGTTTCGGATTTTCGTCTTCAAAGTGCCAGCTACTGAGAAGACTCTTTCGGAGGCTGTAGAAGTTGGCTTTATTGTCAATAGTGCATTGTACAATTTCTCAAGTTGTTCAGAACGTTTACCTTTATTTACTTCAAGCAGCTTACATTCTTTTTCCAAACTTAAATTTCGGGTATTTTGGTGTTTAGGTGTTGTAAACGAAGAAATACACTTTTGTAATTTCTCGTATGGGTTTAGCAGCAACTCAGGCTCCTCATCTTCATTAGTGCTTGAACTTTCTGAATTTTCAGAATCGTTGGGAAATAAACGGTTCATTATTTTTGTTGCAAATCCTTTAACTTTATGTTTAGTTGAATATTCAAAAAATTTGTTATTTTCAGGATATACGCCGTGGTGTAGAAATGATAATAGAGTAACCAATTCTTTATTTCGACGTTTTTCAATTCGAGATTTCAAATTATTCAAGAATTCTGTCGCGAGCGGAGTTTTAATCAATTCTAATTCTTGAAACACATATAGTAATGTTGCGTCTCCAGTTAATAAATTAGAATTTTGTTTACTCAATTCCAAAACAGCTATTTGTGCCGGTTCTAAAATTGAAACAATTTCTTTTAACAATTCAATATTATCATTTTTATAAGGCGCTACTCCTAGCTCGTCCAAAGCACGATTAACTGAGTTTATTAATTTTTAAAATCGCTCAGTTGCCAATACTAAACTACTCCATCTAGTCTTTATATCTAAGAGCAAACGTAAACAATTTCCCCCATTTTGGCTGGTATATTTTTTTTAAAATTTCGCTTCTTAAAGATGATTTTCTAAAGAATTTTATAATTTTTCTCATTTCATCTATCGCGATTTTATGTGTTGTTCGAAGCTCCACTGTTTCTAGTTCTGAATGTAAAAAATCGTCGTTTTCCAGTTCATCTATTATTTCATTAGATTCCGCTTGATCTTCATCATTTTCAAAAAATTCTACATCATCATCTTCGGTAGCATGGACATAACCGGTTCATTATGTTTTGAGTAAAAAGTTTCAATGACGGCTAGGTGAAAAGCGTGGTTATAGCATAATTGGCTTTCAGCTGATATGATTTTGCCGTATTTCACCATTACGTTTGCCCCATCGTGCGCGGAAGCAACTATGTCAGAATCAAAATCTACTCCGAATTCTTTCAATCGATTGAATACTAGTTCTTCGGTTTTTTCAGATGTGCAGGTTTCTATAATCGGAACCAAACCAAGAACAATTTGACTCGAAATAGATTGCAGTGTGACATTAAGATATCTTCTTAAAGCGATATCAGTCCATTCATCGACCGTAATTGTAAATTTTTGTCCTGATTTAATTTTGGCTTCTAAATTAAGCTTAGTTTCAGCTTTTTTTTCTTTGAAAAATGTTAGAACGTGGTTTCGAACAGTCGATACGCTGGTTGGCATTTTGTAATTACGACTGTCTACAAATCACCGAATTGCGTCGCATTTGACAATTGTACGAAATGGAATACCATCTTTTGCTGCGCATTTCGATATGATTTCCTCCAGTGATTCTCTTTCTCTACTGATAAATTTTAACATACCACTAACTTTAGGTATTTTGGATGTGCTTGGTCCTAGAGAATTATCAGCACAATTTTGAACATTCCTTTTGGTTTGAGGTTTTAAACTGATATCATGTTTTTTTAAATGATTTATCATTCCAGTTGTCGTACCACCTTTAATGGATACCTTATTCGTACATAAATCGACTTGACATTGCGCAATTTCTGATGATAATTTTTTGAAATAATCCCAAACTTTCGATTTGTTTGTGGCCATTATGGATTAGAGGATATCTATAAATTATATTTTCGAGCAAAATAAAAACAATCCTAATTTTTATACACATAATTATTATTGTAATTAATAATTATACTTACGATGTGTGATCTGTGTTCTGTAATGAGCGCGTAAAAGTGTAAAACATTTCACTGAATTAAATACAATTTCTTAAACTAGAAAAAAAAATCTTACAGTTAAGAAAAATACAGAATATTTAATGTTACTATAGCAACCAATTTAAAAATGTCTAATTGTTTGCTATTTTTTTCTTCAAAAAGCAAAAAATTCTTATAATTTAAATTGTTTAGTTAAGAAAAATAGAAAAAATTTAATGTTACTATAGCAACCAATATCATAACTTCTGATATTTTTTTGCTTGAAAAAAATATTATATCTAAAGTAACTACTCGGTTACTCGACGAAATTACCCGGTTAACCGAATAATGGAAAGTATCTGAAAATAGACGAGTACTCGGTTACTCGATTATTCGTTTGGACACACTAATTGCAGCCTTTGTGCCTTGGCAAATCTGACGATGTCTTCCTGTTTAATGAGCTCTTGAATTTCCGCGTTATTTCTTATATATTCGCCGTTTTCTATTCTTCTGGCACCGAAAATTTTTCGTAAGATTTTTCTTTCAAAGACTCTTAGTCTGTTTTCATCTGCTACAGTTAACGTCCATATTTCGCATCCATATGTAACTACTGGTCGTATTATAGTTTTGTATATTATGAGCTTTGTTTGCCTTGATAACAATCTGGACTGCAACAACTTTTTATTTGCTAAGAAGCTCCTATTGCCAGCTTGTATCCTGTCACATATGGAGAAATGCATGCTGTTGTTGCTGCATACTGTTGCACCCAGATATGCAAAGCTTGAGACCCCTTCGAAATTATACTCGCCAATAGTTATGTTTTGGGGACTTCTTCTGTGGTCTTCTCTTGCCATTTTTAAGTACTTTGTCTTTGTTTCGTTTACTTCCAATCCGATTTTCCTTACTTCTCGCTCTATTTCAGTAAACGCTTCAGCCATGTTTCTATAGCTTCTAGATAGTATAGCAACATCATCAGCGTACGCTACTATCTGATACGCTTTGTTAAATATATTTGCCTCTTTATCTACTTTTTCGATAGCATAATTTAAGACCATGTTAAATAACAGTGCAGATAGCGCATCCCCCTGTCTTACTCCGCTGTTGATTTCAAACTCTTCTGAGATTTGATCCTGGATCTGAACCTTGGCTTTTGTGTTTTCCATTGTCATCATAGCCATCTTAGCAAGCTTTCTCGGTACTCCTTGATTTACCAATGCATTAGAGACCGTTTTTCTATTAATACTATCAAAAGCCTGTCGGAAGTCAAGGAATAGTATGTGGAGATCAGCGTTATACTCATAGCATTTTTCCATATTCTGCTTAATTACAAATATCTGATCCACGGTTGATCTGCCACTTCGGAATCCACCTTGATATTCTTTTATCAAACCTTCCGCAAGTGGTTTTATTCTTTCATATATTATGTTTGATAGTATTTTATATGCAGTGTTCAGTAATGTAAAACCTCTATAGTTTGCGCAATTCATTTTATCTCCTTTTTTGTATATTGGACATATTAGGCCGGTATTCCATTTTTCTGGCATCGTCTCTTGACACCATATTGTACATATTAGATTATGTAGTTTCTAGTGCAGTGTTGTTCCTGCTGCTTTTAGCAGCTCAGAGGTTATTTTGTCTTCCCCTGGAGCTTTGTTATTTTTTAGTCTACTAATTGCCTGCACTGTTTCGTCAAATTGTGGTGTTACCACATTAATATCAGCAGTATGTATATTATCAGATATTGATTCTTCGTCTTCTTGCTTGTTCAATAACTCATTGAAATATCCGCGCCACCTCTTTATTACATCACTGTCGTCCGACACTATTTTACCTTCTTTATCTTTACAGGTACTAATTCGTGGCTGGTAATCTCGAGTTTCTCTTTGAATGTTTTTATAAAAAACTCTTAATGTTATTTAAATTGTGTTCATTTTGGATTTGTTCTATTCTTTTCTTCATTATTTGTTTTTTCTTTTTTCTACATAGTTTATTTGCTATCATTCTTTTTTGTTTATATTCGTCACGATTCATTCTTGTATTTCTTTGTAAAAGTTTTAGTCTTGCTTGGTTTTTTGAGGTAATCGCTGTTTGACATTCCTCGTCGAACCAGTCTGCGTTTCTCTGCCTTCGAATATTACCAACTACTTCAGTTGCTGCTGTGTTTATAGCATTTTCAATGTTTTGCCATTCTTTGTTTATGTTTGTGTTTAAACTTAAGGTGGCGTTTCCGCTAGTCATATGGATTTGTTCTTCAATTGCATGTTGAAAGCTTTCCCTTATTTGCGCACATTTTAATTTGTCAGTATCCCACTTGACTTTTCGAACTCCCCTTCTCATTGCGACATTTGATATCATTGTCGACATGTAGACATTTGTCTTAATGTAGACATTACCAAGTAGTGATCGCTATCGCAATTAGCGCAGGTTTTTACTTTCATTATTGACGAGGATTTTCTTTTTGAAATAAGTATGTGGTCAATCTGATTTACGGCATTCCTTCCCGGAATTCTCCATGTACCCTTGTGTATGTCTTTTCTGTCTAGTGCAGTGCTTCTAATTACTAGGGATGTTTCATTTGCGAAATTACATAAACGTTGTCCATTTTCGCTAGTGGTTTCATGTAGGGAAAAATTGGTCTGTTATACTACAAAATAATAAATTAACATGTATGTACCTACTGATAAATTGCATTTAAGGTACCTCAGGCAAATAAGGCCTAGCGGGTAATAAGGCCTAAACAACAAAAATCATACTAAAAATTTTAAAATGCACTTTATTGATTTACACGTCCATTGATAATTGTAAAAAAATGTCCGATCAAAAAAATTACTTATTTCACTACAGCTAGTTTGATATTATTTGTGTTTATATTTTGAGGATTCTTTTGTTTTGTGATAATATAAATTTTTTTTTTATTAACGTAAGTAATATTTTGACTAAAATTATAATTATTATTCTTATTTTGTCTTAAATATTTACTTTGTGATTGCTTTCTTTAACAAAAGAAATTATTTTATTAATATTTTATTAAAAAAGTGGTTTTTTAGATTTTATAAAAAATAGTTAATAAAGGTTTAATAAGGCCTATTAAAAAAATTTATAGGCCTTATTAAACTCTCTATTATTATTTTTTTTAAAGAACGAATATTAATATTAAAATTAATCACATTTTATATTTTTCGAGAGGTAAATAATAAAAATTGGTAATTTGTATATAAAATGTGTTTCCAGATCTAAGCTCTTTTTGTATCATGCCACCAAAAAAACGAAAAAAAAACAAATTATCTTGACTGAATTAATGTTTTTTTTTTAAGTAAAAAAATTAAATTTTTTTTTAATTTTTTAGAATATAAGATATAAATAATAAACCTACTATGTAATATGTTGAATTTTTTTTAAGTTATCGAATTTTTTTTTGTTTGTTTTTTAAAAATATACTTTAGCCTTATTAAATATATGAAAAAATATTTAGGCCTTATTATACTAACATAGTATAATAAGGCCTATTTTAGCATTTTTGTTAAATGTTTATAATTTTATGTTTCCTAGTCAGAATGAACAGTTATGTTTTTTTTTTAAAGTATAATATTCTGTTTAACTAAAATGAAATAAAAGTTATTGAATTTATTCAGTAGTTTTAATTATTTTATCAAGTTTCGTTAGCTAGGCCTTATTTGCCTGAAGTACCTTACTTATAGAAATATAGAAATAAAATAAAAATAAATATATAAAGAGTATTTAATTTCAATTAACAACATATTATATTTTATTAAAATAACAAAAACAAATATTTTATAGAAAATTTTTTTTTAAATATCTTATACATTTTGCATACAAAATTTATAAATTATTTTACATTACATTATATTATTGCAATATCAAATATTTCATTTAATTCCGTTTCTGGAATTTCAATATCATCTTCAATTTTTTTCTTATAAATACTACTTGTACCAATAGTTGATACGATATGTTTATCTATTATATAATTATTGCAACATTTTTTAATTGAACTCAACTAGGTTTTAATATTCAAAAGTGAATTAAGCATTTTTAAACCAATTCGATTTCTAATTTTAGTTTTTATTATATTCATTTTACTAAAAACTCTTTCAATTTCTGCATTTGAAAAAGGTAAATTTAAAAAATTAAAGGCAAAACTTGCTAATTTTTCATATGGTTGTTTTTAGAAAACAAAATTTTTTAACAGTTATTGTTTATTGTACATATAATAAGAAAGATCATTCATTTCGACCGAATATTAAACATAACTGAAATTTATATATTCGAAATTCAAAAATGACATTAAGCGCAAAGATAATTTGATTTAGAAATAACAGGGATAGAGAAAGGCACAACAACTTGATTTATTAATCGAAATGAGGGATAGGAAAATTTCTGAACGAACTTTTGTGAAGAAAACTAAAAATATTTCTATATAATGCATAATCAGATAGATAATGAAAGCAAAAATGAAAGCGGTTAAGGTTTTGTTTATTTTTTTTTTTTGCTGACGGAAATAAATGATTAATGCCAAATTAATGCTCTGAAATAAGAAAAATATGCCACTTTAATGCCAGCATAATTTTTTAGAGAAATTATGCTTTTCAGGTGTTACAAATGCCACCGATGCATCAAATTATGCCATAATGGTAACACTGATCGCAACACTGGTACTATGTAGAGTGAAAAATGGTCTAAAAATTTATAAATTGGTATAAATTGAGAGAATAAAAATAAAGGGTATAAAATAGAAATATTTAGTTACAATACATTTAAAATGTGCCAACCGTTTTGAGAGAATTTGAAAAAATATGCGAAAAAAGTTTCATACAAATTTTTAACATGAAAATGTTTATCTATATAATATAATTCTTAATCAATGCTTAAACATAAAAAAATCGAAATAACAAAAAATTAAAATTTTGTATTATTTAATTTCATTTTTTATTTAAAAAGAAATAAAGCCAAGAATTAATTAAAATTTTGGTTACAATATATAAAAAACATTTCTTTTAAATTTTGGAATAAAAAGCTTTGTCTATTCGTTCGTAAAACGTTTTTATACATCGAAAAGCTTCTTTCTACATCAACGGACGTAAAATTTTAATGATAAAGTTCCATTAGTGATTGGTTTTCAGTTTCGCTGTATGCGTCACTTAATTTGGACGAAATTGTTTTCATCAAACGATAGCCTTGGTTCTTATCTATGACATTGGAAAGTTTTTTTTTTAATTTTTACGGCTATTTCACCATTTACATTTAGAATTTTTTTTTCAGTATCGGTGACAATTGAAATTTGTTCCGCAAGAGTTTGTCCAGATTTGTAATTTAATTATTGATTCATCCAAAAATCCATAATTTGATGCAATAAAAATTATGTCAGATTTAACCGTGATATCGCGTAGGATTGTTTTTGATATTTTTATTGACGCTGCATCATCCTCGTCCAATGCTTCAACAACTCGCAAAATTTTTTCAAATTTTTTGCGTAGTAATTAATTGCTTTAATCCAAGTTCCCCACCTCGTGGTTATTGGTTGGGGTGGGAGAGGAAGTTCTGGCTCCATATTTTTAAAGGTTTGCGCTCTTGACTGAGCCTTTAAAAAAACTTTTTTTACATTTGCTATAAGCCGATCGACTTCAGAATATGAGCTTCGAATTTGTTGACAAATGTGATGTAGTCCATGAGCGACACAAGTGACATGTGTGACCTTTGGATAAAAGGTTTGTATTGCTCGAGCAGCTTTTATCATATAGGGTGCCGCATCTGACACAAAAAGCAAAATTGATTCTGTATCAAAACTGTCGCCTAAAATTTTAATTCAGTCGTTAAATAGTCGAGCAATGGTAGAAGAATTTGCTTGGACCAGTTCAGCAGTGTTTAATAAAAATTTTTGTTTTGAAATGTGTTCATCTTGATCCAAAACTCCTATGATAACGTTTGCTGTGTATCTTCCAGTAACATCAATAGTTTCATCAACACACAACCGTACAAATCGATTTTTCAAACAGCTTTTAATGTTTTTCATAGTTACAGCGTATAAATCTTTGATTTGTTTTGTACGAAGAGTGGTTTCGGATGGTACTTTGTAGTCAGTATACTTTTCCAAAAATTATAGTATATTTTTGTTGCGAATTTTATATTGTCTGCCGCGACAAACGCTTTACATAAATCTTCTGCAAATTCAGAATTACTGCTAGATGTACAACTTTTTCCAAAAAAATTGCTGCGAATGCGTGGTTCTTGTTTCTATTTTTTGTTTGAGTTCAAGATGTTTCAAACTTTTCAGATGCTGTTTAATTGCAAATATTTTTTCTGATGAAACTGGTTTGTTACATATTTTACAAAAAAAGGACAGTTCCGTCAGTTTTCAAATCTGGATAATCAATCCTTCACATATTGTCTTAATTTGTTTGCAACAGATGCTTTTAACTTTGGCATAATCTAATACATATATATATGTATTAGACATCTGCACAATTGTATTCAAAAGCGCTTTCAAAACATTCTATAATAAGTAAAACTTTTTATATTCTGTTTTGAAAGCTTTCAAACCAAATGCATTCATTACAAAATTATTATAGAATAGAGTAAATGAAATACAAAATTGTTGTAGAATAGAATGAATATGTATTTGATTTATTATGTGTACACGAAAATAGAATATTTATAGTATTTGTATTTATATAACGAGTACACCAAATATAATAAAAATATTTATAGTATTTGTATTTATATACCGAGTACACCAAATATAATAAAAAAAATTGTAATATGTAGTACGTATAACCAGGTAGGCTACCATGTATTGCTACTTACGCTAAACGTAAGTAGCATGAGAAAAAATGACACCATGTAGAGCGCATATAGGAAATTTGCGCATTCGTAAGTAGCAACTTTGGTACCATGGTGTGCTACTTGCGAACATTTTTGACGTTTATTTTACTTTTTTCATTCGCTTGATAATTTGTATGCGAAGGAGGTGTAATTTTTTAGTTTTTAACAATTAGTTAGTAGTTTTTAATAAACATGTAAGTATATTCATATAATATATATCATTTATAGAATTTATGATAATTAAAGTTCTATGTTTAAGCACAAATTACTTTAACTATACTTTGTTTCAAACTAACAAAAATATTTTAAGGCAAACATTTTTTTGTTCATTGTGATAAAACTAAATTGGAAAAAAAATAATCAATTATTAAAAATGAATCTTTTACTTAAAGAAGCCATAAGACTATTTACCTCTTGGTAGGCATTTGCATTATATTAGATTTTTCCCTAAGAATTTTTCTTTGGATTGGCACATTATTTACTTCATCACTGTCACTTAAAAACAATGCTATGGAATCCATTTTTTTTTATTTAACTTTACTTTTTATTTAAAATTATGTTTTATTTTATATTTAAAAAAAATTTTATTTCACTTGTTTACAAATTTACGATTTTACAAACAAAAACAAATGTATAAATGTCAATTTTAAAAATTTTAGAAGGAAAAACAAATGTCAAAGTGGCAATTTTAAATATTTTCAATGGCAGCACAGTTTTTCGATGCGTTTTTGTTACATGGTACCAATTAATTTACGCATCGCAAATCAAATGTGCACATTTTTGCGATGCGCATTCTTTACATGGTAGGGGCCCAGTACGTATTATATCAATGAGTAATATGTAGCTTTGTTTTGTCACTGCTTTGTTATTTTATCTTCTTTTTGATTTCTTTTTTTCTTTTTCTTTTTCATTATATTTAGAGTACTCGGGTATACTTGGTGTATTTTAAAAGATTAAGAAGAATTGAAATTTGATTTTCAAGACATCAAAGTATTTATGAAAAAAAAAGCTTTTCAATTTCTTATTTGAAATAAAACGAATAGAATAAATATAGTTAAGTTGTAGTTTGAATATATACCATATTTAAAGCTTTTAGAACGAATGTATAGAATTAGAATACAGTATTTGAATATATTCGATAATTTTAATAAAGGAATATATTTGTGCAGATTTCTAATGTGTATGAAATAGGTACAAAAAATAATTAGTCGGTTGAATTATTCTTTCTAATTGTTTATATTGATATAAATCTTTTAATAATTTGTCTCAATACTTAGTACGTATATTTACCAAATTTTTTTTTTTTTTTTTATTAAAGATTTAAACACAATTTGAGGTACCTAGTATAATGTAAAAAAGAACTAAATATATGTATTAAACTTAATATGTTCTTAACAGTTAGTCAATATACTGCCTACTAAACTTTTGAATAAATAAAAATAACGTAATACTCAATCTAGTAACTCTAGTAACAACTCATATTAATCTATATAACTGCACTAATTAAATCTTTTGCTTATCTTAATGTAGTTATTATTTTATTGTTTTAATTTCCTTTGTCTTAGAACATGTTTTTAAATTCTCAAAGGTTATTTCCCGAGTTTTTTAAATTCTAAACACTAATATGAAAACACATACAAATGCACAAATGAAGTCCATTACTTAATGCGTACTTTGTTATTTTTGTAAGCGTAATGCATACTTTGATGTTTGTACTTTGTAAGCGTAATATGTATTTTTTTGTTTGTAAGCGTAGGTACTTTTAATTTCCTTTATGTTAAAATTTGAAACATTCTTGAAATTTTTGTAAATTATGAATACAAAATTATTTAAAAATTTCTTTAATAATAAATTTTTTTTTGCAAAATTTTCAAAAAAGGTTTAAAAATGTTAAAATATGCTCTTTAAGCAAAAACATGCTAAAATATGCTGTAACAGGCGAAATAAGCAAAAATATGCTCTAACAAATAGGGCTTAAAATCCATAAATTTTCATGAAACGGATAAATAACCAGTCCATTTCTCAATAACACTTAAGGAATAAAAACATGCTCGTGCATGTTTTTGGTTGCCCTGCTGATAATAAATAAAACACTTACATTTGACTTTGTAGGCCTTGGAGTGCTCACATCTTTGATGAAATCTAACTGGCTGTGCCAGTAAGTTTTTGAAGTATATAATTCATCTACTCCGGCACCGCTTTGTTTGGAATCTTTTAGCTAAAATAAAAATATAATTTTATTTTAAATTAGCAATTGTTTACCCGTTTTTCTTCGTTCCAAAAATTTGTACGGATTTGATTTATTTTTTTCCTGACTTGTGCCTCATCCATATCAAAAATTTTGGCTATCTCATCGTAATATTTCGCTTTTTCGATGATAATTTTTTGCGAGGGATCTTTGATGTTCCACAAGCATTCCCTCATTTTATACTCCTGTATAAAACGGAGCAAATCACTTATCTTGATTTTCTTTTTGTGTTATCTTATCAATATTTATTTTTGCCTAAAAAACTTTTAATTAATAATTGTATACTTACTTATATTAATTGTTTCCTTTTGGATGTATACTTATCTTTTAATCTTCTTTTACTTCTTTAATAGCTGCAAGTAATTTCTTTCAAACAATTTATTTAATAACTTACGAGACAAATGCAAAATATTGAATGCGCCAAAAGAAAAAAAAACAACGTCAGATCAAAATACAAACTATTCCCAATTTAATTTAATGACAATGGAAAATTTGAGATTTGACAATAAAATGTTTTGAGATTTTGACAGTAACATGTTTGAGATGACTTTTGCCAAACTTAAATTATGTATTGCAAAAGTCTTTGTCTTTATTTAATATTTTTTCTTGATTACTCATCATACGAATAATTAACTAAAAGAGATCATCTTGACTACGCGAAGCAGAACTAGAGGTATTTGCACGTACAGCATCAACGAAAGATACACCCGGACGTAAACCCGAATTACATTGAATATTATTATTCACCTTAAAACTATTAGCTGATGATGAACTCAAGTTATACTTACTGGATTTAGATGATGTATTACGTTTTTGAATGACCGGCAAAATACTTTTAGTAAAATAAGTGCATTCACTCTGATTATTTGCAGAGTGAAGGCCTTTGCAATTTACACATCGCGCAAGGATTTCATTAGGTTTACAACACTTACCAGGGCCATGAGAATCCAAACACTTAAGTATGAAAATAAAGTTGACAGTTAGAACATTGAAAATTCCCTCATCAAAGTCCCCAGGAACAACGATTTTAAACAAAGATAAATCTGGAGCATTTTGTCGTATATATCCAGTTTTGAAAAGAAACATCTCAGTTGATTCAGGAAATCCAGCACGCAAAAGTTCACCTTTAATTTCATTTGCCGAAAAGCCAAAAGTTGAATTTAGGCCCCGTAAAACAAAGCACTTACGTTTTTCAGTTTTGGCCAGATAAGTGTGGTAAGAATACCCAGCTTTGCCAATCGTTTCTTGAATATTCTGCCGAGATTCAAAATTTATTGGAAAAACACGAGCACCAGTACCGTTGTTTTTCGGCTTTATCGAAAATAAGTTGGCCCAACATCGCTCGATAGCTTTCTATATAGAGCTGAAAATCCACCAGCAGGAAAATCCGCCTGGACAGGCGGAATCTTAACATTTTTATCTTTTTTTCCACGATGGCAAACAAAATTCCAATTATTGCCCTCACTCATGAAATGCTTTAGCACTACTATCCATTATAAGCTGCAAAAATTCGTCAAAAAAATTTCAAAGAAAAAAAAAATTTTTTTGAAATTATTTATTTTAAATAATTGTTTTTAATTATTTAAAATACTGGTATCCCTTGTATAACGCGATAGTTACGTTCCAGGGAAATTCCGCGTTATGTGTTTTCGCGGTATATAAGACTTAGTTTTCATATAAATTTGGGGGTTATGTTCCAATAAGTTTTTTTACAAAATAAATTACACATTTAATAAGAAATAATATATATTCTCAACTCAAAACTAAAATTCAGATTTTGTTATAAAATTAAAACCATAAAAATAAAATTAATAACAATTCAAAATTCAAAAAACAAAATAAAACAAATTATGTACATACATTCATATTATAAAATTTAAAAACAAACTGAAAAAAAACTAAAAGTTTATTAACAGACTTCATTACAATTAGTCTGTTTCGCTGTTTTCAAGCATCCTATTTCGTGAAAGTCGAGAGCGTTTTGGACGTGTAATAGCATCATCAGAAGATTTTTCTTCAAAATATATTTCGTTGTTGGGTAAAAAAATTAGCTGTGGATCCATGTGAGCGTTGTGGGCCTGTAATAGTGCCATCAGAAGATATTTCTTCAACATAGTTTTCGTTGTTGGATAAAAAACTAGTTGTGGAACCTTGTGATTCTTCCACTGGTTTTGTCATTACGAAATCAGTTATCAGTTTTTGCTTTGTTTTTTTTTCAAGTTCCTTTTCAATTTCATAATAAGGTGCTAGATTAATGTCTATTTGCCTTATTATTTTGCTTGATCTCTCCAGTGAAGGATCATTATTTGTTAAAAAAAATTTCATTTTCTGAACCAAACTTAAACCTTCTCGTATGGATTTCAGGGAGAAATCTGGAATTGATTCATAGATATCTTCTTCCGAAGTTACTTCATTTCTTCCAAGTGCGAGATTGGGGGCGGTTGGAGATTCGGTTATTAATTCAATTAACTCTGTTTCGGTGAGGTCTGTAGTATCGTTTATAATTTCATAAATATCATTTTCGTTCATATTATCAAAACCTTCTCCACCTAAACGTTGACCTATCGGAAATATTTGGCTTATTTCTGCACTTAATGGTGGTACTTTTCTGATTGAAATTTCAATCTTATAGATTTAATTACTTGGGTTTTTTAGTAATTTAAATAAAAAAACTGTTAAAAAAAATAATAAAATAATTACTAATTTCCAATTACTGAAAATTTTTTTCTTTCCGTTTATTACATTTAGTCAATAAAATGTTGAGGTTAAATACTATATTTTTAAATATTAACAAGGAAAAAAATTTTATTTTATTATTTTAATTAATTTTGATTGTAAATGACAATTTAATTACATTTTACATTTTTTTTAAATACATCAACATCTTCTCCATTTGACGAAATTTCAATTGTTTTCACTTTCATTTCAATTTATATATTATATTCAATCTATATGTTTAGATTTTATTATTAAACAATAAACATAGGTACATAAAACTTATTTTAAATTAAGTTTTAAATAATATTTTAAACTTACACCTTTAATTTTAACACTGCTCAATTTCTAGTCCATCTAATTCAATTATATTATCTTAAATGTACATTCAACCAAATTAAATTATTAATTAAAACCAAAGATTATCTATTACAATGAGATGAAGCCCTTTAATTTACACATTTTTCACAACTATTCAAACAAATACGTCATCGCTAACGATCATTTTATTATTTTTTACTTTGCAATATAGCAATATAGCTTTTTTTTTCTTTGTTTTATTTTTGGCTTGCATTATTCAATAAATTGTACGAAATACACCGAGTATTTCGAATATTTCAAAGATATTCGCAGTATTCCAATTGTAAAGTTCAAAACATTCCAATTGGAAACAAACGAAACGAATATGCTAAAATATATGGATATGTATTAATGTATTAACGGCTACTTATTGATTATTTATGTTTTTAAAACTAGATAGTTACCTATATTTTCTAATGTTGGCTGACTTTTTAATGCAGCTGTATTTTTTTTATATTTGGTGTATCGATGTTTCGCTTCAAATAACTTTTATATGCATGCAATGCAGAATAAAAGCAGAATATTCGTCTGTTTCGCTTTGATTTAACGAAATTTAAGTCTATTTAAAAAAAATTTCAAAACACATACCTAAGTTCGATATTAGACATCTGCACGAATGTATTCAAAAGCTCTTTCAAACTGCTTATGGGAACTGTTATTAATAGAAAAAAAATTTTTATAACTTTTCTTAAATTCTTTATTAATTTTCTTAATAACGTTTTTTCAAGGGTAAAATTATAATTGTAAAACAACATAAAAACTAAAAAATTTGAAATCTTTGACTGCCGTATTTTTTCCTGGTCAATGTTTTAAACATTATTTTTGAAATGTTGCAATTTTTTTAAAAATTAAAAAATTGAATAAAAATTTATTCAAAAACATAAAAAATTCATTGTAACAAAAAAACTTAATATATAATATTAATTGACAAACGTTAATAAAATAAAAAAAAACTTAAAATTAATAACACAAAAATAAAGGAACTAAGTATTTTTAATACAAAAATGGAAATACGAAAGCGTGGAAATACATTATTAAAACACTCTTAATCATATTTACGGCTTGATCTTGCCTCCTTTAACAAATTTGTATTTTTTAATATGTATTCATGCATTTCGTAACAATTAAATGTAAAATTAACGACGCATTTTAATATTGCTTCAACAGTCTCCGGTAGTAACCGATTTCTTTCATCCGACCATTGAATTTCCATTAGGGAAAATATGCGCTCCACATTCGCATTATGGCCAGGAATACAAAATAAATATTCACATATTTTAAAAATATCGATATATTGTTCTGCAAATTCAATTTTCATTTTGGGCAAAATAAAACTCCATTTTTCGGAGGTTAATTTCTGCGCCCATTCATTTTCTTCTCTATTTTTTTCTTCTGACAATATGGTTGAAACGGTTTGAATTTGGCTGAATAGGAACGTATCATTTAAAATTATATTTTTTTATTTTGGGTAGTTAAAAGTTTCTAATACTTTCTCCCATTCTGGCTTTTCTTTTAAATTCATCCATGAAAACACCGAATACTTTTTTAATGGCGTGATCCATTTGCTTAAATAAGTAACAAATGTTTCATAAAATTGAATTGTGTGATTATGAAACTGCTTAATTTCCACCATACTCAATAAAGCAGATTCTTCATTTTTTATTAAAATTGTCCTAACACTTGCTGGTAAAAATTTTGAATCACTTTTTTTTCTACAATTTGTACAGTAACTTCTAAAACATCTAAAGTTTCAATAACTGACATACAACATCTCTCAATTTTTAAAATTTGATTATGAGCTGAGCCAGCTTGGCTATGTACAAACCAAAGATATGCCTTACTCAGAGAATTGTTAAAAAATTTTAGTATTGATTTTGGTGGTTTCTCTTCGGGTTCTGAGAAAAAAAACGATTTTAAGGCTTCAAATATCTTTAAAATTCTTTCTATTGCTGGCAAAAGCGAAAGCCATCTTGCTTTTGAATAAGAAAGCACTGTTTGGTATTCCAATTTAACGAATTCACAAAATTCTTTTAAACGTTCAGTACTACCAGTATATATTGAAAAATAGTTGAATATTTTGTAAACGATTCAGTCAATATCACAAGATTGTAGATGTTTGACCAGTAGATGTTTGCATAGTATTGTTTAAAATATGTGCAGGACAAACTATACCTTCAATATCGGTACCTAATTGGTCCTTTAATTATGTGAAAACATTGTTTCTTCCTAATCTTGCTACACCACCAAAATTGACATCGCCTTTTTGGAACTAGTGCCCCATACTTTATACCATAAGTAAGATGGCTATGGAATACACTGTAATAAACTGATTTTTTAACAGTACTAGGCAGGAGATTAGAAATTTTGTAAAATTTTCCTGCAGTCGATGACAATTTTCTGCTCAGTGTTTCCATGTGTGTGCTCCATTTTAGATTTTCATCTATCCATATACCCAAGTATTTGTATTTGGACACTTTTTCCAACATATCGCTAAAAATCCTTATACTCAGACTAGGTGTTTTTGAGCCAATTAACATATATTTACTTTTCTTAGCATTTATTGTAAGTTTGTGTGTGTTCATCCAACTTTGAATCTTTTTGACCTCCACATTCATTTTATTTTCTAATAATTCATAATTTTGTTCCTCAAACACTATACAAATATCATCAGCAAATAAAAATATTTCAGCATTTATATTGATTTCTTGGAGGCTCTCCATATATAACGTGAATAAAAGCGGTCCAAGAATACTGCCTTGTGGAACTCCGTAGTTTACAATCTCTTCGCTACTTTTATCCTCTTTAACTTGTATAAATTGAGTGCGATTACTTAAATAGGATAGAAACCAATTATAAGCCGACCCTCTGATGCCATAACTATATAATTTTTTTATTAATATCTTATGGTCCACAATATCAAATGCTTTTGACAAATCAATAAATATTAATGATACCATTTTTTTATTGTCTTTGAGTTTTTGACCATGAGTGACCATATCAATAATTGCTGTTTCCGTACTAGATTTGGCTCTAAACCCATATTGTTTATTGCTGAATAAGTTGTTTTTCTTCAGGAAAGCATGCACTTGGTTATAGATCACTTTTTCAATAATTTTTGCCAAAATGGGTTCGAGACATATAGGTCTGTAATTGTTTAAATTATCCTTATCACCACCTTTGTAAATAGGTATTATTTTTCCAACTTTAAGTGAACTCGGAACGATTTTTTCGCTGATAGACTTATTGACGATTAATGATATATTTTCACATAACTCATCTTTACAATTTTTGAGTAGATGAGTTGATATACTGAACTGGTCATACGACTTTGAATTTTTTAAACTTTTAATAATATTGGCTATTTGATGTTTATTGACAAGTTCAAATTTGATGCAAGAATTGACTTTATTTGGCTCATAAAAAATATCATTCGTAAAGTTTTTTGCTAATACTTCCCCCGTTTTTGCAAAGTGTTGGTTTAATTTATTTAATTTAGCTAGCTTGCACTCATCCGACATACCTTGTAAAAATTCATTCTTTTTTTCTGTTTTTTCACAGTTGTAAATCACTTCATTTATACAATTCCATGTCTTAGCTGGATTATTTGCACTTTCGGTAAATTTTTTTTCATAAAACATTTTCTTTTTTATTCTTCTTAATCTGGTCACCTTATTTCTATAAAACTTATACTGGTTTTCTAGATCGAAATTATTACAGTCTTTTCTCCATTTAGAGTACCATAATTGTTTTAAATTGACAACAGATATAAGTTCGGCGTCCGCCCATGAATTAGTTGTTTTTTTGTTTTTTCTAGGTAAAATAATTTTAGAAGCTTTATTGATTTTGACTTGTAATTTCGATATAAATTCAGTAACAATTTCGTCACAATTTTTTGATGAATTTAATTTAATTGGTTCATTTTTCAATATTTCATGTAAACGATTCATGTTAGTTGTTCTTATCATAGAGACTTCACTGTAATTTTTATTGACATATGCTTTCTTATTTAAAACTTCAAAAACAATGACATTGTGATCAAATAAATCAATATTTACATGTGATAATTTTAGTTCTTGTGTTAAATTATTAGTGAAAAAGTGGTCAATTGAAGATCCGGATATATTGCGAGTTGGAAAATCGTTGGTTGTTGCAGTTAAAAAAATTGTTCATATTCATGAAATTTTTGTATTTAAATATTTTTGTATTTTCAAATAAATTTAAGTTGAAATCACCAAATATATATGTGTTTATATTGCAATTAGTTTTAGATATACATTTTTCTAGTTCGTGCAAAAAACTGTTGAAACTATTGTTATCATCAGTTGGTGATCTATAAACATTTATAATATTACAAGTGATATTTTTTATCTTTATGTTTATGCTTAAGATACTGTCATAGTTGTTGGAATATGAATATTTGGTCGAGTAAGTATATTTATTGTTGACAAAGACACCACAACCTCCACCAGTTTTATTTTGTCTACATGCACATACAGATGAAAAATTAGAAATATTATATAAGGAAACATCATCATCTCTCAACCAAGTTTCAGATATACATATAACATCAATGGAATCATTTAATATTTTCAACATAACCTCAATATCGTCAATTTTATTTTTTATGCTTCTAGCATTCAAGTATAAAATAGAAACATCATTATTTATAGAATTAATTGAAATTTCATTTAGTGTGTTTAATTTTTTATTTACTGGGTTAAAAAGGAACGGGTACTTAGATATATTATTTGTTAAACTCATTTAAAATATCTACGTTTTTTATGTGTATAATTTTACTATTTATATCCTTACGGATAAAAATTTTTCCATTATTAACCCAGGTAAATTCAATTTTTTTTTCTCTTCTTAAGTCTCTGGCTCTTTTATATATAAAACTATAAAAATTTGTTAATAGTTCATTCATATAAACAGGTTGATTTGAATTGTCTTGTAGGATCGTACCAGAATGAAGATAATTTTGTTTTTTCTTATTTTGTTTATATTTAGATAAAAGGCTAACCTTACTTTTGTTCTCCATAAATTCAACTATAATATCAGGTGGGTCAGCATTATTATTATTCACTTTCACTTTTCTGTATACTTCTTTAAGAGGTAGCTTAACAGGATCCAAGTTGAAATGAGATAAAATATTTGAACTGATCACTGATAGATCTTCATCTTTGCTCTCTGGAATTCCACTAATTGATATGAAATTATTGAGCTTATCTTGATCCATAATATGTAACTTTTTTTCTGTATAATTAAGACGTGTTTTTAAGTAATGAATTTCATTGTTGAGATTTATATTATCTTCAGTTAGGTTATTAGTTATCATTTTATAATCCTCTAAAGTTTTTTTTACACACTTCAATTCACTTTCTAAATATTGATTATTTGCAATTAGGATATCAAGTTTTTGGTTAAGAACTTGCAAGGTAGATTGATCTTCTATTAAGATCGAATCATTTTTATTTAATATTGCATTCTGAGTTTTATTTTGTTCAATGTTTTGTGGAACTAATATAGAACTGCGACGTCGATTGCGGGAAGACATACAAATCGAACAGAACCAAATCCGTTTTTCATTTATAGTTTCTTCGAATTTTTTACTCGCCAAACCGGAACAATTTTTATGAAAACTTTTCTTACAACTTCCGTCGCAAATAATAAAATTATTTCCCGATAATTTACAATTTCTATTACACTTGTCACAATTCGATGTTGTTACATTAGCCGCCATTTTATTACTCTCTTATAAATTAATATATAAATTATATAAGTAATATATAAATTAATATATTTATTTTACTGTCTTAATTTTTTCAATTGAAAATATTAATGTCATTGATATTGAGAATATTAATTTATTGTTATTTAAACAGAACTAATAAAATAAAATTTTTAAGAATATTTTACTAAATTTAAAAAAAAACAATAAATGGTTATCTTGTCAAAGTGAAATTAAATTATATTGATTTCTAGTATTAAATTCGTATTAAATAAGTATTTCTAGTATTAAAATTTGAAGAATTTAAAGAATCAATTAAATAATTAAGTTTTAAAATAAAGTCAGCAGTTGGATTAACTTTATTACACATTAAATGGAAAAAATTAGGATCAGTATTTTCCGTTGCTTTTATAGCTGCATATGTATTGTGATTAAATATATAATATTAATTGACAAACGTTAATAAAATAAAAAAAACTTAAAATTAATAACACAAAAATAAAGGAACTAAGTATTTTTAATACAAAAATGGAAATACGAAAGCGTGGAAATACATTATTAAAACACTCCTAATCATATTTACGGCTTGATCTTGCCTCCTTTAACAAATTTGTATTTTTTAATATGTATTCATGCATTTCGTAACAATTAAATGTAAAATTAACGACGCATTTTAATATTGCTTCAACAGTCTCCGGTAGTAACCGATTTCTTTCATCCGACCATTGAATTTCCATTAGGGAAAATATGCGCTCCACATTCGCATTATGGCCAGGAATACAAAATAAATATTCACATATTTTAAAAATATCGATATATTGTTCTGCAAATTCAATTTTCATTTTGGGCAAAATAAAACTCCATTTTTCGGAGGTTAATTTCTGCGCCCATTCATTTCCTTCTCTATTTTTTTCTTCTGACAATATGGTTGAAACGGTTTGAATTTGGCTGAATAGGAACGTATCATTTAAAATTATATTTTTTTCTTTTGGGTAGTTAAAAGTTTCTAATACTTTCTCCCATTCTGGCTTTTCTTTTAAATTCATCCATGAAAACACCGAATACTTTTTTAATGGCGTGATCCATTTGCTTAAATAAGTAACAAATGTTTCATAAAATTGAATTGTGTGATTATGAAACTGCTTAATTTCCACCATACTCAATAAAGCAGATTCTTCATTTTTTATTAAAATTGTCCTAACACTTGCTGGTAAAAATTTTGAATCACTTTTTTTTCTACAATTTGTACAGTAACTTCTAAAACATCTAAAGTTTCAATAACTGACATACAACATCTCTCAATTTTTAAAATTTGATTATGAGCTGAGCCAGCTTGGCTATGTACAAACCAAAGATATGCCTTACTCAGAGAATTGTTAAAAAATTTTAGTATTGATTTTGGTGGTTTCTCTTCGGGTTCTGATAAAAAAAACGATTTTAAGGCTTCAAATATCTTTAAAATTCTTTCTATTGCTGGCAAAAGCGAAAGCCATCTTGCTTTTGAATAAGAAAGCAATGTTTGGTATTCCAATTTAACGAATTCACAAAATTCTTTTAAACGTTCAGTACTACCAGTATATATTGAAAAATAGTTGAATATTTTGTAAACGATTCAGTCAATATCACAAGATTGTAGATGTTTGACCAGTAGATGTTTGCATAGTATTGTTTAAAATATGTGCAGGACAAACTATACCTTCAATATCGGTACCTAATTGGTCCTTTAATTATGTGAAAACATTGTTTCTTCCTAATCTTGCTACACCACCAAAATTGACATCTCCACAAAATGCTACACATTTTTTTAAATCCACTTTATGATCCTTCAAAATTTGGATACAAAAATTTGAAATAATTTCTGAAGTTTTATCTTTTAAATTCTCCGATTTTAAAAGTTTCACATTAGTTCCATTTTTATTAAAATATTGAACAACTAGTGGGAAAATTTTTTTCCACTTTGTGGTTACTGAAATCCGTACTAATACTATAAAATGAACACATTGATAATTCATTCAAAATTATTTCTAATGTATGTGGGGAACTTTTGTAATTAATATTGTTATTTTAGTTCTACCAGCTGAATACTTTGCAGCTAATTTTGAATCACTGAATAGCTTGGGTATTAATTTGTTAACACAATCCGTTGAATTAATAAAAGACTGGTGATGTTTTACAACATGATATGCAAAACATAATTCGTTAGCAATTACCTCGTCTTTATCGGTACTATCACGTTTTACAAAAAATTTTGTCAAAGGCTTTTTACACATGCTTGAAGATGCAACTACAGATTTATGTTTCTGTCTATTGATATGATCTTTAATATCAGACAAACCACCATGACTGATACTAAAACTCGAATTACAATTCTTCAAAACGCTTGACACTTAGAAATTGACACTTTCTTTTTGGCATTTTTAGGGTAACTATATAAAAAATTAAAATAATAAACCAAGTATAAATATAAAAAGCAATAAACTCACATATTTATAAACAATTTAATAGCTTTAAATATTGTAAATAAAAAAATAACTTTCCCACGACGACCACAGATTAAATTAAACAAAAGCAAAACTTAACCATCTGTCATTCATAACAAAAACAAACTACCCAACAAGAAAATTTTCATATTAAAACCCATCGAACAAGAAAGCTAATTCGAAAAATAGAAAAAGAAACTTTGGAGGCAGTTGTCCTCCAAAATTTTTAATTTTGTTTGCAATATTGCAATGCAAAAAAACCGGGACAATGATCTCCAAACCGGGACGTCTGGCAACCCTATGCATACCTATAAATAAATCTATATATATAAAAGGGAATGTTACAAGTATTTAAACTTCTTTGTTCTAAAATGAAAACGGTTTGACCGATTGACTTCAAATTTTGTATACGTGATGCTCTTTGAGAATTGAGTAGACACTATTGACAGTTTTGGAATTTGTTAACCCATGTAGGGCCGACGGGTGGTCAAAAAAAATGTTGGGTCCAAATTTTGTCCGATTTTACGAAATTGTGCTTTGGCTTAAAAAAAAGCCCCAAAAAAAATTTTGTTGAGTTCCATTAACCCATTGCGGCCCAACAGCTTATTATAGGTTTTTTTCAATATTTTACTCTAAATACGAAACGGTTTGACCGATTGACTTCAAATTTTGTATACGTGATTCTCCTTGAGAATTGAGTTGACACTATTAATAGTTTTGGAATTTGTTAACCCATGTCGGGCCGAAGGGTGGTCAAAAAAAATTTTGGGTCCAAATTTTGTCCGATTTTACGAAATTCTGCTTTAGCTTAGAAATCCCCAAAAAAAATTTGGTTGAGTTCCATTAACCCATTGCGGCCCAAAAGTTTTTTATAGGTTTTTTCAAAACTTTACTCTAAATTCGAAACAGTTTGACCAATTGACTTCAAATTTTGTATACGTGATGCTCCTTGAGAATTGAGTTGACACTATTAACAGTTTTACAAGTATAGAATTTTTTAACCCATGTCGGTCAAAATAATTTTGGAAGCTAATATTGTCAAAATTTGCGAAGTACTGCTTTGGCTAAAAAGAAAGCGTCAAAAAATTTTGTTGAGTGATTTGGGAGCAAATTACGTCCAATTTTGCGCAATACTGCTTTGCCCAAAGAGAAAGTGTAGTTCCGTTAACCCAGTGGAGCTCAGTGGCTTTTAATAGATTTTTGCGTTACGTTCTAAATTAGAAACGATTTGACCGGTTGACCTCAAATTTTATATGTGTGAAGCAACTTGAAAATGGAGTTAAGCCTGTTAACAGTCGGTCAAAAAAATTTTTTTGGAAGTAAATTACGTCAAATTTTGGAAAGTAGTTTGTACTGCTTTGAATTACAGAAAGTTTCAAAAATTATTAGAATAATCATAGAAAAATCTTTTTAAAAAGATTGCTTTCATACATATTAAAATTTACATGTGTAAACCGTGTTTAATTTTTGTGTTAACTTTTTGCAGTATTATCAACTTCAATTTAACCATTGAGAGGCGCAACAACGCGCACCGGGTATTAGCTAGTATAATATAATAGTAAATTATAATACAAAATTTGTATTGGATTGGATGTATACACCATTTTACTCACAATAAATAAAAAAAGTTTGCTCATAAATTACAAGTGTCCGTTTACGGGAGACTTTTTTGAATTTTACAGAATGATTTAAATGTCCGCGTCCTGTTAAAAGAATGTGTTTTGTATGAAAAATTTAAAAAAAGAATTGGTTTTGAAAAAACTGTTCGTCTTCAAGAGATGTCCGTATATAAGAACGTCCGGCTAAGAGAACTTTCACTGTATATATCTTTTAGGGGAAGATGATTATCATTTAAATTAAGCAACTTATATTATCCAGAATTTCCTTTTTTAAAAAAAATAAAATAAATTTTAAACTGGAAATGAGACATGAATTCTAGGTTGCTCTGACTGTATTTCCAGATTTACATTATTGATCTGTTTCAAAACATAAGATAAAAAAATAAAGTGCAGTTTCATAATTGGATCTTTTAAACTTGTTGAAATAAATGTAAAACGATTTTGCTCATTTTTACATTCATTATCAAATTCAGCTAAAGTAAAATAATAGCATAATGGCTCGCACTGTTAAAGTAGACGTTCAATTAGTTGTTGTCTTAATAACCAACGAGTTTGTCTTAAAATAACATGCAACTCTGGTCCGAAGTATTCCTGAAATTCTATAAATTCTACTCGGACTGTTACAAAAATGTTGATTAATATCTTGAAGTAATTTATCAATATCTTTAGGCATACTAGATGATGCATACTAAATTGAGAATATGGTGTATACAACCGTTAAAAAATAAATGCGAAATAACATATTTTAGTTTAGCCTGAACCTCATTAGAGACACCCATAATAAAATAACAAAAAAAAGAAAAAAAACAATTCATTATGTATAAAAAACATTCATAAAATAACAAAAAAAAAAACAATTCAATTATGTACAAAAAACATTCATATTTATGTAATATCACAAAATTCAAAATATTTTTTTAATTAAATTTACCTAATTTTCTATTTTCCTTGTCGCTTCTTAAAGCGCCATTTTTTTTTTAACGAAATTATTTAATAATATTATTATATATTATATATTAGAAAACATTTTACCAATTTTGAAAAATATATCGCGACTACGCGTACCACATATACACGTCGATTGTAATTCTATGTCATACTTACCTATTCCAAGACTTAAATGTCACTTATACTATTTGTTTTAGCTGAGACCAAAATACAAGTTTCGTATTTTCCGGCAAAACATTTTTACTTAGTTTTGTTTGAGTATAAAAGCAGGTAACTAATAAATCTTTTTTAACTACAATTCTAAATCTAAAAGAACAACCAAAGTTTTCGAACTAAATTATTTTAACCAGTATATAAGGCCCAGTTATTTAAATTTACTTTTTTATTAATATTTGCAACTAAATTAGGAAAATTTAAAATTAGATCTTCATCTATATTTGAACTTTTATTCAAAGAAGTTAATTCTACCGAGTTCTTGGGGAAAATACTTGGAACTGCATCTGGCAATGAACTCGTTCTTTGAGATTTATCTACAGTTATGCACGAATCTTCTAACTGTAATTTACAAACGGTACTATAGGATGTCGGTTGCTAGTTCGTTCTTTCAACAGCGTTTACCTATAATTTTATAATTGAATTCACATCACAATTATTTATAAAAATAAATAAATAAATAATTCTTTCTTAAGAAAAAAATATTTAAATATTATTTTATTTTATTAAGGTACTTGTAAAATACCACTCTACACATTAAACTAAATTTTACACTGCGTAACAACTTTTTCTTGAAACAGTACTACTCTAATAAAACTTTCTTACCCAGAATGTGGTACTTCTTTTCCAATTCTTGCTTGGAAATGTGCTGAAAAAAATGATTTCAAATTTAATTTTGTTACGAGTTAAAAGAGAATTCTTTAAGCTTTATATATAAATTTCATAATTATTTATTAAATTTATATATATTAAAACTAAGATTGAATTTGAACTACTGAAATCACTGAAAAATTTAAAATTATAGCTTTTAATTTGAAGGTTATGTTCACTAAAAAACATGATAAATGTCTATTCAAATAATTGACATGGTTTTAATGATTTTTAATACTAAAAAAATCATTGAATATACTAAAAATTTCGAGCTGAATTGTTGATTTCGAATATAAAAATTAAATTTCGAATATAAAAATTAAAATATTTGGACAATTATTTCATAGGTAAAACTCTAAAAGAAAATTGATGAAGATTGGAATTTTACCTAAAAAAAAAACATAAACATTAACACAATATTACTATCGTTTTTCGTTTTATCGCATAACCAGTTATTTCTTAAACATTTTAATATATGTACTGAATCATTAAAAAGGAATATTTTATGAGATGAATTTACTGGAGATGTAATAAATTTTTTAACAGTTTCAGTGTCAGAAAGTTTTTTAAATAATATTTATTATCACAATTGTTATCGCTTATTATGGAGACGACAGTAAAACCAGATTGATTCAATAATTTTAAAATGTGGCACTGTACAGAAAATTTGGGTCCATCTTTTTCACTAGGTAGAATCTCACCCTATTCCCAACTAACATTTATATTCTAATTAGTTTTCACAGCTAAATCTTAGCTTTTACAACGTCATTCAAATGGACTAGAATAGCTACTTTGCAACTAATGTTAATTTAATAAAATAATAATGCGAGTCATGAAAACGTTTATCACAACCAAAAATAAATTTAAATAGCTTTTGCGATTAATATGCTATTTTATAAGCAAAGAAGTAATAAACGAAACAGCGATTTACTGTAAAATGACAGCTAAATAGCTGTTAAAGTAATTTTTATTACCATAATGCTATATGGCTTTTATTATTTTTTCAATAACAGCAAAATAGCTTTTTGGAAAAATTATTTGTTACTCTAGTAAACTGGCAATAAATCAAGTGTTTTTACTTTAATTACCATATTGCATAATTTTTGCATTAGCTACAAAAATGGCAATATAGTCGAATAGACCAAATTGCCATATTTGAGATTATCATAGCTTTTTTCGATCTATGTTAATAATAGCTTATTTCCAACAAATATTATTAATATTTAAATACTATATATAAATGAAAAGTTTATTTAATTCCATTGAATAAAAAACGTTTTTAATTTTTAAAGTATAATTTAATTAAAATATTTATGTAGGTATAATATAATGTTCATAGACAAGATTAATTTAAAACGATTTTAAACAGTGTAGGAAAGGTATAAAACAGAATCGATTTTGTATGATAGACATACAAATTTTGCTTTAATATTTTCGATAACATATATGCATCATTATTTTGTCTTGCACTATATCTGCTTTATAAATGTTAAGATCTGATGATAACATAGGCTGCACAAAAAAATCTTTTTGATTTCAATGAATTACCAAAAATATATGTTTGTTAAGAACCATTTGTTCACAATTTGTTTGTAATATACATCCATTGTTAAGAACCATTTGTTCGCATTATTATTTGACAGCGAAATTGATTTACTCAATCGGATGTATATCGGATGTTGCTTTAGTTTTTTGAGATGTTTTTTGTAATAAGCATGAGAATAATTTGTAAAAGTATTTCCAGAATCTGTCCTTTATACTTTAATGCTATTATAATGTCACCCCGTGCATTCATAACTATTTAGCTTTGTACAAAGCTAAATAGATATGCATGAAAAGCTATTTTGCTTTGTACAAAGCTAAATAGTTATGCATGGAAAGCTAGTTTAAACATTTAGATATGTACAAAGCTAATTTTCTGTGAAATGTAATTGGTCGTTGCCAAAGCTATTTTATTAGCAACAAAGAATGTCAATTATTAATAAGATGTGTTGTGACTGTCATTCACAAATACTAATGTATTTTGTACACTAAAGAAAAAAAAATTTCATTTGTAAAATTAGGTAAAATATATGTATGTTGCAAAACCTTTCAAAGAGAGAAACAGAACGATATTTTTGCAATGCTCTTTCAAAACCACTATTTTGTTTTTTTTTTGTATTGGTATAATATAAAGTATACGGATAAAGGCCTAGCTATAATATAAAGGCCTAGCTAACGAAATTTGATAAAATAATTAAAACTACTGAATAAATTCAATAACATTTATTTAATTTAGTTAAACAGAATCTTATACTTAAAAAAAAAAACATAACAGTCCATTCTGACTAGGAAACATAAAATTATAAACATTTTACAAAAATGCTAAAATAGGCCTTATTATACTATGTTAGTATAATAAGGCCTAAACATTTTTTCATATATTTAATAAGGCCTAAAGTATTTTTTTAGAAAACAAACAAAAAAAAATTCAACATATTATTACATAGTAGGTTTTGTTATTTATATCTTATATTCTAAAAAAATTAAAAAAAAATTTAATTTGTTATGGATAAAACCCAGTTGCCCTGAATCCATTGGTTATGTTATCTTGTGTCATACATTTTGGCCAAACGCGAGAAAATATTATGTTAAACCGAGCTTTTGTGAGCTTTCTCTCTGAATTTTGGTCTAAATATTTTAAGAGTTCATTATCCCAATGGTGTTCAAAAGATCTAGACACAGATTTATCCAAGGGTCGAAGCTCTTGAGTGGTATTGGACGGTAAAAAATATAAAATTATATCTAATCTTTCAGCTTCTTCTGCAATTGAAAAATCTAAATGGCAAGCAGCACTATCAAAAATTATTAAGCACTTTCCAGAACTCTTATATTTCGCTAAATGGTTCAAAAATTTAATGAATAAATTATTGTTCATGTAACCTTTAGCCGATTTTTTGGTGGCATGATACAAAAAGAGCTTAGATCTAGAAACACATTTTATATACAAATTACCAATTTTTATTATTTACCTCTCGAAAAATATAAAATGTGATTAATTTTAATATTAATATTCGTTCTTTAAAAAAAATAATAATAGAGAGTTTAATAACGTCTATAAATTTTTTTAATAGGCCTTATTAAACCTTTATCAACTATTTTTTATAAAATCTAAAAAACCACTTTTTTAATAAAATATTAATAAAATAATTTCTTTTGTTAAAGAAAGCAACCACAAAGTAAATATTTAACACAAAATAAGACTAATAATTCTAATTTTAGTCAAAATCTTACTTACGTTAAAAAAAAAAAAAATTTATGTTATCACAAAACAAAAGAATCCTCAAAATATAAACACAAATAATATCAAGATGGCTGTAGTGACATAAGTAATTTTTTTGATCGGTCATTTTTGTACAATTATCAATGGATGTGCAAATCAATAAAGTGCATTTTAAAATTTTTAGTATGATTTTTGTTGTTTAGGCCTTATTACCCGCTAGGCCTTATTTGGCTTAGGTACCTTACATATATGATATTATGACCACGAGTATATTAATATTGCTCCTCCGTTTGTAACGCATTGATCTAGACGAGCTAGATATAATGTCAAAGATACGTATCGGATCAGCTTCGAAAAGTAAATCGAATAGTAAGTCTATGTCTGTGGTTAAGATTCGACCAAAATTTCGAATAGCTCTCGAACAACAAACATTTATAACTCCAAATTTTTCATATAAAAATTTTAATTTTTGCAGTACAACTTGTATACAATGTGCAGTTATATGAATTTTTTTGTTTGTTTGTTTTTGCTTTTGTTATTGCTGTGTTTGTTTTGTAGGTATCTATCAATTTACGATTTCATATGATTCAAATGTTGCGTAGTTTAAAAAATTTAAGAAAAGGTAAAATTAATACAAATATGTTTTTTAAGTAGGATAAATAATTTATATGTATGTATTTGTATAATATATATATTTGAAAGTTTTTGTATGTGTAGTTTTTATTTTAGATTAATCTTCTATATATATAAAAGCGAAAGTTTGTTTATTTGTTTGTTTGTTTGTATGTTTGTTTGTTTGTTTGTTTGTAGCGAATAAACTTCTTAACTGCCCAGCCGATTTTCATGAAAATTTGTATATAGGGGTTTTTGAGTACGGAAAGAAATCGTGGCCCAAAAATTTTGCTCTAACGGACCACCAAGTTGGGGCTGTGGTGCAAGTATTTAAACTTCTTTGTTCTAAAATGAAAACGGTTTGACCGATTGACTTAAAATTTTGTATACATGATGCTCTTTGAGAATTGAGTAGACGCTATTAACAGTTTTGGAATTTGTTAACCCATGTCGGGCCGACGGGTGGTCAAAAAAATGTTGGGTCCAAATTTTGTCCGATTTTATGAAGAATTAAAAGCAAACCCCAAAAAAAATTTTGTTGAGTTCCATTAACCCATTGCGGCCCAACAGCTTTTCATAGGTCTTTTCAATACTTTACTCTAAATTCGAAACAGTTTGACCGATTGACTTCAAATTTTGTATACGTGATGCTCCTTGAGAATGGAGTTGACACTATTAAAAGTTTTAGAATTTGTTAACCCATGTCGGGCCGACGGGTGGTCAAAAAAATTTTGGGTCCAAATTTTGTCCGATTTTACGAAATTCTGCTTTGGCTTTAAATAAAGCCTCAAAAAAAATGTTGTTGAGTTCCATTAACCCATTGCGGCCCAACAACTTTTTATAGGTTTTTTCAATACTTTACTCTAAATTCGAAACGGTTTGATCAATTGATTTCAAATTTTGTATACGTGATGCTCCTTGAGAATTGAGTTGACACTATTAACAGTTTTGGAATTTATTAACCCATGTCGGGCCGACGGGTGGTCAAAAAAAAAATTTGGGTTCAAATTTTGTCTGATTTTATGAAACTCTGCTTTGGCTAAAAAGAAAACCCACAAAAAAATTTTATTGACTTGCACTAACCCATTGGGGCCCAACAGCGTTTTACAGGTTTTTTCAATACCTAACTCTAAATTAAAAACAGTTTGACCGATTTTCTTCAAATTTTGTATACGTGCTCCCCTGTGAGAATTGAGTTGGCACTATTAAGAGATTTGGAATTTGTTAACCCATGTCAGCCCGACGGTTGGTCAAAATAATTTTGGAAGATAATATTGTCAAAATTTGCGAAGTACTGGTAGGCTACCATGTATTGCTACTTACGCTAAACGTAAGTAGCATGAGAAAAAATGACACCATGTAGAGCGCATATAGGAAATTTGCGCATTCGTAAGTAGCAACTTTGGTACCATGGTGTGCTACTTGCGAACATTTTTGACGTTTATTTTACTTTTTTCATTCGCTTGATAATTTGTATGCGAAGGAGGTGTAATTTTTTAGTTTTTAACAATTAGTTAGTAGTTTTTAATAAACATGTAAGTATATTCATATAATATATGTCATTTATAGAATTTATGATAATTAAAGTTCTATGTTTAAGCACAAATTACTTTAACTATACTTTGTTTCAAACTAACAAAAATATTTTAAGGGAAAAATTTTTTTGTTCATTGTGATATAAACAACAATCTTTAATTTTTTTTGTGCAGTAACATATTACTATTTACATTTATTTTGTAGGTCTAAGCAAACAACCAAGCCATCGCAATTTCGATTTTTCTATGGAATCCATTTTTTTTTATTTAACTTTACTTTTTAATTTAAAATTATGTTTTATTTTATATTTAAAAAAAATTTTATTTCACTTGTTTACAAATTTATGATTTTACAAACAAAAACAAATGTCTAAATGTCAATTTTAAAAATTTTAGAAGGAAAAACAAATGTCAAAGTGGCAATTTTAAATATTTTCAATGGCAGCACAGTTTTTCGATGCGTTTTTGTTACATGGTACCAATTAATTTACGCATCGCAAATCAAATGTGCACATTTTTGCGATGCGCATTTTTTACATGGTAGGGGCCCTGCTTTGGCTAAAAAGAAAGCCTCAAAAAATTTTGTTGAGTGATTTGGAAGCAAATTACGTCCAATTTTGCGCAATACTGATTTGCCCAAAGAGAAAGTGTAGTTCCGTTAACCCAGTGGGGCA
The DNA here is from genome assembly GCA_963082915.1 of Dolichopus griseipennis. Classification (NCBI taxonomy): domain Eukaryota; kingdom Metazoa; phylum Arthropoda; class Insecta; order Diptera; family Dolichopodidae; genus Dolichopus; species Dolichopus griseipennis. The sequence goes on along the minus strand of OY720444.1, from coordinate 56,498,325 downwards.
CAGTGGCTTTTAATAGATTTTTGCGTTACTTAACTCTAAATTAAAAACGATTTGACCGGTTTACCTCAAATTTTTAATGTGTGAAGCAACTTGAAAATAGAGTTGAGTCTGTTAACAGTCGGTCCTATGATTTTTAAAAAAAAATTTTTTGGAAGTAAATTACGTCAAAATTTGGAAAGTAGTTTGTACTGCTTTGAATTACAGAAAGTTTCAAAAATTACTAGTAGAACAATCCTAGAAAAATGGTTTTAAAAAGATTGCTCTCATACATTTTAAAATTTACATGTGTAAATCGAGTGTAATTTTTGTGTTAACCTTTTTGCAGTAACATCAACTTCAATGAAACCTCCATTGAGAGGCGCAGCAACGCGCACCGGGTATTGGCTAGTAGATAATAATTATTATGAATATGATGATTATTATCTATCTTGATAATCTTTATATATAAATATGATGTTTATTTTTTCAAGGTTTAAATTAAAAGAGATAATATCAAAGACTATAGAATATAATTATACACTAAGCACTTTTATAAAGTTTCAAAATGTTAAGGGTTCATTTTCGGCGAGCTGCCATATAAAGTTGTCAATTCGATTTCTGTGAATCTATTAAAGCTACGAAGTTAAAATTAAAATTGGACTAGTCTAGTAAAGGTAAAGGGCAAGTTACTTGTCGGGCCAACTTTAAGGATAGGCCAAATATTTTTTTATTCTTTTGTTTTGTTTTTATGGTTTTATTTTAAAAAAAAATATGGGGTGAGTGGGTCAAATTTTTGTTTTTATTATTTTTTTTTTTATATTTTACAACATAAAATAAGGTACGCATGGATATCTTAAAGTTGACAAGGACAACTATAATCTTCCTCGTATTTTTTTATTTTATGTACATCATAATAGTTGTGATGCAAGCAATTTAGCAAGTATACTTAATATGAATCCCTGATAGTTATTTAACTTTTTAAAAAATAATATTTTGCTGCCTACAAATCTAAATTGCTTTAAATTCTAATTAATATATTCTTGTGACCTTTTGATTTTATACTTAACATATTCGCTATCAGAATATTTATTTTGAAAAACTAATTTTTTAGCTACCATGAAAGATATATAGCTTTTTAATAAAGGCAAAAATAAACATGGCAGAAAAAATTACCAAAATTATTTAAGTTTTATAAATTATAAAAGAATAATTATTGCCTTTAAAACCCCTACTAAATTATTATTATCAATTGTTACAACTTTAACCTTTGATTTAATAAAATTTTTACAATATATTTTCGAGAAAATAATTTTTTTATTTATTTATTAAATACTCAATATTTTAATAGCGCATTTTTTATTTCGAAGTATTTTTGAAAATTAATCGCAAGTGAATTTAACCTTTCTTATCTTCTGGAAAATCATATTTGTTCATATAAAAATTATAATTTATACCGACAAAATATAAATTACATTATTACATAGTTTATATTCGGAAATATTATAAGAACTTTGTAATTTTTAAAATTTTTTTTTATATTGAAACAAATTAATTTTTTTTATAATTTGTGATATTATAACAGCTTTTAAACATATATTTCTATTAAGCTGTCATGTAAGTGACATGGAAAATCAAACATCTTTGCATTTGTCGTAACTTTTACACATCCGTTGCTATTTGGCTATCATGACAGGTATTGCTATTTTATAACTATTTTGTAGTTTCAGTATCACAATAGTCACGCAGCTAATTAGCTTTGTTATGTTTTCGTCGAGAAAGCCAAAATATGATCACCACTTTGATCACCGCAACATCATGATCACGTCATAAGAACATTTTCATAATTTTTGAACCTAGTAAAAATAGCTAAATAGCTGCGAATTTTTGCTGTGGCAACGTTTTGGTGACCTAGAATTGCTAGTTGGGTCTTTATTGTTAGATATTAAATAAATTATCATAAAGGCCTGAATTGTTGAGTCGCTCAAGTATTTTCACTATATATATTCATATATATATTCATTTTTTTATATGTTCCTCCGCAAAGTTCTTTACGCAAACAGATATTCTCAAATCAGCTGTTCTTATTGCTCTAAGCCATTTTATTCGAAGTTCTGCTTCTTTTGGAAGCAAAAAACATGTAGTTTATTCCGGTGCATTATGGCTTTTTGAGTTGCAACCGGGTACACTGCACAATGTTTGCATTATTTTCATTTATTTTTTAGTTTAAAATAATTATTTTCTTATTTATTTTTCTTATTATGAACTAGTTTACTATTATTCTTAATACTATTTATTCTTATTATTCTTTATATAAAACACAACTTTTTCTAATAAGAAATCACTGAATTTATTTTCACACTATTTATTTTTATTAGAAAAATTAAATCACACTATTTATTTATTTTTTAAATTTTTGTTATATTTTTTTACTAATTCCACTCATTTTATATTTTAATGTCTAATTAAAATTTTTTTTAAATTTGTTTTCAAAATCCGCGCGAAAATACTGAGAAGTACATCATTGGCGGCCATTTAAAAATGTTAGAAATATCAATTGGTAGCCAAGCGGCAAAAAGTAACGGGTCAATCGTTTGATGCTTTTTTTCGTAATTAATGCCATTTCTTCATTTTTACTTTTTTAAGACAAATTTAATTTTCAATTCAAATAAAATTACAAAACAAAATTAACCTTTAAACGCAGAATCATTTTCCCATGAATTGTTGTTTTTTTTTGGGTATTTTCCCATTATGAAATACTATAAAAAACAAAATTTTAGATATTCAAATCCAATCCAATTCAAATAAGAATTTAATTTAAAAAAAAAAAAACTTGAAATTCATTCAAATATCAAATGTTTGAGACATCTAGTGAAGTTTAAACAAATTATCTAAAGAATATTTTTTAAATGAAATTTAAAACAAAAATCAAAATTTACTATGAAATTTATAAGGATGTAGTTTAAAAATCTTTTAAATATAAATAAAAATAATTTTTTGCACTACTCAAACAAAGTCAGAAATGAAAAGGGCGGCGCCCAAAGTATGTTTTGTAGCCCAAAAAAGCGCCGGGCGCTTTTCCAAAAATTATCGCACCTGTTAAAGAGTCCAAGTAGTCCAATTGGCGCGAAAGCGCCAAATCTGGCAACCCTGATGTGATGTATTATTATTCTCATACCATATTTTCGCTCCCGCCAAATTATTGTCATATATAACCACCAAGTATTTTCCACATGTAATCAATAGCTCTAAATAAATTAGCAATCTAACTAGGCAATAAACTTCTAGAAAAAGCTCTCGATGTAAGTAGAGAGCTTTTTTAAATATGGTATCTTCTAAGTTAGTATTAACATCTAAAGCCAATACACAATGTTTATTAAACGGAAACAATGCAACATCTCCATGTATAGCTAACTCTTTTATTAAATCAGGGTGAAAACCCTAAAATCTTATCTGAAATTGATTGGTTGTAAATCAAATCAAACTCAGAACAAACTTCTTTTGATGCTCAAACATAGGACAATTTAAGGAAGAGTGAAAACGTTACTATATGATGTAAAATCAAGTATCTTACAGGCAACTTTAGTTTTTCTATTATCTATAAAAACATATTTTGAATCAAAGAATAGATAACTGAATTATCTCCATTATATTTATTGGCTTTTCATCTATACGCTACAGCAGTCAACCCAAATAAATATATTCTTAGACTTATTTCTTGATATTTTAAAGATATAAAATTTATCTTCGTAGCCAACATTTTATAATTATCTTGAATAGAAATTTTAAAATCTGGTAACCATCTGTCATTTGAAACGCCATTCCAAATTTTCTTAATAAGTCAACCGTCAATTGATATGAGTGAAAATAATGTTTTTCCATCATCAGTTAATTCATCAAACATCTTCTTTAGTATTGAAACCTTTCTTATTTGAAATAAACTGCGATGAACAAATAATTGAAATCTACTAATCTTATTAATATTTTGTTTTTAAAGTTTTCATATCTCCAGTAGTAAATAAGAAGTAAATTAAAGAAATTTGATCAATTCGTGAGTTTCAATCAAAATTTTAGTATTCAAATTCAGCAAAGGTGTAAACTTAATACAGACACACGGTTGAAAATTTAGGTATAAAATTAATAAATTTTATGTATGCATATAAATCCATAAAAAAATTTTATTAAATCTATAAGTATGGGAATTTATTAAAATTGATAACTAGTTATATATTATATAAATAAGATTTTAATATAAAGTAATGAATACATAGTAACATATTAATATATGATTTTTATATTAAAACCATGTGTGTAACGTATTAATTTAATATTCTATCATATAAATCAAGTTAATATAAATTTAATATTAAATCTATATCTTTGTAGTTATTAATGTTTTGGATAAATCATCATTATGGATTTAATAACTTAATTTCGTTATAATGTTAATATGTGTTGCATAATTATTCGATAAAAAAAAAACCTATTAATATAATAATTAATTTATTGAAATTTTATAAAATAATAAGAAATTACAAATGTTTTTTTTTTTATTAAATATTTTGTACTTACTTTTGATGTGTTCATTAACCATTCTTTGAAATTATCCATTTTTGTAAATAACCTATGCTGAAAGCTAAAAAAATATTGTTTTTAAATAACAAATAAAAAGTACAACATTATTTCATTATTAAAAATTTTTATTAAAAATATATTTTTTTGTTTTGCAATTATAAATATATTTACGTAAAACTAAATTTTTTTTTTATCAGAAATAATTTGAAATTTTTCCCTGGTCAATTTTAAAAAAAAATTATTTTCGAAATGTGTTTCAGTTTTTTATAAACTGGTATACTGTAAGATTCTCTTTAAATGTTGCAAATTTTTTTAAATTATCAACAGTTTTTAAGGCTTCATTGTAGGTTTTAATTTCCAATTCTTTAAGAACTGGTGAACTTTCCTCTGTCTTGTACAGCATATTACTCACATTAAATAAAAAAAGCTTCCTCATAAATTACAAGTGTCCGTTTACGGGAGATTTTTTGAAATTTAATGATTGATTTAAGTGTCCGCGTTCGTTTATTAGAGTTTAAAGAATGTGTTTTGTATGAAAAATTTAAAAAAATAATACGTTTTGAAAAAAACTGTCCGTCTTAAAGAGATATCCGTATATCAGAACGTCCGGCTAAGAGAACTTCCACTGTAAAGAAATAAATATATATATATATATATATTATATATACAAATTTATTTATTTACATACACATATATATATGAATAAACTTATAATACTTAAATAAATTTAAAACTTAGCTAATAATAGAACAATTTCCTGGGCAAAAGTTAGAGCATAGGCAGAAGATACAAAAATACTATTCGTTTGACAAAGAAAAAGTTACTGGGGGGTCGTCCATAATACGTAGCCACGTATTGAGAGAGTAACCATGGCAAAAAGATTTTCTCTAAAGTCTTTTTCCTATAAAGTTGTTACTACATACAAAAAAAAAGTGTATTCTACACAAGTTTTTTTGTATACTAATACACTAGAGCCTCGAGTTGCGTCGTTAATGCGTTACAATAAATCGCGACGCATCTCGAAACAAAGCAATTCGAATTTTAATTTTGTATACATTTGTACCTGTTTTTATATAATAGGTTCCGATGAAATCTGAAATCCATGTTTTTAAAAAAAAAATTAGTTATATTGCTACATATTTAAATAAAAAATAAGTATGAATAGATTAACTATTATTTAATAAGTTTTATTAAACCAAAAACTAATGCAAACATTAATGGAATTTTAAAATAATGTAAAATAATGAAGCAACATAAATTTATAGAATTTATTCAGATTCTTATTCATACGTTGGTTCGGGATTTGGCGTTTGCTTTTCTTTTGGTTGTTTTATTATAAAATTATTCAGAGTTATTTGAACAGCCTTTTGTTTTTTATCCAAATAAATTTTTTTATAACAGCTGATGGAGGCCTCTACAGCTTGAGTAACCTTTGCACTTTGATCAGTATCTGGATCTTCTGCAACAAATATTTCTAATGCTTCAGATATTAATTTAATTGCTTTCCCCATACCCTTTGTTGTTAATTGTTTCACTTCTGGTACTTCTACGGAATTGTCGTCATTCTCATAAATATTTTGAGCCATTTCAATTAAATCTGCGGTACTGACATCAAAATCCTCTTCTACATTTAAAATTTCATCGAAATCGGCCTCGTCCAATCCTTCGAAATGAGCTTCTTGGGCTAAGTTAACTATTTCTGCCCGAACTAATGGCACATCGTCAACTTCCGTAAAAGTTGCTGTATATTCTGGCCATATTTTTCGCCATACACCATTCATACAAGAGGATTTTATTTCTGCCCAAGAATCACCATTATTTTTAACAGCTTTCAATACATTGTAGTTTTTCCAAAATACAGCCATAGAAGTTTCTTCATCCGCATCGGCAGCATGCAGTAGCTGTTTAAATGTCCGGCGAATATAGTATGACTTAAAATTTGAGATTACTCCTTGATCCATTGGTTGAATAAGTGAAGTTGTGTTTGGAGGCATAAATAAAAATTTTACATTATCTGATAGATCATCTATATATGTTGGGTGTCCTGGTGCATTATCCAGTAGTACCAATATTTTAAAAGTCAAATTTTCCCGTTCGCAATAGTTTTTGAACTCAGGAATGGCGCATTTGCCCAACCAATCAACAAACAAAGAACCAGTGACCCAAGCTTTTTTATTAGATCGCCAATGCACAGGAAGATTTCTTTTATCAACACCTTTTAGAGCTCTAGGATTCTCAGCCTGATAAACTAACAATGGTTTTAGTTTGAAGTCACCATTGGCATTGCCTCCAAGAAGTAAAGTTAGGCGATCTTTACTTACTTTAAAGCCAGGTGCAGAAGATTCTGTTTTTGAAATATAGGTTCTTTTCGGCAGACGTTTCCAAAACAAACTTGTTTCATCAATATTAAAGACCTGTTTAGAACTGTAGCCACCTTCCTGTATAACAGCCTTCAATATTTTATTAAAATCATTTGCTGCTGTGAGATCTGCACTAGCTGCCTCACCTTTTAAACAAATGTTGTGCAGATTTCCGCGAAATTTAAAACGCTCAAACCATCCACCACTAGCGTTAAATTGATCATAAATTGCTTTATTCGATATTGGAAGTTTTTCTTGCAGATCATCGTAAATAGATTTAGCTTTGGCTTGAATAACCATTTTGCTCAGCGGCATACTTTTTTGAGTTTGATGTTCAATCCAAATTAAAAGTAGAGATTCCATTTTAACTATTAATGCATTTCGATTTATAACAGTACTTTTTAATTGGGAATCTGTTGCTGCTTCATATAATGTTTTGATTTGTTTTGCATCGCGATTGCAGATAGTTCTTACTATTGTTGGAGCTAGCCCGAGAGCTCTACCAATGAAAACCGCTTTTTCTCCCGCTTGGAAACGTTGTAAAATATCATGTTTTACGTCCAAAGATATTACTTTTTTATTTCTTTTCGTAGATTTTTTACCATTTTCATCTGACGATCGTTTACGATTCATAATTCTATTCTACAATAGGGCAATAAAAAATATTTCAAAAAATCAATTACAAACCCAAAAAATAATAAAAAACAATAAACAAAATGTAATACCTTTGAGAAATGTATATATCGTCGGTTTAAAGGTAAACCTCATTAAGTCGCAAATTCTTATTTAAGAGAAAACAGTGATTTACTTATAAATAACCATGAAAAATCGGTAAATTACGTAAATCTTCAAAAGTGTGCTGCAAATGAAAGTATTAATCCTTATCAATAAATTAGTTTAAATTTGAGTCGGAAAATGTTAATGCAAGCTCCGGGAAAAGAGTTTTCGTACTTAGTGAATTTTTCATTTCATGTAATTCAGAAAATTTTCATACATAATGAATAGACAAACAATTAAAAATTTCAATTTAATGCTTTTATTTAAATAATAAATTAATGAACACAAATTTATTTCAAATATTATAAAAATAAAAAAAAAAAAAACAACGGATAAAAACAATAAATAGTTAACAAAAAGTAAAAAAAAACAATTATAAATGAAAAAATAACAAAATAAACAATTTATTTCACGACGTATCAAAATAATAATTTTATTAATCAAAATCTTCTTCAGAATCAGTTTCATCCGCTGCTGGTTCCGGTAAAACTTCTTCTTCCAGTTCATTACATGGAAGATTTTTGTACGAACTGTGCAATTCTTCAGGAATAAGACCTGTGTCACAGAGTTTGACGAGATCTTTCTTTTTCTTTCCGTTTATCGGCAGCTGATTAAGATAGGCATTTTTCAAAATTGTAGGTGTCATACGACGCCTGCCTCTGGTCTTGATGAGTATTCTTTTATAGTCTGATTTATGATTATATTTATAAAAAATAACATCTGGATAATTTTTTTCGTATTTAAGACACTTTATTTTTAACCATTGAACTTTATTACCTTCTTCATCCTTGTTTTTATTATTTATTACCTTATTTGCAAGTTCTTGAAAATCGAAGAAATCGTCATGTTTCAATTCAATTACCTTATAAGGTTCTTTATTAGTTTTATTTTTGGATCTTGCTTCTTTAAAAATTTCTTTCCAGTCATTCATAAGAAAAACTGCTCTATATTTTTTTCTATTTTCAATTGCTGAATGCATAGAATCGCATTCCATATACGAATGACCAGACTCCAAAAATTTATGCTCGACAACCTCAATCGTAGGATGATTTTGAACACAATGTAATATACCTGCTGCTACATATTGATTTCTATTTTGCCCTCCACACGTATCTGAAAACATAGATAAATGGGTAATATTGGTGGGAATACCATCTATGTATTTCAAAAGTGCTGTTGCAATTTCGCTTGAACCTCTTTTTCCATTTAGTTCATGCCAACAATAACAATAGCCGCCGTTTTCTTTGCCACCTTCATAAATCGTAAGATTATAAACGCATAACTTTCTACTATAATAGAATTGCCCTATATCTGCTGAAGGCAGTTCTAGAACACTTTGTAAATCAAAGGTAATAGTTTGAAAATTTTCATCTTCATTAGCCCTTATTTTATCCTCCTCTTTGGCTCTGTAACAATCTTCCTTTCTAGCAAGATGATCTTCGTAATTTCTTTTTAAAAGTGGATCCTCTTTGGCAGATAAGTATTTTGCACAAATACTACATTGGTCTTTTTTTGGGGTAAAAAAAGAAAAGTTATACTCTGTACAAAAAATTTTTCTATAAATGTGAGATCGTACAGGCGGTACATTTTTATCCTTGCAGAAATCCAAATATAAAGAATACATCTTTAGTATACTCAGTTTTGCATCCAAGTATTGCTTGCTACTGGATTTTCTTACATAATGAGGAAGCATTCGACGAAAACTTTCAATGTGCTGTTTTACTAAGTCTACTTTATCTTTACTCGTAGCATTTCCTGGCGTTTTGCGTCCTCTTTTATCCAAACCAGAGAAAATACCGCTTTCATTTTTTTCTGCCAGAGCAGTAATAATTGGTCCATTAGATATGCACAGAGTTTTTTCAAAAAACTTAGCACAAACCCGAAAAGTTGTGCTAAATTTTTTTAAATAATATTGTTTAGCAGTTGCTCTTTGCTTCTTTGCTTCCAATCGACGCCGTTTGGGTACTTCTTCCTTTACATTTTGAATAATGAAATCTTTTTGACGTTTGTAATCTTTAAGTCCCCAGTATGTTTTGCATATTAAAATACGGTCGTCCCTTGAAAAGTTTTCTGTACATTTGAATCTACAATTAGTACAGTCAACAATTTTTGGTACTTTTGCTGCTTTTAATCCTGTATTTGTTTCGTAAAGTTTGCATTCAGATCGTAGTTTCTTAATTTTATTTGATTTCCAATTATCAGTATTCACTTTTCTCCATCTAGCTTTTGGTTTTTGACAGTTATCTGATTTATTTTCAGCGTCACTGTCGTCTTCATCTGAAGTCAACTCATAGTCGACAAGTGATTTCAATGTTATTTGTTTACTATTATTAATTGCAGGTGGCCAGTTATTATTACTTTGGTCATCACTATCGTCAGAAATGTCTGAAGGAGGATTATAATTATCATCCGATCCATCAGAAAAATGTGCTAAAGAATTAATACTATTGTCATCTGATTCACCACTTTCCAAAAGATTAGATAATATATCTGCTTCAGTCAAATTTTGATTTTCTGTACGAAAATTTAAAAGAAATTAGAATCATTAAGGATAATAACGACATTTGCAGTTAATAGTTTTTTTATTGCACGTTAATTTTTATTAGCTACACATAAATACGTACAAATTAATTGCTATAAACTCACCTAATTTTAATTCACTCATAATTTTGCTGTATTTCTATTTTTTTATTGTTAGTTAATATTAAGTTAAAGTTAAGTTTTAAGTTAAATTTTAATTTTTTATTTGATTATAATTCTTAATTTTAGTAAAACAACTAATTCACTTGAAATTCTTGTAAGAACTAAATATTATTATGTATACCTATTACCTACTATTATTTTGATACAGTTAATTTTGCAAGAACATGTTTACATAAAAATATCACTTAAAAAACACTTGCTTTTTAACCGAAAATCAAAGATTGCTTTGATGTTTTTTATTAAAAAAAAGCGTTAAGAAATAAAAAAGCAAATGATTTCAAAATTATCAATGTATGTGTAAATATTTTATTTACAATATTTCAAAACAAAATTAGTATTAAATGCACAAAATATTTTTAACATTCAAAAATTCACTAAGTACTTACTGAGAAGAATATCACCATGGAAAAATTCATTAAGTTAACTTACGGAGTTTTACCATTGGAGGATAAATATTTTATTGTAGATGATGAATTTTATTACTCGCTAGAACTCTTTAGAAACTAGGAAAGCATTTACTGAGATTTTCTAACGATAGAGCACAAAAAAAAATGTCCTAAGGGATGTTTAACTCAATTTTCAGAAAAAGTGTACTTAATGAGTTTTACCTTTAAACCGACGATATATTGTAATTGAGTTTTTAGAATTTAAAACAATTATTATTAAAAAAGCAAGAAACACTTGAACGTTATAAGTTATAAGTTATGCAAACAACTAAGAACTAAACTTTTATACTAATAAATACTCAATAAAAAATTATTTCATTTGCAGCTGCATTTAAAAAAAAATCATGGCATTCTAGTTTCGGTTTAAATTTTAATTTTTGAATATAGACGTTATGCTATTTTTTGATTAAATTTTATTTTAAAACTTTTTTTCGACGCATTTCGAAAATTAGCAACGCAACCTAAAATTAGGGTATCAAAAATTTTTTTGGCGCAACTCAAAAGGACGCAAGTTGGAACAACGCAACTCGAGGCTCTAGTGTACATATTTTTATGGATACATGATATTTGAATTTTGTAAACAGTTTTACCGCAGTAAAATTTTAAAATGTATCATTTAGCCAAAAAAAAATGTATCATTATTGAAACTTTTTTATTTCAGTGCATAAACTTAAAAAATTCAAAATAAAACAAAAATCTTTATAAAAATAACAAAAATAAAAATTCATTTTTAACATTGTTGTAATTTTAAAACTAATTTAAACATAAAAATTAATTAATTTAAAATACATACATATATGTTCAGTTAATTCATAAATGAATTTAAATTTTAGTTAAACATTAAAATATTTGATGTGTTTATTAAAATATCATTATTGGCAGCTACCCGAGCCCGTTGTGGAAACTGGCTGAATTTCAATGGCGTTGACGGTTTTTTTTTAAAATCCGATTTGTTGAAAGTTCCAGAATCCTAGCTCCTTTAATTTTTGAGTTATCGTAATTACGGATGGCCAGACGCACGAACATGCATAGCTAAATCGATTTATTTTTCAATTCTGATCCGATCCATACACTTGAGTCTATATCTACCCCCCTACTTCTCTGCGTCATAAACGTAATGGCAAATTTAGTATACCCTTTCGACAAATAGTCATACTAGTATAAACAATGATTTTTTCATTCATAAATTCATAGTTCATTTTTTCGAATTGATTTCGTTTTTTCTAAAAAATTATTTAATTTTGTATGTACTTGCGTACATACCTATATAGATATGTATTAATAATTTGTATTTTATTTTGTTAACACTAAACTTTGGCCATTTGATGGCAATTATTGAATACTACAATTGCCGAAAACGTACTGTATGTTAAAAGAGTAAATTGAAATATCATCTTTTTTACATCATTTAGCAACAAAAGACAATTTATCTAATTATATACTTTTATATGAACTTGCCTGTGTCTATGGGTTTATTTTTCATTCTGTCAGTTAGTGATATATTTATATTAGAAATCTAACCATTAATTTATAAGAATTGTATGGTTCAGTGGTTAGCGAAGTGGCTTAGGGTGTAAATAGACCTGAGGTCGATCCTCCTTGAAAGATCAAAATTTGTTTTGTTTTTTTTGTTAAATTCAACAGAAATAATAAAAAAAATTACAAATAAAATTAATTAATTTGGATAGTTTCTTTAATAATTTGTAACTTTAAAAACTTAAATACTTTACTTTGATAATATAAAACCATAGACCAAATAATTATATAGTACAGACGATCAGCAATGTTATTACTTTTATATTAAAACAGTAACAAATTCGCAAGATCTACTTTCAATTTTTTATTTTCTACATTTTACACCATAAAAGGGGAGCTTACTTTAAGAAAACTATATATGAAAAAAATTGTTTATTTTTTAATTTTTTTTTTTTTTTAATTAATATACGGCTTTCAAAAAATTGCTTCTAAAAAAATTTTTATAGAAAAAAGCTTTTTAGAAACTTTGAAAAAGATTATTAATGTCGTACATTAATGGTCAAAAAAAAAGATTGCGTTCAGTGGAAATTTTTGAATTGAATGAGTTTAGTTATTTTATTAGAAAATTAGAAATTGAATATTATCAGTCTGGAATTTCAGTCTGTCTGGAATTTCCCTAACAAAACAAATTCTACTTGAAGTTCCGGTAAGCAAAAGTTTATTGTAGTAAATCTGTGGCCACAAGCAATAACCGCTTAAGTCGACTTAAGAACAAAATGAGATAAATATGGCATACAATTTCTTATGTCGAATACCACATGTCAGCAAAATTTGGTAGCTCTATCTTTATTTGAACTAGAGTTATGACGAAAAAACATAATCGCTTATGTCAGAATGGAATTGCTCGGCATATGCAACAATCGCTTAATTCAACATAAGAAAACAGTAAACGTACTCTTAGTAGATTTTTAATTTAAAACAAAAGCTTATGTTTACCTAAGCTTTTTTATCAAATTATATATGTTCCCATTTTTTCTAAATACCTTACCATGATAAAAAAGCTTATATCGACTTAAGCTATTATTGCAAACTGAATATGTTTATTGGAGTTATCTTATCAAAACATAAGTTTTTATTGCAAAATAAATTTTTACCAAATTTAGTCTTAACACCATTTAAGCTTTTATTGTATTTTAGCATGTTTTCAAATTGTCGGTTAAAGTACAGCTAGGTTCTTTTAGCAAGTGAATTGGATAACAACAAGTGTTAGTTAAGAATAGAATTTTGTTGGAATAGGTTGTTTTTATTAATACAAAAAATAATATTACTTAGTGTTCTTTTTGAGATTGACTAATAGTACGAACGTAATTAAAGTAAAAATAAAGTATAATAAAAAATTTGGTTTTATTTGCATTTAGTTCTGAATAATAATATGTATTTGCAATGTCGTCAAGAACTATGAAAATATTAGAATTGGCAAGAAAGTCTCGAATAAATGTCCAAAAAAAAGAAGGTATGTTAATCTAAAATTGGTATTACATACGTTATTGAAAGGTAAAATTAATAAAAATTTTTAGAAAATGCAACGGGACCAACTAGTGAGTGAATCTATAACTTTAAACAAAAATAAATCTGACAAAGCTATTTCCAGTACTGAAGTTACTGATACTACTGAAAAAAATAAAAATGTAATTCCAATTGAATGCAATGATTTCGACTCAGATGATTCTGTTAAGGATCCTGATTTTCAAATTTCAGAGCACAGCAATTCTGCTGATGAGATTTCTGACTACGAAATGATTGAATTGGGTAAGCAAGTTGAAGAAAATCTGATTGAAACTGAGCATTCTGCTAATAATATTTCCGATGTAGAGAGCACTGAAAATAAACGTTATTCTAGAAAAAAATTTAAAGAAAACCGTAATAAGGGAGCTTCATATATTAACAAAAAAGGATCTTTGGTACCAGGCAGATTATGCACAGCTTTAAATTATGATTGCCGCAAAAGATGTAGAGATAAAATTTCGTGTAATATGCAACAAGAAATTTTTACATCTTATTGGTCATTAGGAAGTTATAATCAAAGAATTCTCTTTATATCTTCGTTAATGAAAATAGTTCCTACAAAAACGGCACGTGTGAAAAAAGATGCTGCTAAATCTAGAAATCGTCAGTATCATATAATATATAACTTGGAGTTTAAAGGTGAACAAATAGAAGTTTGTCAAAAATGCTTTAGAAATATTTTTAATGAAACTGAAAGCTTTTTAAAAAATATAATAAAAAAAAAATTAGAATATCCGAATTTAGAAAAAAATTTTAAATTAACATAAAAATTAAATTTTCTTAAGAAAAAATATTTAAATAATATTTAATTGAAATCAAAAATATTAATTTATTTTATTAAGGTTCTTGTAAAATACTACTTACTCTACACATTAAACTAAATTTTACACTACGCAACAACTTTTTTTTTGAAACTGTACTACTCAAATAAAAGTTTCTTACCCAAAATGTGCTACTTCTTTTCCTTTAGGTGCTTGTAAATGTCCTGAAAAAAATGATTTGAAATTTAACTTTTTATGACTGAAAAGTGAATTCTTTAAGCTTTATTTATATATACATTTCATTATTATAATGAAATAGAAATTATAAACTTCAAAAACTAAACAATTTTAATTTATAACATAACAAAAACAATTCATTTATAACAAAGATATATATTTAAAAAACAAAATTATATAAAAAAAAAACAAAAAAAAAAAACTAAAAATATAATAAAAAGAATATCACAAAAATTATGCACCAAAAAATAATAAATAAAATAAAAAAATATAAAAAATTATAACAATTCAATTTATAATACATCTACAATAATTCAAATATAAAAATAAAAACAAAAATATAACAAAAAAATATCACAAAAAATGTTCTCAAAAGAAATTTCTTTTAAAATAAAATCCCGTAAAATTTCCAGAAATATTGCGGTCTTATGAAATAGAATATAGTTTGTCTGATCTGTCGGCATAGAAGACCCACTCTGTTCAGTTTTTCAAAATAAAAAGATGCCTAATCAGTACCTCGCTCTTTCAGGTATATAGATTTACAATCGACGCATTTAATACGTTTTTCCTATGAATTTGAGGCATATCCTTCTTAGTACAAATTGGGATCTTTATCAAATTGTACCTCATTTAAGTAACGCGAAGAAAAAATTCTTATCAAATGGTTCTAAATCTATTTCCTACTCTAAAAAATTTTCTTCAATTTCTTGTTTAAATTTTCTTTTTTTATATTTACTAAAAACCTGGTGAATCCTAATTTTTTTTTTGGATTCAACAATTGCGTATATCTAATGCATCAGTTTGGAATTTACCTTAAGTTAAGGATAGACGGACTAAATATATCAATGTTTTAGTCAGTGCCGGCGCTACGCTTTTTGGCGCCCTGTGCACTTTTTGAAAACGCCATTGGCATAGATTTAAAAAAATAAGTACCTTTGGAAATTTTACATAGTATGTTCGGTTGACTTAAACACTTTGAAATTATTCACTAAAGCAATTTTTAACATTATTAAACATTTATAATTTTTATACAAATTAAATATCATATTATATTATTTGAGTGAAAATTCTAACTATACATTTAATATGGCAGTTTCATTTCAAACCTATCTGTTACAACAAACAAATATTTTTTAAACAAATTTCGAAAATCTTAAAAAAACACATTGCTTATAAAAATTTTTATAACAATAGTCAACTCGAAATTTTTTTAAACACCAAACTGAAATAATTTTAATAACATTTTGTGGAATTTGCCCAAAGAAAATCACACAATAAAAAAAAGTGATTTCACAATCTGACAATAGATGTCGTGCTTTTTATAAAAATTTAAACGTAGGATTGGAAGATTCTAATGAAGGTGTGATCAAATTTAATATACCAAATCTTTAATTTTAGCAGTTTTAAACAATAAACAGCTCTCAAGATGACATTTAAAAGGGAAACAAAACAAGTACTTGTAGTTTTTAGAACTTACAAATATTGTTTAAAAAAATTTAACGAATGAAAACGAACGGTCTATTTTACGGTTTTTTCTAATTTTCTCGAACGGATTTTTTAATTTTACTGTAAATAATAGTCTAATTTAAATAATTTGAATGAAATTTTATGATTTAATATAATATTATTTAAGACGTTCAAGTTTAAAAATTTAAAACTAATATGGTATAAAACATTTTCAAAAAACATTAAAAAGAAATTTATGTTTGGATTTTTGTTTAAAAGAAGAGAAAAATGTTCTGTTGATTAAGTATTTTTGGTAAGTTTTATTTTACTTCATGTTACCTGTGAATTTGCAAATTTTTCTTCAAATTAAAATATGGCGCGGAAGTTTTTTTATTTAGAAATTTTATTTACAAAATAAACTTAGAATTTTTTTAAAATTTATGTTTTTGTTTTATGTATTCGGCCATTTTTTTTTAATTATGTATTTTTTTGATAGTTTAAAAATTTAAAACTAATATGGTATAAACAGTGCCGGCGCTACGCTTTTTGGCGCCCTGTGCACTTTTTGAAAACGCCGCCCTAGAAAAGTTCGTTTCCACATCATCCTTGAGGTAGAACTTTCAATGCATTTTTTTTTAGAGGTGTCCCACGGAGGTATAATCCTCAATAACAAAAATTTTAACCGATAACAAATTATTAAAAAAGTTAAAATTAATTAAAACATTATGAAAAAATTTAAAATACTAAAATTTAATTCTACGCGATTTTATTTTTGCAAAGTCGTTAACTAATTCTTCGTAGTCCAAATTTTCCAGAAGTTCGCTTTCAATTGATATAGTTGCTAATCCTACTAATCTATCTTGAGTCATTGTTGTTCTCAAATAATTTTTTATAATTTTTAATTTTGAAAAACTACGTTCTGCTGAAGCTACTGTAATAGGTATTGTTGACAAAATTTTTAAAGCTATAACTAAATTGGGAAATAATATTTCTAATTTTTTTTCAAATATAAATTCTAATGTTTCAATAGTGGAGAAAGTAGGTTTTTCTTACAAATTACAATATCTTTAAGCTTTACTGCACTAAATTTAAAAAAAAAAACAATCAAACAATAAAATTTTTATAACTTTTAAAAAATGAGAATTTAGATATTTAAATTTTTCAAATGTTTTAATTAATATGTATTATATGTATTTAATTAATAATATTTGAAAAATAATTTGATTTGACATTAAAAAGGCAGTTTAAATAAAAAATGCATTAAAAAAAATTAACATGCTAATCTAGTAGGTAGGTACTATAAAACTTTTTTTTTATTATTTCTATACTCTATAGATTATAAATATAATTATTTATAATTCTTCATTCTCTTTAATATTTCTATCATGTACGTACGTACCTTACCTATACTAAAAATAATAACATTTTTTAAGAAATAACACACAGAACAGTGTTTTTTTTTTGTTCCACCATATAAAAATATTTCATGTACCTACCTACTAAAAATAATAACATTTAACATTTTTTAAGAATTAATAATGTTTTTTGTTCTAATTCTCTAATCATGGACCATGTTATTTGTATATTTATACAAATATATGTAGTATTAGTATAGTATTATATTTATATGTATTATATATACACATTACACACAGCTATTATTATAATGTCCTCAAATCTCAATTAATAAAGTAAGAATCAAAAGAATAAGAATACAACATAATCAAAGAAAAATTTAAGAGAATAATAAATAAGAAAGAAAAGAATAAAAGATAAAGAATAAAAATAAATTGCTCTTATTTCAATAATTTATATTGAAATTTGAAAGAGTAGTATGCAGGGCTGTCACTTTTTGTATATTAGTATGGGCTGATTTCGTAAAAAAAAAGGGCTAAATTCATATAAAAAAGGGCTAGATTGATAAGTGCAGCAATTTCAAATATTGAAACTTAATTTACTTCATTTATTTATGTAACATTCATTTAACAAAAAATTAACTAAATTATAATTCATTTAACAAAATTAAAATAACATAAAATGCAAAACAAAACAATCAAAATAAAACATAAATAAATAAAAACAAAGTGGAATGATAAGCTTCATACCATATTGCAGTTTTCTTAAAATCTATCAATTTGGAACATATGTACCATCAATAAAACGAAATTTTTTAGCAAAGCTTAAAAGCTCGTCTTGATTTGAATCAGACAATTCCTTAGAAAACATTCAATTTTCTACTGTATTTAAATTAAGGCTGTTCCTTAATTTAGTTTTAATTAAATTTAACGCTGAAAATTTCCGTTCAGCTCCTGCAGTGCTATGAGGCAAAGAGCAAAGCGATAGCATGAAATTGTCAAATGAAAAGTAATTTATCAATAATATCTTTATTTCCAATTATTTGTCTCCATTGATTATTGATTACCTCTTTATCACCTTTATAAAATGGAAAATTTTTTAGAAGTGGTAGTATCGTAGGAAGTTCACCAGTATAAATATTTCTTACATCAAGAAATTTGAGTAATTGGTACTTTTCATTATTAAAATCAAATCGTTTTTTGATCTGAATAATTAACTCTATATAAAACAAAATTAAGTTTTCTTTTAAAGCTGTGTTTTGTGATTCTTCCAAATTTAAAACGGCAATATACTCTTCAAAGCGAATTCCGAAATGCATAGAATTTATGGGTAAATATAGTGATATGTCTTCAAAATTAGTATTTATGTTAACATGTTCTGATTTTATAAAATTTTTTAAAATATCAATAACCAAACTTTTCATTTTATCATGCAAAAGGTGTATCTGAGTACTTTCAGACTGAAATAATTTGTTAACATCATTGATTAGTCTCAAAATATAGCTTAAAAATAAAAGATATAACTCATTTATAGGATCACATAGAAAATCACGTATTTGTCCTGCATTTGAGGAGTTTAGCTCTTCAAATGAGTATAAAGTGAAATAATACTGCAATCCTTTTATCTGTTCTAAAACTCGATTAACGACAGTTTCTAACGATAACCATCTAGTGGAACAAAGTGAAAGAATTTTATGATGTTTCAAATCAAATTCTTTTTGAAACTGTCGATAGTCCGTTTAGGACTATGTGAAAAATGACTATAAATGTTTTTTATATTTTTTTCGATATATGTAGCTGGGAAGAATTTTGCATGCTGCTGAACTACATAAATTCAAAGAGTGACAACTACATCC
The DNA here is from genome assembly GCA_963082915.1 of Dolichopus griseipennis. Taxonomy (NCBI): domain Eukaryota; kingdom Metazoa; phylum Arthropoda; class Insecta; order Diptera; family Dolichopodidae; genus Dolichopus; species Dolichopus griseipennis. The sequence continues at coordinate 56,478,791 of OY720444.1, read as the reverse complement.
AAGAAAAAAAGTATCTTTATTTATTTCACGAAAACGTGCTTGAACTCCTGATATGTGACCGGTCATCACAGAAGCATTGTCTGTAGAAAAGCCTATTACGTTACTTGAAGGAATTTCACAAATATTCAACTCATTTAGTAAAACTTTAAAAATGTCAGCTGCACTTGAATCAGTAAGCTCTTTAAGACCAAAAAAAGTATCTACTATAGCGTTTTTGTCTTTATCAAAAAACCGGGCTATTAAAACTAAACATTTACTAGTTGAAACATCAAAAGTGAAAAATAATTTGATTTCAGTTTCTTAATGATTTGACTTTTAACGAAGGGGCCAATTATTTTGTTTACCATTTCTGTGGCTTTCGTTTTGCTACATTTAATGTTTTTTGCAATTTCCGAATCACTACAAATGTTTCGGAGTAAAGTGGGTAAAGTATCTATTTTCGAAAATGATAAATTATGCTCAACACAATAACGCACTAATTTTATTTCAGCTAAGATTTTGCTCTTATTGTTTTGAGACGTATCCACAAAACATTGTTCTATTGTAGGTATAGTTTGTTTTTGTTCAATTTTCTCAGAATGAAGTTTACTTTGTTCATGTCTTGCAAGATGATTTCTATTATTCTTCAAAGTTTTGAAGCACACTTTGCAAAATGAATTTTCTTTTACTTTGGCAAGCCACTTAAAACTTAATTCCCACTCGGATTTGTATTTTTGTTTATACTGCTTTTTTCTCGGCGGGGACTTAGAGTTAGAACATTCACTTGAACTAAATTTAATTTAATTTATTTACTTCATAATTTCACATATAAATATAAACCGTACCAGCTATCACCTATATTAATTAACTGTTGGGTTGAGCAGGAAGGCCGTATATTTTCTTCATTTTCATGATTTGTAGTTTTCCTAATAAAATTCAAAAGTAATTAAAAAATTAACTGAGATTTTAAAATTCTACAGAATTTTACTTTGCACTTATCGGATTTTTTTTTAAATACTTGCCCATTTTTACATTTATTTACTGAGTATAAAAATCCATATCGTCGCATGAGTTTTATTTTATGCCATACGCCATTCACATAGTTTCGAGAAAATCGAATTTAAAAGTTTGTTTAAATTTATCTTGAAAACTAGCCGAAAAACTCCTTCAAAAAATGTTTTGGTAATATTAGAAAATTTATTTTAAGTCATTTTTTTCCGGTTTAGAGCAAGTACAATAATTTTTAAGAAAGTTGTGATAATTTTTGCAAAAGTATTCCCAAAGTTGATTTTATTCCACGTCATACATTTAAAAACAAAAATCTTCGAAATGTATGACATGGACTAAATTTTTTGTGGATATGTCATAAAATAAAATTGTTTAAATTAAATAGAATAATGCATGTAAAATAAATGACATGGAATAAAATTTATTATTTATACAAGTAAGACAAACTAAATTTCATTTCAAAATTCTTAATTTATTTATTTCACGGAGTTTTTCACAGTTTTTCAATTCACAGCTTGATTTGTTACAATCATATTGATTTATAAAAATATAACAATATCTTATTCTAATTTACAAAATTCTTAACTTTTATCGTTTTAGTAAAATCGGTAAATTTAATAAAAAAAAACGTTAAACATTTCGATATGCTGATATCATTTTCTTCTTTAACATAAAAAATTCAGTATAACAATCTTATAATCTTATAATATTGTATTATTAATATCAGTCATAGTTTTTAATGGAATTTATTTCGTAAAATAGCCTCAAAATATTTCTGGTCAATTATAGGGATAAAAGGTAAAAGATCCTTTATATCTTGTATTTTTGAAGGCAAAATTGTGTTGCTTCTATTTAAAGTTGTCACCTTATTGAAGATGTCTTTCGGAGTTGGTAAAGTTTTTTTAGTAGCTTTCTTATTCAAACTTACACTATTGAAGTTTACATTTTGAAACGATGTTTTATATTTAATTGTGAAAGGATTATTTTGTTCATACATTATTATTTTTATTTTTGAGAATGGAACGATCTGATAGTTTAGTTTATCTGCAAGAGTAGAAAAGTTTTTAAAATCGCCTGGCATCCTTTAGAGTATCTTAAGTTTAATTTTTTCGGACGACATTCCAACTAACAGTTTTACTAAATGTGAAGGACTGTGTATTTCCATATTTTTTAAATGTTTGTCGATAACAGAATGCACACAATCCACTTCTTGGATGAGCGAATGTCCAGGAACCGAATATTTATGTAAAATTAAGGAAATATCAGGATTTGTTTTCAAAAATATTTTAATGGCAGTACTGTTAACTTTATTTTTGTTCTGCGGAACACATGAGTCGCTCCATAATGTGATTTGTTTTATATTAGGAAAATCTTTTACTAGTTCGATTAAAATTTTTACCAGAGAGCTACTTATGTCATTACCGGACCTTCCACTGTGTATTTCTGTCCATACCGCACAATATGTAATTTATTTTTTTTTCTCTGGAAAAATGGCAGTTGCAGTTAAATTAAATGTAAGGTACCTCAGGCAAATAAAGCCTAGCGGGTAATAAGGCCTAAACAACAAAAATCATACTAAAAATTTTAAAATGCACTTTATTGATTTGCACATCCATTGATAATTGTACAAAAATGACCGATCAAAAAAATTACTTATGTCACTACAGCCATCTTGATATTATTTGTGTTTATATTTTGAGGATTCTTTTGTTTTGTGATAACATAAATTTTTTTTTTTTTCACGTAAGTAAGATTTTGACTAAAATTATAATTATTATTCTTATTTTGTCTTAAATATTTACTTTGTGATTGCTTTCTTTAACAAAAGAAATTATTTTATTAATATTTTATTAAAAAAGTGGTTTTTTAGATTTTATAAAAAATAACTTAAAAAAAATTCAACATATTACATTGTAGGTTTTGTTATTTATATCTTATATTCTAAAAAAATTAAAAAAAAATTTAATTTTTTTACTTAAAAAAAAAACATTAATTCAGTCAAGATAATTTGTTTTTTTTGGTTTTTTTGGTGGCATGATACAAAAAGAACTTAGATCTGGAAACACATTTTATATACAAATTACCAATATTTATTATTTACCTCTCGAAAAATATAAAATGTGATTAATTTTAATATTAATATTCATATATAGTTAATAATGGTTTAATAAGGCCTATTAAAAAAATTTATAGGCCTTATTAAACTCTCTATTATTATTTTTTTTAAAGAACGAATATTAATATTAAAATGAAATGAATTATGACGTGAATTATGAAAAAATATTAATATATTAAGCTACTAATAAATTCCTACATAACTGTACTTTTTATAAACCATAAACTCATAATCACAAATGTAACATAATCAGCATATTTAATACACATTGTTTTTATATTTAAATTCTAAATGAATAAACACACAAATGTACTTTTAATATTTTCATTCTAATTGAATTCATACATAATATTTGTATTTACTGTAGAATCATATTATAACAAAAAATGTAATAATGTAAAATCAGCATTATCCACTTAAAATAAAAGCTTGTAAATGATTTGTATAAAAACTGTACTTCACTTATAGTCAAGACCTGAAAAGAATAAGACATAAAAAATAAAAATTAATTGGAATTTAATTAATAAAATTTAAATAAAAAATTAATAAAGTGTTTGATTTACATTGTGAAAAGGTAGCTGAGGGATTAACTCGTGCTTCGTTTTATATGTTTACCTCTTTTCATAGGATGTGGTACTCTAGAAGCTTTATCAATTAAATTTTCGAAGTAATAGTAAACTCTCATTTTTGATACGCATATTGTATTCAGAAAAAAAGTGCGACATACTTGATGAATTCTCTCTCCAACTTGCAAATAAAATTTATATGAGAAGTTTTTTATGCTTGAAGATTTTTCACGACGCCTTTTGATTGCTTCTTTCTTAACGGATTTTAAATAGAATTTGATTTTATCATTATCTGATAAATTCCAAAAATTCTTAAAGATCTCTTGTCGATCATTTTCCAAAAAATTGTTAGTGCAAGAAAAAAAACAAGCTTGTTTACATGGAGGCTTCATTTTTTTCGCAGGAACTTCCCTTTTTTTGGAATTAATATAACACTTTCCACTTTGTCTTAATCTTTTATTTTGGTTGAGTTTCCACATATCTGGATGTCTTTTCTTTTTTCTAGTTGGAGTAGGTACTCCAGCTGTAAAAATATGAAAGTAAATAAAATGTAAGTAAAAACACTTTCGAATAGTTTTACATGAAGGGCTATAATCTGAAGGTAAAGTTCTTAACAGAGACACAGAGTTCATTTCTTTCAAACTTTTTGGAATTTCAATTGTATTTTCTTCATCATATAAAATATTTTTTCTTGATTTAACAATTTCTACTTCATAGTTCGGATCTTTAACAATATCATCAGCTTTAAAAAAAATAAAACTTTAATAATTTACAATTAAAAATTCATAAATTTTTCAAGTACCTGAAAAATCAGACTCTTCTGATACCGGTATGTTTATACTAGTTTTTTAATCCTAAAATCATTTAATTCAAAGCCACTTTCAGTATGTTCTGTATTTCTAAAAATTTCATCGGTCATACTAACCCAAAAACAAATATACAAAAAATTAAGTCAGATTCAAACAAGATTTGTTTTTAACTCACTTATTTATTTCCTCCGGCAAACTTGGTGGCGGAGATGACATCTTTCTTCTTTGAGCTCACAAACAACACTAAACTATTATTCAGTTTATTCAGACTGTTTGAAAATTTTGTATGAACATTGCTTAAAATAATACGTAATTTTAATATTTTTATTTTATGCCACGCCCATAGAAACCGTACCATAATTCTGTATATAGAATAAAATAAAACTGATGCGATTAAAATTTTATTTTGATACATGAGCACGTGTACTAAAATAATACTAAAATTATTTTTTTGATCATCTCTACGGTTATGGCTTAAATGTGATTTGAAATTGGCGTATGGAATGAAACTTCAAAACAAACTTGTAAAAATGGTGGATATGGAATAAAATCGACACTGTGTAACTCAAGAATGGAATAAGATAGGACCAAACGGGTCGAAGTTTTGGAAAGGGCTTGTTTTAAAACCCCCGAATCCATTCTCAGGTAAAAAAGTGAAAAAATGGCGTATGGCATAAAATAAAACTCATGCGACGATATAAAAAGGGCTAATCATATCCGTATAAAAATTCATATAAAATGTTTACTGTTTTTATTTTTAAAAACAGAAATAAACAGAACTATCTTCATTAAGAGTCAACTGACAAGCGAATGAAGGAATTGCCAAATAGTTTAAAACTGTATGAGAAATTTTTATTTCTCTAATTTATAAAACGTCATTAACAAAATTTCATACACAAAATGCTCTCTAAAAAAATTTTTTTGTTAAAATGTAAACCTTTGCAAAATTCAAGTTTTACTTTTTTGTTATTTGTAGAATTATTGTACAATTTTTTTTATAAATACAAGACACTGGCCTGAAATATTCGAAGAACATAAAAGGGCTAGATTTGTCTTAGCCCGGGCTGAATTTTCAAAAACATGAAAAAGGGCAAGATTTAGCCCAATTGGGCTAAAGTGACAGCCCTGGTAGTATGTTATTTACTTATTTTATTTTCTCATTTCTGATTCTGTAATAAAATAAGCCATATGAACATCAAAAAATCACTGTTCCTTAAATTAGAAAATGTAGTACAAAAATAAAAATGTTATTTTTTGGTCTTATAAGATTTTGTTGTTGTATAAGGTGCACTTTTTTAAATTGATAATTTTGTTCAATAGCTTGTTGATATGAATGTTAGGAGGAATGTTATTACTTATTAGAAGAATTTAGAAAAGAGAAAAATAAATTACTCTTTCAATATTTTTATGATAGCTGCTGTGAAAGAGAACTTATATTATTTTATTTTCTTATTCTCTAATCTATGGAAAAAATTTGATAACCACAATAAATACAAATGAACACCAAAAAATCGCTGTTCCTTAAATTATAAAATGTAGATAGGTAAAAAATAAAACATGCTTTATTTTATATGATATTGAAAAAACAAATTTCGAATACATTTTTTCAATACTTATTTTATTATTATATAATTTTTTGTTAGATAAAAAATTTTTTTTTTTTAATTTCAATTGAAAATTTGCCGCCTTTAAATTCTGGCGCCCTGTTTTACTGTGCATACTGTGCATATGAAAGCGCCGGCCCTGGTTTTAGTAGTGAATACTAAAGCATTGCAAAATTCTTTTGTAAGACTATCAATAGTATTCCAAACTAATAGCCAATCATGAAAATCTTTAAGACAAAACATTTTGTTTTTGAAAATTAGTAGGATTTAAAGTTTTTCTGTTCAATTAATTTGCAAATTTTCTTCCTTTTCAAACAATTTCGTGAAATGCGAAAAACAGGCATGTTTAATTTCTTTGGTTTTAAAATCGGAATATGTTAGAAAATGTCTGGTGCATAAAGCCAATTATTGCGAACGTTTTTAAATAAATGAACAGTATCAAAGTGTAAATATATCTTTCCCTTGCCGTTAGGATTAGAAAAATAATTTTGATTTTGAAAACTTAAATTATTAAACAAATATTGATTTATTTTGTGATTATCAGGGATAATTACAAGAATGCGGAAGCCTATTTTTTGAACTAAATCAATTACAGCCTTTGTGGTCTCCGTTAAAAATTGACCTGTAGCTCGAAATACAGGGAACAGGCGGATAATTTCTTTGAAATTCCCGGAAACAGACTTTATCATAAAGGCCATAATTGTTCTGGCAGTTGTTTCGCTACATTGTTCGCTCTGTATTGTAGGCTTTGCTCTACGTAAATTTCATCAATTAAGATGGCTACAAACTTTTCACGTTCCGTTAAGGACTGAAAAGCAGCAATTAAATATCTCTCATAATTTTCAACATTTTTATAATTAGGTGATATGTGCAAACGAGAAGATAGTCCTTGAAGATGCCTACTGCTAGGCAGAGAAAGAAATTTTGAAATGATGGAGTAAGTAGCTCTCGAATGGGCAAAAATTAAAAAGACATTATCATTGCAACTATATCTTGGTGTTCTCAAACTTATGAGCTCAATTTGCTCTATGATAATGTTAATTTTTCTCGTTTTTCAGAATCATCCTCAAAATTACAATATTCTTTAAAAAGAAGCAACGCTTTTTATTAACCCATTATCTACCAGATTATAAAAAGTTATCCAATTGCAACAAAAATTTATATTAATTTATTAATTTATTTTATTAAGGTTCTTGTAAAATACTACTTACTCCACACATTAAACTAAATTTTACACTACGCAACAACTTTTTTTTTGAAACTGTACTACTCAAATAAAAGTTTCTTACCCAAAATGTGCTACTTCTTTTCCTTTAGGTGCTTGTAAATGTCCTGAAAAAAATGATTTGAAATTTAACTTTTTATGACTGAAAAGTGAATTCTTTAAGCTTTTTTTATATATACATTTCATAATTATAATGAAATAGAAATTATAAACTTCAAAAACTAAACAATTTTAATTTATAACATAACAAAAACAATTCATTTATAACAAAGATATATATTTAAAAAACAAAATTATATAAAAAAAAAACAAAAAAAAAAAACTAAAAATATAATAAAAAGAATATCACAAAAATTATGCACCAAAAAATAATAAATAAAATAAAAAAATATAAAAAATTATAACAATTCAATTTATAATACATCTACAATAATTCAAATATAAAAATAAAAACAAAAATATAACAAAAAAATATCACAAAAAATGTTCTCAAAAGAAATTTCTTTTAAAATAAAATCCCGTAAAATTTCCAGAAATATTGCGGTCTTATGAAATAGAATATAGTTTGTCTGATCTGTCGGCATAGAAGACCCACTCTGTTCAGTTTTTCAAAATAAAAAGATGCCTAATCAGTACCTCGCTCTTTCAGGTATATAGATTTACAATCGACGCATTTAATACGTTTTTCCTATGAATTTGAGGCATATCCTTCTTAGTACAAATTGGGATCTTTATCAAATTGTACCTCATTTAAGTAACGCGAGGAAAAAATTCTTATCAAATGGTTCTAAATCTATTTCCTGCTCTAAAATATTTTCTTCAATTTCTTGTTTCAGATTTTCTCTTTTTATATTTACTAAAAACCAGGTGAATCCTAATTTTTTTTTCGGATTCAACAATTGCGTATATTTAATGCATCAGTTTGGAATTTACCTTAAGTTAAGGATAGACGGACTAAATCTATCAATGTTTTAGTAGTGAATACTAAGGCATTGCAAAATTCTTTTGTAAGACTATTTTGAAAGACTATCAATAGCATTCCAAACTAATAGCCAATCATGAAAATCTTTAAGACAAAACATTTTGTTTTTGAAAATTAGTAGGATTTAAAGTTTTTCTGTTCAATTAATTTGTAAATTTTCTTCCTTTTCAAACAATTTCGTGAAATGCGCAAAACAGGCATGTTTAATTTCTTTGGTTTCAAAATCGGAATATGCTAGAAAACGGTCTGTTGCATAAAGCCAATTATTGCGAACGTTTTTAAATAAATGAACAGTATCAAACTGTAAATAAATTTTTCCCTTGCCGTTAGGATTAGAAAAATAGTTTTGATTTTGAAAACTTAAAATATTAAACATAGATTGATTTATTTTGTGATTATCAGTGATAATTACAAGAATGCGGAAGCCTATTTTTTGAACTAAATCAATTACAGCCTTTGTGGTCTCCGTTAAAAATTGACCTGTAGCTCGAAATACAGGGAACAGGCGGATAATTTCTTTAAAATTCCCGAAAACAGACTTTATCATAAAGGCCATAATTGTTCTGGCAGTTGTTTCGCTACATTGTTCGCTCTGTATTGTAGGCTTTGCTCTACGTAAATTTCATCAATTAAGATGGCTACAAACTTTTCACGTTCCGTTAAGGACTGAAAAGCAGCAATTAAATATCTCTCATAATTTTCAACATTTTTGTAATTAGGTGATATGTGCAAACGAGAAGATAGTCCTTGAAGATGCCTACTGCTAGGCAGAGAAAGAAATTTTGAAATGATGGAGTAAGTAGCTCTCGAATGGGCAAAAATTAAAAAAGACATTATCATTGCAACTATATCTTGGTGTTCTCAAACTTATGAGCTCAATTTGCTCTATGATAATGTTAATTTTTCTCGTTTTTCAGAATCACCCTCAAAATTACAATATTCTTTAAAAAGAAGCAACGCTTTTTATTAACCCATTATCTACCAGATTATAAAAAGTTATCCAATTGCAATAAAAATTTATAGAGGTGTTCTTATGGCCACTAATAACAAAAAAACTAAGATTGGAACTTGATCCGTTAATTCGTTCGTCTGTTATAGGGTTTGTCCATATGGCAACGCTAGTAGAAAAATTGTACAAAAAAGTTTTTTTTTTAAAGAAAATATTGATTTTGTTATTTCTAAAATTTAATTAAAAATAATAATAAAATTATAAAGTTAAGTTAATTTAAAAAAAAAGACATTATATAAATTGCATAAAAAAGAGAAAAATAACAAAAGCAAGCAATTTATAGCAAAAATTAAAAATATGTAAAGTTATTATGTGACGTTATAAAATATAATTCATTTTGAATGAAATTTAATGAAGCATTTATCGCATAAACCACTCCGTTCTACCTATAGATTTGCATTCTTCGTAGGCACATCTTCGTTTTTTGACAAGTGGTTGAACGAGATGGTCTTTTCCATCATAACGATTCGTAAATTCACCCACAGATTAGGAGGTTTTTTCCTGCAGATTTAGGCTGCGTTTTGAATGATTGCAAATAAAATGTAGCTATCTCTCTTCGAAAAGTGAATTGATCTAAATCAGATTTATGCAATCTAGCTAATTGCCAAGCATTTTAAATCGCTGCATCGAGCAACCAAGTAAATAGAGGCCACCACCACTTTTTGCCTCAAATACCTATTCTGTATGCGTTAATATTTTGATCCATCCGATTGGTACCTCCCATATAGCTGTTATAATTTTGAATCGATTTTGGGATGTTCACTGTCACTCTTTTCATATCGGCACGGCTCCATCTTGTTTTAGTTCCTACAGGATTCTGGTCATACATTGTAGAAGCTGTTGTTACAACGGCATTATCCTTCCAACGAGTTACAATAAAATTTTTCGCATTGTATTCAGCAACTGCCGTTTGCATAAACCCTCTTTTTTCTTTTTTTTCAACAATTTTTCCTTCAAACAAAGGACATGTTTTATCCAAACGATTTGACCTCAGTGTATCAGTGCAATTATATCCTTTGTTTTTTAATTCCCACAACAAGGGAAAATTTGTGAAAAGATTATCGCTATAAATATGATAGGGCAAGTCTTTTTTGTCATCCGAATATTGATTTAATTAATCCAAAATTGTTGCACTAAATTTTCCCAGTTTTATTTCAAGTTCGACAGCGCCTTTATAACTTTTACCTTGATAAGGCTCAAAAGCTATAAGATAACCTGACGTAGTATTCTGGGCCCAGATTTAGTAACGAAATCTAATAGTTTTATTGCGTATAGTTTGCTTGCAGCCGTGTTTTCCAAAGTACTCAACCATAGCCTCATCATGAGATATTGGTTGAGAAGGAATGAAATGTTACATAAACTTTTTTTTTAGTGCTCAGTTAGGGGCCTTAGTTTTGCATATTTATCTTCTTTATCTAACGAATCATTTCTAGCGCAATGTAAGCATTTCATAATTTGATCAAACCTGTTTCTTCGCATGCTCTCGTAAACATCTTTGTTTCTAAGATCTCCTCCTTGTGACCAGTAGTGAGTTCTGCTTGGTAAAGAATTATATCCTGATACTATTAAAATACCAATAAATACCATTAATTCTTCCAATGAAATATTTGGATTTGGCCAGTTTCTGAAATATATGCTCACTTTGCTCTATTATGTGATTTAAAATTTCGGAATCAAAAAAAAATTCAAATAATTCAACGGAATTTAAATTATTATATTTAGAAAAATTTTGTTCTGGAAAAATATTTGAGGATATTGAATTATAGTCTTGTTTTGGAAATTTAAAACATGAAACTTTAATCGAGCAAGACTCCTAATTGGATTTACATCCAGAAACCGAACATTTTAGAACCATAATTTATTAAAAAGTTGCAATTTATGTTTAAATTAAAATGTTAATATTTTATTATATTTATAATATATTAATGTACTTAAAAAAAATTTAATTTAAAATTTTAAAAAAGTTTAAAAAATTTAAAAAATTTAAAAAAATTTACAATATTAAAAAGAGTAATATAAAAAATACTTAGAAAAACTATCTATTACAGTACGGCTATTTTTTGCACGCAATTTTTTTTTCTACTGTTATCAAACAACAAGAAACAATTAAATATTGCTTACCCAGAAATATGGTTGAATGATGCTAAGAATGGTGTTTTAAGAATTTTGAATCCTTCCATTTTTTGCTGAAAAATACGATTTCAAATTTAGTTTTTTTATGTGTAAAAAGAGAAAACTTCAAAGTTTATTTTGATATATGTTTATAATTTATATATTTACATTTAAATTAAAAATATAAAAACTCGATATCAAAAAAAAATTTACTTACCAAAATTGCATCACAGATTATTATAAAGCTTTTATAGTTAGGTTAAGTTTTCTTAAATTATTTAAAATTTTTACTCTTGTGTACTCTCATTATTTTTTGACAGTATCAAAATGGCTACGTTAAGAAATGCACGAAAAATACTGAAAAATATTTATTATATTATTTTTATGTAAAATTCGGAGTGGTTAGGAGAATATTTAATAAAGAAAAGTCTAAAAGAAAATATGGTTAAAATCATTAAAGTTTTTATTTTTTTTCCAAAAAATTACAAAATCAAAAAAAAACATTTTTTCGAGACTCGCTCTTATTAGAGGTAGAGAATATGGCTCGTTTTTTTTTAAAGTGGTATCCCCAGGAGGCCTAATCCACTTAAACTAAAAAATAAATAAAAAAAAAAACATATTAATGTGGGATTGATATTATTTTAATAATATAAAATCTCTTACCAATATCCAGTGGCAGCATAAATTTTATTTTGTTGTCTCAGCAATATTTAGTTTACTCTGCATAGCAGCACCTAAAAAGAATATCATTTAATTTAAAAGGAAAATATATATTATTAAAATACTTAGCTTTTAACACTCCATATCTCTAGTAGCTCAGAGATATATTATTCCGATCGGCAACCAGCATCCTATTTATTTTATTCTTTTCAACAAAAGAATTATTTGTTATTTGTAAAACATGTTTGTTTACAAATAGTAAATAATTATTTTTAGACAGTTGTCATTGCTGACGGCAAATGAAACGTCGATAGAATGAAACATGGAACGAAACAAAAGGCAAGATGTTGACGAATGACACTAGGGGAGCTAATAAAAAGAATTTTCAAGTTCAAGAGTTTATTCACCTTTTCTTTTTTTTTTATATATTTTATTAAACGGTTATTTACTTTTTCTTTATTTTATTTAAAAGCTGTTACTTCTAAAAATATAAAAGGACGAAAAGAAAGTAGAAGAAAGCAGAGTATTATATACGTGGACGTGGATAATATAAGCGGGAAGGAGTTAAATTTTTGAAGAAAAGAATTGAAATAATTTTTGAAGAAAGTGTAATAAATTTTAAAGCAAGAAGTTTAATTTGTATTTTTAACTTTATTTTTAAAAATTGAAACTTGAATTTGAAAAACTTATTTTGTGAGATTAACTTAAATTTTTAACATTATTAAAACTTGAAATATTTTGAAAAACTTATTTTGTGATAACTTACATTTTTTTAAAAAACCAAATGAAATAAATGAACTATTTTTAATTTTTATAAGAAAAATAAAGTGTTTTAATTTAATTACTTTTTATCCAATCCTACATTAATATATATACAAAAATATAAATAAAAAAATAAAAATTTAATGAAAAAAAAAACAATTCATTTATTTAAAAAAAACATTCATAAAATAACAAAAAAAAAAAATAAAAAACAATTCATTATGTAAAAAAAATACATTCATAAAATAACAAAATAAAACAACAATTCAGTTATGAACAAAAAACATTCATAAAATAAAAAAATAAAAAAAAACTGTTCATTTATGTAATATCACAAAATTTAAAATATTGCCTGTTTTAATTAAATTTACTTAATTTTCTATTTTCCTTGTCGCTTCTTAAAACGGCATTTTTATTTTAGACGAAATTATTAAGTAATATATTTGAAAAAATTTTGCCAATTTTGAAAAATATATCGCGACTACGCGTACCACATATACACGTCGATTGCAAATCTATACTTACCTATTCCAAGACTTACAAATGTCAGTTTAATTAATAATCCTTTTTGATTTATGGTCTCGAAAAATTTTTCTTTTAGGTCATAGTTCCGTAAAATTTCTTGAAAAATAGCAGTCATATGGAAAAGAAGATAAAGCATCTGATCAGTCGGTAAAGAAAGACCCCCTCTGTCTAATTCGTCAAAATAATCTGAGCCCGATTCAGTTCCCCTTTCTTTCAAGAATATTGATTTGCTATTGACGCATTTAATATATTTTTTTAGTGATTTTGAAGCATAGCCTCCCATCCCACATACAAACTAGATTCGGGATCGAAATCTGCTTCACATAAATAGTCGGACGAATCAAAAATTTTTTCAAATATATCTAAATCTACTACATGTTCCAGAGTATTTTCACCAATATCTTGTTTTAAATTATTTAGTTCGGCTAAATATTTTTTATAAACTTGATGAATTCTAATTTTTTTTTCTTGTTCTATAACTTCCGTATACGAAACATGATAACTTGACCCAGCTAAAGACAAAATCTGTTTTCTAAGTTATCAATCTGGAATTTCCCTAACAAAACAAATTCTACCTGAAGTTCCGTTAAGGAAAAATTTACTAAATCTATTAACGTTTTAGTAGTAAATACTAAAGCGTTTAACGTATCCTTTTTAAGACCATTTTTATTATTTGTATTCCAAACTGATAACCAATTACAGAATTCTTTTAAAAAATCAAGACGAAGATCGGCTGTCTTAAATATAGGTTTACCCCATTCATTTCTAGTTTTAATTCCTTGAAATTTACCCCGGGTATTATTATATATATCCCATCATTTTCTGATAATTTCACAGAAGTCACCAGCCGGCCGCATTTTTTCAGATTCTTTTAAATAAGCTATTGTTGAGTTGTGGAATATATTATCTACTAGGCGAACATTTTGCCTTTGAATTGAAGTTGGATTTATGGATTTCCTATTTATATGCTTTTTTAATTTGAAGATGTACTTCTTTTTCAAATTTTTTTGAAAAATGCGCAAAATGGGCATATTTGATTTCTTTTGAATGGAAATCAGAAAACATTAGAACTTCATTTCGTGCACAAAGCCATTTGTTTCTAATATTTTTAAAAATATGAACAGTGTCATATTGTAAGTATATTTTACCCTGACCGTTACGATTTTGAAAATAATTTTGTCTGTCAGTATTAAAAATACTGAACATATTTTGATTAATTTTATTGTTATCAGTTATGATAACCAAAACCGTAAATACCTTTCTTTGAACAAAATCAATAACCTCTCTTGTAGTATCTGCCAAATACTGGCCAGTCGGACGGAAAACAGGAAATAATAGAACAATTTCTTTAAAATTCCCGAAAACAGACTTTATCATAAAAGCCATAACGGTCTTCGCAACTTCCTTGTTGTTGTTATCAGCCAGTCCTACAATATTGTTCGATTTATATTGTAGACCTTGACTTATGTGAATTTCATCTATTAAGATGGCTATACATTTTTCACGCTCCGTTAAGGATTCGGAAGCTGCTTTTAAATAGTTGTCATCATTTATGTCATTTTTATAAGTGGGTGTTATGTGCAATTTTGAAGATAATCTTCGAAGATGCCGGCTGGATGGAAGAGTAAGAAAATTTGAAATAAAAAAATAAGTAGATCTAGAGTGGGCAAAAATTAAAAATGACATTACGATGGTATCACAACTGTATTTAGGTACTTTTAAACCTAAAAGGTGAATTTGGTCAATAATAACATTTAATTTTTCGCATTTTTCAGTATCATTCTCTGAACTTTGGTATAATTTAAGAAGAAATGATGCTTCTTCTAAAAGAAGCGAAGAATTATTTTCAGAGTCTGATAGCACGCTATTAAAATACGATACTATTTGCTTTAGCTTAGACCAAAATACAAGTTTCGTATTTTCCGGCAAAACATTTTTATTTAGTTTTGTTTGAGTATTACCTGTAAAGCAGGTAACTAATAAATCGTTATTAACTACTATTCTAAATCTAAAAGAACAACAAAGTTTTCGTTCTCATTTAAAATATACAAAACTAAATTATTTTGGCCAGTATATAAGGCCCAGTTATTTAAATTTACGTTTTTATTAATATTTAAAACTAAATTAGGAAAATTTAAAATTAGATCTTCATCAATATTTGATTTTTTATTAACAGAAATTAATTCTACCGAGTTCTTGGGGAAAATACTTGGAACTGCATCTGGCAATAATCGCGTCCTTTGAGATTTATCTACAGTTAAGCACGAATTTTCAAAATGTAATTTACAAACGGTACTATAGGCTGTTGGTTGCCAGTTCGTTCTTCCAACAGCGTTTACCCATAATTTTTTTAAATTTTCTTTAACCGGAAATTTATAAGTTGTAACGTAATTCGTGCTACTGTTATAATTGGATTTACATCCAACAACCGAGCATTTACGACCCATTTTAAATAAATTATTAAAAAAGGCAATATAAGGCACTTAATAATTGAATTAACTTTGTTAAATTTCAAATATAATGTTTTAGAAAGTTAATTCAATTAAAAAACTTAAATTAGAAATTTGATAACTAAACTACAAGTACCTTTGTATATATAAAATAAAATATTATTGAAGTATATTTAAAAAAAAAATTCTTTTATTTATAAAAATTATTTAATTCTTTATTAACAAAAAATATTTAAATATTATTTTTAAAATAATATTTAATTGAGATCAAAAATATTATTTTATTTAATTAAGATACTTGTAAATATACAACTCTACACAATTTTATACTACGCAACTACTTTTTATTTGAAAATGTACTTATTAGAAAAAACTTTCTTACCCAGAATGTGGTACTCCTTTTCCAATATTTGCTTGGAAATGTGCTGAAAAAAATGATTTCAAATTTAATTTTGTTACGAGTTAAAAGAGAATTCTTTAAGCTTTATTTATATATAAATTTCATAATTATTTATTAAATTTATATATATTAAAACTTAGATTGAATTTGAACTACTTACCGAAATCGTTGAAAAAATTTGAAATTATAGCTTTTAATTTTAAGGTTATGTTCACTAAAAAACATGATAAATGTCTATTCAAATATTTTTTGAGAGTGTCAAAATGGCGGTGATTTTTAATACTAAAAAAATCATTGAATATATTTTGCTGTAAATATATTAAAAATTTCGAATTGAAAGCTGAAATTTTGATATGTTACAGAAAAAACTTCAAATTTTATTTTAATATAAAAATTAAAATATTAGGACAATTATTTCATAGGTAAAACTCTAACAGAAAATTGATGAAAATTTTAATTTTACCTAAAAAAAAAACCAAAACATAAAGTACAAAAAATTTTTTAAGAAACAATAATATAACAATAAAGCTTTGGCGAAAAATATGAAAAACTAAAACACTGCAATTTGTAATAAATATAAACAAGTGATGAAAAAAACCAAGGGTTTTTAAAAAAGCACATTTTCAAAATAATATAGTGTTTCATACTGATTATTTTATCGGAGTATAATGTTGAAGCTTCAATGTTAACGTTTTATTAAGGAAATATATACGTTGGTGATTAAGTTACTACTTACTTATAAAAACCGTAATTTTTTTAGTTTTTAAGTCCTAATAGCCCCTCTATGGGGAAGGTTGCCCAATTTTTCAAGGATCTAATCCTCACTACTCCCCTTCCCCAAACTTTTTTAGGTTCAAGAAATTAAATTGTGAATTCTACCAAAATTTGGAATTTTATTTTGAATTTTACTATATAAGCAAAAATGGTTAAAACTGACAGACACTTTCTTCAATTTAAAGAACCACTTTTGAATTTAAGAAAATCTTTTAACATATGTTAAAGTATAATGTAGTACCTTAAAATTTTGTATATCAACAAAAAAAAATTGGAACGGGTATTGAAGTTACAGGTGTTTAAAAATAGCAAAATTTCAATTTTCGAGCTCTTATAGCTGCTAAACAGAGGACGTGACAAAAAAAATTTTGTTAACTGACTCCTACTAATTTTTGAAGTTCTAACTTCTCCCAAAATTCCAAGACCCCAGCTGGAACCGTTTAGCAGATATGTGGGGCCAAAAATTTTGCAAAAATTGAGTTTTGCATAATGATAAATTTTAGTACCGTATGGCAACCCTGTACATTTAAGTGATATATTTTTGTAAAGCCTAAGAATGCAGCTCTCTTCTACCGTTTTTAGATTGAAAATATAGCTAACAGAACTCTTATTATATCAATTTAAATATAGGGCTTTTTTGAAATTTTCGGGGACTGTAGCCTCGTCACCCTTTAAAATTAAGAAAAACCTTTGACACATGTTGAAATATATTTAAAGAGCTTTCAATTTTGCAAATCACAAAAAAAAAATTTGAACAGGTATTCAAGTTACAGGTGTTTAAAAATAGCAAAATTTAAATTTTCGGGCCCATATAGCTGCAAAACAGGGGACGTGACAAAAAAAATTTGTTAACCGACTTCTATTTATTTCTAAGGATCTAACTACTCCCAAAATTTCAGGACCCTAGATTGGCCCGTATAGAAGATATGTGTAGCCAAAAATTTTGCAAAAATTGAGTTTTGCATAATGGTAAATTTTAGTACCGTATGGCAACCCTAAACATTTGTCTTTTAAAAATTTATAAAGTTTATAAAACCAGCTATCTTTTGCCGTTTATAGATTGAAAATACACCTAATAGAACTATTGTTATAACAATTTGAATATAGGGCTTTTCCCAACTTTCGAGGGCTGCAGCTCCGTAACGGGTGGGGCTACAGAAAAAAATTCTTCTACGAAATAATTTTTTTTGTAATACCTACTCGTGGTTAAAATTTCTTTTCTCTATTTCAAACGATGTAAAAGTTTTTGTAAACATACGGACAGACAGACGGACAGACAGACAGACAGACAGACAGACAGACAGACGGACGGACGGACGGACGGACAGAGTGAAACTATATAGGCACATTTTTACAAAATTTTTTGAAAATGTGCTAAAAATTAAAACAAAAATTATAAATCTAAAAAATAAAAACTATAAATATAAAAAAAAATATCACAAAAAATATCACAAAAAATTCACAGTAAATTGTACTAAATAAATTTGTAATATTACTCTTTTTTAGTTATTAAAAGTTTTCTATTTTGCCTGTTTCATTTAATAATATCGTTCGTTTGCTTTGTAAAATTATTTAATAAAATATTTGCGAAAGTCTTAGCTAATTGGAAAAAAATATTACCGCATTTACACGTCGATTCTAAATCGATGTCATATTTACCATAATTTAAACTTGTCAACGTCAGTTCAATAAGTATGTTATTCAATAAGTATGTAAGTAATAAGTATTTTAATTTATGTTCTCAAAAAAAATTTCTTTTAAAATAAAATCACGTAAAATTTCCTGAAATATTGCGGTCTTATGAAATAGAATATAGTCTGTCTGATCTGTCGGCATAGAAGACCCACTCTGTTCAGTTCTTCAAAATAAAAAGGTATATAGATTTACAATCGACGCATTTAATACGTTTTTCCTATGAATTTGAGGCATATCCTTCTTAGTAAAAATTGGGATCTTTATCAAATTGTACCTCATTTAAGTAACGCGAGGAAAAAATTCTTGTCAAATGGTTCTAAATCTATTTCCTACTCTTAAAATATTTTCTTCAATTTCTTGTTTCAGATTTTCTTTTTTTATATTTACTAAAAACCTGATGAATCCTAAGTTTTTTTTCGGATTCAACAATTGCGTATATCTAATGCATCAGTTTGGAAATTACCTTAAGTTAAGGATAGACGGACTAAATCTATCAATGGTTTAGTAGTGAATACTAAGGCATTGCAAAAATCTTTTGTAAGACTATTTTGTAAGACTATCAATAGCACTCCAAACTAATAGCCAATTATGAAAATCTTTAAGAAATGTGAGACGAAAATCTGTTGTCTCTTTTATTGGTCTATTCCACTCGTTTCTAGTTCTAATGCCTTGAAATTGTCCCCTGGTATTACATATATCTCACCATTTTCGAATTATTTCACAAAAATCAGAAGTAGGTCGCATGTTTTCAATTTCTTTTAAAGAAGCAATTGTAGAATGGTGGAATATATTGTCTACTAACAAAACATTTTGTTTTTGAAAATTAGTAGGATTTAAAGTTTTTCTGTTCAATTAATTTGTAAATTTTCTTCCTTTTCAAACAATTTCGTGAAATGCGCAAAACAGGCATGTTTAATTTCTTTGGTTTCAAAATCGGAACATGTTAGAAAACGGTCTGGTGCATAAAGCCAATTTTTGCGAACGTTTTTAAATAAATGAACAGTATCAAACTGTAAATATGTCTTTCCCTTGCCTTTAGGATTAGAAAAATAATTTTGATTTTGAAAACTTAAATTATTAAACATAGATTGATTTATTTTGTGATTATCAGTGATAATTACAAGAATGGGGAAGTCTATTTTTTTAACTAAATCACAGCCGTTGTGGTCTCCGTTAAAAATTGACCTGTAGCTCGAAATACAGGGAACAGGCGGATAATTTCTTTGAAATTCCCGAAAACCATAAGGCCATAACTGTTCTGGCAGTTGTTTCGCTACATTTTTCGCTTTGTATTGTAGGCTTTGCTCTACGTAAATTTCATCAATTAAGATGGCTACAAACTTTTCACGTTCCGTTAAGGACTGAAAAGCAGCAATTAAATATCTCTCATAATTTTCAACATTTTTATAATTAGGTGATATGTGCAAACGAGAAGATAGTCTTTGAAGATGCTTACTGCTAGGCAGAGAAAGAAATTTTGAAATGATGATGGGCAAAAATTAAAAAAGACATTATCGTTACAACTATATTATATCTTGGTGTTTTCAAACTTAAACAATATGTTTTCTCGTTTTTCAGAATCATCCTCAAAATTACAATATTCTTTAAAAAGAAGCTACGGTTTTTATTAAATTAACTTTTTTATCAAGATGTGAAACCAAATTGCAAAAATTTAAAATTAAATTATTTTCATAAGAATTTAGAATTTCAGATTTATTATTAGATAATCGCGGATTATTGGAGAAAATACTTGGAACAGCGTTTGCCCGCAAAATAGGCCGTTGTGAATTTTTTATAATACACAATTCCGTAAAATGATAAGCACATACGCAACTATACTTAGTAGGTTCCCAATCAGGTCTTTCTAAAGCGCTTATCCACAATTTTTTTAATGATTCTTGTTTTGGAAATTTAAAACATGAAACTTTAATCGAGCAAGACTCCTAATTGGATTTACATCCAGAAACCGAACATTTTAGAACCATAATTTATTGAAAAGTTGCAATTTATGTTTAAATTAAAATGTTAATATTTTATTATATTTATAATATATTAATGTACTTAAAAAAAATTTAATTTAAAATTTTAAAAAAGTTTAAAAAATTTGAAAAATTTAAAAAAATTTACAATATTAAAAAGAGTAATATAAAAAATACTTAGAAAAACTATCTATTACAGTACGGCTATTTTTTGCACGCACTTTTTTTTTCTACTGTTATCAAACAACAAGAAACAATTAAATATTGCTTACCCAGAAATATTGTTGAATGATGCTAAGAATGGTGTTTTAAGAATTTTGAATCCTTCCATTTTTTGCTGAAAAATACGATTTCAAATTTAATTTTTTTATGTGTATGTGTAAGAGAAAACTTCAAAGTTTATTTTGATATATGTTTATAATTTATATATTTACATTTAAATTAAAAATATAAAAATTCAATATTAAAAAAAATTTACTTACCAAAATTGCATCACAGATTATTATAAAGCTTTTAAAGTTAGGTTAAGTTTTCTTAAATTGTTTGAAATTTTTACTCTTGTGTACTCTCATTATTTTTTGACAGTATCAAAATGGCTACGTTATGAAATGCACGAAAAAAACTGAAAAATATTTTTTTAGGAAAACATATTAAAAATTTTGAGTTCATATCTGAATTTGGTGTTTTAAAAAAAATTCCAAATTTTATTTTTATGTAAAATTCGGAGTGGTTAGGGGAATATTTAATAAAGAAAAGTCTAAAAGAAAATCATTAAAGTTTTTATTTTTTTTTTTCAAAAAATTACAAAATCAAAAAAAACATTTTGTCGAGATTCGCTCTTATTTTTTTCAAATAATTTTATGTCAAAGCCTGAAGATATTGTACGTCGTGTTGTACGTCATGGGACTGTGCATACGACTTCATAATATCTTCAGGACATGACATGGAGAGAAGTGAAAGGTATATAGGCGGCTGATTTAACAACGTAGTCTTATATAAAAATAAAGCTTTGGCGAAAAATATGAAAAAATTAAAACAAAAATTTTAAATCTAAAAAATAAAAACTATAAATATAAAAAAAAATATCACAAAAAATTCACAGTAAATTATACTACTTTCTTAATATTACTCTTTTTAACTGTTAAAAGACTGTGTATACACATATACACGTCGGTTGCAAATCTATGGCATATTTATCTATTCCAAGTCTTATAAATGTAATTTTAATTAATAGTGCTTTTTGATTTATATACGAAACTATAATTTCCGTATACGAAACAGGATAACTTGACCCAGTTGTGAGTTGAAGACCGATAAAGACTAAATATTTTTTCTAAGTTGTCAGTCTGGTATTTCCCTAACAAAACAAATTCTACCTGAAGTTCCGTTGAGGAAAAATTTACTAAATTTATTAAAGTTTTAGTAGTAAATACTAAAGCGTTTAACGTATTCTTTTTAAGACCATTTTTATTAATATTTGTATTCCAAACTAATAACCAATCACAGAATGTTTTTAGAAAATTAAAACGAAGATCGGTTGTATTAAATATTGGTCTACCCTTTTTCATTCCTAGTTTTGATTCTTTGAAATTTATTCCGGGTATCCACTCATCCCACCATTTTCTGATAATTTCACAGAAGTCACCAGTCGGTAGCATTTTTTCAGATTCCTTTAACAAGCTATTGTTCATTGATGAAATATATTATCTACTAGGCGAACATTTTGCCTTTGAATTGTAGTAGGATTTAAGGATTTTCTATTTAATTTGTACGCTTTTTTAATTTTTGAAGATTTTCTTCTTTTTCAAATATTTCCGAAAAATGTGCAAAACGGGGATATTTGATTTCTTTTGAATCGAACTTCAAAAAACGAAGAATTATTTTCAGAGTCTGATTGCACGCTATTCAAAAACGATACTATTTGTTTTAGCTGAGACCAAAATATAAGTTTCGTATTTTCCGGCAAAACATTTTTACTTAATTTTGTTTGAGTATTACCTGTAAAGCAGGTAACTAATAAATCTTTATTAATTACAATTCTAAATCTAAAAGAACAACCAAAGTTTTCATAATAATTTAAAATATACAAAACTAAATTATTTTGACCAGTATATAAGGCCCACTTATTTAAATTTACTTTTTTATTAATATTAGCGATTAAATTAGGAAAATTTAAAATTAGATCTTCATCTATATTTGAATTTTTATTCAAAGAAGTTAATTCTTAATGCATCTGGCAATGAACGCGTTCTTTGAGATTTATCTACAGTTAAGCACGAATCTTCTAAATGCAATTTACATACGGTACTATAGGTGTCGGTTGCCAATTCGTTCTTTCTTCCAGCGTTTACCCATAATTTTTTGAAATTCTTTTTAACCGAATATTTATATGTTGTAACGTATATCGTGCTACTGTTATAATAATTGAATTAATATATTTAAATATAAAAAGTTTTAATGTTTTAATTTGGAAATTCTTTTTTAGAAATCCTCCATATATTGTTTTTACTATTTTTTAAAAACTTCTTACTAAGCTTTCAATGAGAGTGATAATTTTGAGTGATGCTACAGTGTTGGCAATAAATAAAACGACAAAACTAGTTTAAATAAAAGTATTGAATTCGAAAATAATACAGCAAATTAAATTTAAAAAACCAAATAAAAGTTAATGTAAAATATGATATTGTGAAATAAATTGCATACAAAAAATTTTTATCTGTAAATAATATAAAATTAATTTTAATATATCTTAAATTATCCCCATTTCCACACCACCGTTAAGGGAGGGAATATAGAGCGTTTTTTTTTAAGTGGTATCCATCAACTAAATCTAGAAAAAAAAAATACGTTAAAAATTAATAGAACTTTTAAATAAGTATTAGAAATTATAAAATTCAAAAACTAAACTTTTATTTAAAACATAAAAACAAATCAATTTATATATATATATATATATATATATGTGGGACTGAATATTTTTATTTAATAATAAAATAAAGTCTCTTACCTATATCCAGTAGCAGCATAAAATTTCATTCAAATTATTTGAATTCTTATCTAATAGCACTCCATAACTCTAGTAGCTCAGAGATAATGTTCAATCAGCAACCCGCATTCTGTTTATCTTTTAAATTTATTAATTAGCTTTCTTCTATTTTCTCTTAAAAAATAAACTTTTGTAAACATGTTGTTTACAAAAGAATAAATAATTATTTCTACAGTTGTCATTGCTGACCGGTAGAATGAAACATGGAACGAAACGAAAATCAAGATGTTGACGAATGACGCTAGGGGAGCTAATAAAAAGAATTTTCAAGTTCAAGCAGTCATTCACCTTTTTTTTTTTATGTTATTTCTACAAATATAAAAGGAGGAAAGAAAGTAGAAGAAAAAAAAGTTACACACGTGAACGTGGATGATATAAGCAGAAAGAAGTTTAATAATTTTAATTTGTAACTTTATTTTTTTTTGAATCATTACATAGTAATAATTTTTTAGAAAACATAATTTTTTGAATTTAACTTTAATTTTTTTTAAAACTAATGAACTAAATAAATGAACTTTTTTGATATTTTTTTAACAAAAATAAGGCTTTTTTCTTATCTAATCCTACATATATATAACATAACAAAAACAATTCATTTATAAAAAAAATTTAAATTAAAAAAAAAAAAAAATTTTAAATCTAAAAAATAAAAACTAAAAATTATGAAAAACTAAAACAATTCAATTAATAAATAATACATCTATAATTCAATTAAAAAAATAAAAACCAAAATATAATAAAAAAAAATATCACAGTAAATATACTTAATATTACTCTATACTACTTAATATACTATTAAAAATTTTTAATTTTCTTTTTTGCCTGTTTGATTTTAATAACGATATATTTTTTTTTGTTTGCTTTGTAAAATTATTTAATAAAATATTAGCGAAAGTTTTAGCTAATTGGAAAAAAAATATTGCGGCTGCTATTACCACATTTACACGTCGATTCTAAATCAATGTCATATTAACCAACACTTAGACTTATTAATGTCAGTTCAATTAGTATGCCTTTTTGATTAATATTCTCAAAAAAAATTTGTTTTAAAGTAAAATCCCGTAAAATTTCCAGAAATATTGCTGTCATATGAAAAAGTATATAATTTGTCTGATCTGTCGGCGGCATAGAAAGGCCCCCTCTGTTCAATTCGTCGAATCAGTAACTCGCTCTTTCAGGAATATAGATTTACAATCGACGCATTTAATACGTTTTTCCAATGAATTTGAGGTATATTCTCCCGTGTACAAATTGGGATCTTTATCAAATTGTACCTCATTTATGTATCGCGAAGCAAAAATTTTATCAAATGTTTCTAAATCTATTTCCTGCTCTAAAGTATTTTCTCCAATTTTTTGTTTCAGATTTTCTTTTTTTATATTTACTAAAAACCTGGTGAATCCTAATTTTTTTTCGGATTCAACAATTGCGTATATGACACGTTGTAATTGGATCTAGATAAAGAACGATAAATCCCAAATTTATTTTCTAATGCATCAGTTTGGAATTTACCTAATAAAACGTAGTCCATATGAAGTTCCGTTAAGGATAGACGGACTAAATCTATCAATGTTTTAGTAGTGAATACTAAGGCATTGCAAGTTTCTTTTGTATGACTATTTTGTAAGACTATCAATAGTATTCCAAACTAATAGCCAATCATGAAAATCTTTAAGAAAGAGACGGAAATCTGTTGTCTCTTTTATTGGTCTATTCCACTCGTTTCTATTTCTAATGTTTTGAAATTGTCCTCTGGTATTACATATATTCCACCATTTTCGAATTATTTCATAAAAATCAGCAGTAGGTCGCATTTTTTCAATTTCTTTTAAGGAAGTAATTGTAGAATGGTGGAATATATTGTCTACCAACAAAACATTTTGTTTTTGAAAATTAGTAGGATTTAAAGTTTTTCTGTTCAATTCATAGGCTTTTTTAATTTGTAAATTTTCTTCTTTTTCAAACAATTCCTTGAAATGCGCAAAACAGCCATGTTTAATTTCTTTGGTTTCAAAATCGGAATATGTTAGAAAACGGTTTGGTGCACAAAGCCAATTATTGCAAAAGTTTTTAAATAAATGAACAGTATCAGTATTAAACATAGATTGGTTTATTTTGTGATTATCAGTGATAATTACAAGAACGCGGAAGCCTACTTTTGTAACTAAATTATTTACAGCCATTGTGGTCTCCGTTAAAAATTGACTTGTAACTCGAAATACAGAGAAAAGGCGGATAATTTCTTTGAAATGGGCTAATGGATAATTTCTGGAATGGGCAAAAATTAAAAAAGACATCATGGTATTACAACCTATATCTTGGTGTTTTTGGACTTATGATCTCAATTTGCTCTATGATAAAATTTAATTTTTATCGTTGTTCAGAATCATCCTCAAAATTACAATTTTCTTTAAGAAGAATCAAATCGTTTTCTAGAAGTACAATTGAATTGTTAGAAATTGATGATTCTTGAGAAACGATATTAAAGTTTTTAGCTGAGAAGTTTTGTCTATCTAGGGGCCGAAATAACAAGTGGAAACGATGAAACATCAGAGGTAACCCGAAGGATAGGCAAGGCAAACAACGCATACAACTCTGTGTTGAAGATAATGAGATCTCGAGAAGTCAGCAGAAAATGTAAACTTGAGCTGTACAAATCTCTTATCAGACCGGTGTTATGCTACGGCAGTGAAACGTGGACGATCACCCAAGCGACGGCAAACTTACTTTCCCGTTTCGAAAGAAAAATACTGCGTAAAATTATCGGGCCAATTATCGATCAGGGCCAATTTAGAATGCGACGCAACGCAGAGCTATACAATGTATACACCGACAGCGATGTTGTGACATACATCAAGCTACAACGCCTTAGGTGGGCCGGTCACATACAACGTATGCCAGATTCCCGCATTCCAAAAAAGGTATTAAACGGGAAAATAGATAGAAAAAGACCAGTGGGAAAGCCGAGAAATCGATGGGTTGATGCAGTCGAGTCAGACGCTGTGTCAATGCTGCAAGAGCAAAATTGGATAACTGCTGCCCAAGATCGCGTGAACTGGAAGAGGATGATTCAGGAGGCCAAGGTTCGACAACGGACTGTAGCGCCATAGAAGAAGAAGTTTTTAGCTGAGATCAAAAGACTAGTTTCATATTTTCCGATAAAATATTTTTGAAAGTTTTAGCTGGTTTTTTTGCAAGGCCTGAGAAGAAACATGTAACTTGCAAACTATTATCAATTATAATTCTATTCTTAATTTCACATCCGAAATATTCATAATTTTTCAAAAAATATAAAATGACATTATTTTCATTCTTATTTATTAACCAGCCATTTAAATTAATTTTTTTATCAAGATGTGAAACCAAATTGCAAAAGTTTAAAATCACATTATTTTCAAAAGAATTTAGAATTTCAGATTTATTATTAGATAGTCGCGGATTATTGGGGAAAATACTTGGAACAGCGTTTGCCCGCAAAAAAGGCCGTTGTGAATTTTTTATAATACACAATTCCATAAAATGATAAGCACATACGCAACTATACTTAGTAGGTTGCCAATCAGGTTTTTCTAAAGCGCTTATCCACAATGTTTTTAATGATTCTTGTTTTGGAAATTTAAAACATGAAACTTTAATCGAGCAAGACTCATAATTGGATTTACATCTAGAAACCGAACATTTTAGAACCATAATTTATTAAAAAGTTGCAATTTATGTTTAAATTAAAATGTTAATATTTTATTATATTTATAATATATTAATGTACTTAAAAAAATTTAATTTAAAATTTTAAAAAAGTTTAAAAAATTTAAAAAAATTTACAATATTAAAAAGAGTAATATAAAAAATACTTAAAAAAACTATCTATTACAGTACGGCTATTTTTTGCACGCACTTTTTTTTTCTACTGTTATCAAACAACAAGAAACAAATAAATATTGCTTACACAGAAATATGGTTGAATGATGCTAAGAATGGTGTTTTAAGAATTTTGAATCCTTCCATTTTATGCTGAAAAATACGATTTCAATTTTAATTTTTTTATGTGTAAAAAGAGAAAACTTCAAAGTTTATTTTGATATATGTTTATAATTTATATATTTACATTTAAATTAAAAATATAAAAACTCGATATTAAAAAAAAATTTACTTACCAAAATAGCATCACAGATTATTATAAAGCTTTTAAAGTTAGGTTAAGTTTTCTTAAATTATTTAAAATTTTTACTCTTGTGTACTCTCATTATTTTTTGACAGTATCAAAATAGCTACGTTATGCAATGCACGAAAAAAACTGAAAAATATTTATTATATTATTTTTATGTAAAATTCGGAGTGGTTAGGGGAATATTTAATAAAGAAAAGTCTAAAAGAAAATATGGTTAAAATCATTAAAGTTTTTATTTTTTTTCCAAAAAATTACAAAATCAAAAAAATACATTTTTTCGAGACTCGCTCTTATTAGAGGTAGAGAATATGGCTCGTTTTTTTAAAGTGGTATCCTCAGGTTTTTATTTCAAATAAAAAAATAAAAAAAAACAGTTCATTTATGTAATATCACAAAATTTAAAATATTGCCTGTTTTAATTAAATTTACTTAATTTTCTATTTTCCTTGTCGCTTCTTAAAACGGCATTTTTATTTTGGACGAAATTATTAAGTAATATATTTGAAAAAATTTTACCAATTTTGAAAAATATATCGCGACTACGCGTACCACATATACACGTCGATTGCAAATCTATACTTACCTATTCCAAGACTTACAAATGTCAGTTTAATTAATAATCCTTTTTGATTTATGGTCTCGAAAAATTTTTCTTTTAGGTCATAGTTCCGTAAAATTTCTTGAAAAATAGCAGTCATATGGAAAAGAAGATTAAGCATCTGATCAGTCGGTAAAGAAAGACCCCCTCTGTCTAGTTCGTCAAAATAATCTGAGCCCGATTCAGTTCCCCTTTCTTTCAAGAATATTGATTTGCTATTGACGCATTTAATATATTTTTTTAGTGATTTTTAAGCATAGCCTCCCACATACAAACTAGTTTCGGGATCGAAATCTGCTTCACATAAATAGTCGGACGAATCAAAAATTTTTTCAAATATATCTAATTCTACTACATGTTCCAGAGTATTTTCACCAATATCTTGTTTTAAATTATTTAGTTCGGCTAAATATTTTTTATAAACTTGATGAATTCTAATTTTTTTTTTCTTGTTCTAAGGTAAAAGTACGTATTATCGATATATTTTTCATCGCCTTGTCACTTTTTTTAATATAACTCCGATATTAATTAAAATAGTTTATAAGAACTATATATTTTCAGAAAACATAGAACTTTTTTTATGAAATAAAATTTTAAAATTAATATTTTAAATAATAATTTTGGAAATTATAAGATTTTTAAGTATAAGTATCATATGTACATAATATCGACATAATGAAAAACGCTTGTCCGTAATATCGACACATAGATGTACCTAATATCGATATAAAAAATTTTCAAATTCAATAATCAACATAAAAAAAAATATAGTTTTACCATTCAATGTTTTTTATAATTATTAATTAATTAATATATTTGTCTAGAATGAGGTGTAACAAACGCATTCAATTAAATGTGTTTTGTTGGATGTGTTCAATTATAAAAAAATAAAATATTGACGTTTTGTTGGATGTGTTTTATTTTAGAAAATAAAATATCATAAATTATCATAAGCAGGCCAAAAAATATTTTATTTATTTTTAATAAAAAAAAAAAAATTTTTTTTTGAAATAAAATTTACTTATTAGTTTATGAAAAATTTCATTTCAGCTTTAAAAATCACAGAAGATTTTCTGGAAATTTTAAATATATAGTAAGACATTTTGTCAATAAAAATTAAGAAGACAATGCTTCACAGGAACATTTGTGTAGTTGGTCTTAATAATTTTCAGTAAATATCTGAAATAAGGGCGAAAGCCCAATGTATGCTTTGATGCATTGCTTGGTTTGCTTAAGCAAATAAACCAAGAAATGTATTAAAGTAATTTCAAAGTTTCCCCTCATCTCGCTCTCAACTCTACCTCATCTATCTCTCATCCCTTCCTTCATAACTTTTTAATTATTTATCTATTTAAAAGTTAAAATGGAAAAAAATTATGTAACAACTGACGGTTGGGAAAGTGGGTTCAGGTATACAATACCTCTGAGTTCAATGCACCATAAAAACCAGACAAAATAGATTTTAAACTTAGTTAGGGTTAGGTATATTAAAAAAATTTCAAATAAAATTTATAATTTGCATTTGATAATGCAAAACTCAATTCAAAAATCAACATTTATTTAATACAATTTCACGTACATATAAATAGATACATTATTTAGCATGTTGAATAAGTACATTATAGAACGGTTAGCCTTCAAACAAGTATTTTGATTTGAATCTAAACAAAGGAAACAATATAGAATGTATAACAACATTTTTTAAAAATGTATATACAAAACATTAATAGTTGGAGAAATAAATCATTATTGAAACAAAATAAATCTATTTCACATCTCTTATTAACACAAATTTATCGAACTTAATTTTAAAAAGTACGTAATTGAATAAAAAAAAAAATATTAATTGAAATTAAAAAAACATTTCACCAAGAAGGGATTTGAACTAACAGCCCCAAAATTTTATCAAATTCAAAACATAAAAAAGATAGACTAAATAAAATATTCATCTTCAAATTTTTAAGATACAACAACATATAAGTTTTTGTTTTTTTTGTACATAACTAGAATTGAAGCATAGTCTGTATTACGTAGAATGCAACGGTTACCATTTTATTTAAGAAAATGGTATTGATATATAATATATGTTTATGTAATATATGTAATTAAATTAGAAATAGTTCTTAATTAGAAAAAGTTCTTCTTTCAACTGACCTTCCGTCATTCTGTGACGGGCCAACAGCTAGTTTTTAATACTTTCATTTTTTTTTTAAAATAATAATTTATAAAAACAACAAAAATAAAACAAAACATAAAATATTAATTCATAATTTAGGAACACAAAATTGATAATTCATTTATAGATTCTTAAATGCTAAATATTAAATGCTAACTTTGTCAATACATATTAATAAAATATAGAAGATCATGTGTAATTTAATTCTTAATATCACATTATTTTTCTTATCTTATTATTTGCTTAATAAGTATCACATTAAATTTTTTTGTACTGGTTGATTTCCTCAACCGAATATATACCCCGTGCATTTATTAATGTAGGTTCTTCGATTACATCAATTACATCACAAAAAGGATAATTAAATATATCATCTCTTTCAGGCCATTTCCAGTACGAGCCACTCATCGTCATAACCTTAACAGAGACTGTTTCACTTTGTATAGCTTCGATTATTCCTGGAAAGTATTCTTCTTCATCCCGGACAATGACGTATTTATCTAATTTATAAAGATCCTTTTTTGTGGTAGTGGCAGATTTCGTAATTTTAATTTTAGTTTTACTTTGAGTTTTTACTCTTTTAACTGATTTGTCAATAGATTTTAATTTTCTTTTTTCTATTCTTTCAACAGATTTTTGAATTTTCCCTTTTTTTTTCATTTTCTTTTTTCTGTTTATAATTTATATAAGATTCAGACGATATAATTACACTCGGAATCTGCTTTTTAACCTTATTACGTGAATCTTCACTATAACTTGGCCAAAAGAACGATTCTTTGAAGGAAGTTTCGACATTTTCTGGTACATAGTGAATACTCTTTGAAGGAGGGAGGAATATATTATCTACTAGGCGAACATTTTGCCTTTGAATTGAAGTTGGATTTATGGATTTCCTATTTATTTTATATGCTTTTTTAATTTGAAGATGTTCTTCTTTTTCAAATATTTTCGAAAAATGCGCAAAGCGGGCATATTTGATTTCTTTTGAATGAAAATCAGAAAACATTAGAACTTCATTTCGTGCACAAAGCCAATTGTTTCTAATATTTTTAAAAATATGAACAGTGTCATATTGTAAGTATATTTTACCCTGACCGTTAGGATTTGGAAAATAATTTTGTCTGTCAGTATTAAAAATACTGAACATATTTTGATTAATTTTATTGTTATCAGTTATGATAACCAAAACCGTAAATACCTTTCTTTGAACAAAATCAATAACCTCTCTTGTAGTATCTGCCAAATACTGGCCAGTCGGACGGAAAACAGGAAATAATAGAACAATTTCTTTAAAATTCCCGAAAACAGACTTTATCATAAAAGCCATAACGGTCTTCGCAACTTCCTTGTTGTTGTTATCAGCCAGTCCTAAAATATTGTTCGATTTATATTGTAGACCTTGACTTATGTGAATTTCATGTATTAAGATGGCTATACATTTTTCACGCTCCGTTAAGGATTCGGAAGGTGCTTTTAAATAGTTGTCATCATTTATGTCATTTTTATAAGTCGGTGTTATGTGCAATTTTGAAGATAATCTTCGAAGATGCCGGCTGGATGGAAGAGTAAGAAAATTTGAAATAAAAGAATAAGTAGATCTAGAGTGGGCAAAAATGAAAAATGACATTACGATGGTATCACAACTGTATTTAGGTACTTTTAAACCGAAAAGGTGAATTTGGTCAATAATAACATTTAATTTTTCGCATTTTTCAGTATCATTCTCTGAAATTTGGTATAGTTTAAGAAGAAATGATGCTTCTTCTAAAATAAGCGAAGAATTATTTTCAGAGTCTGATAGCACGCTATTAAAATACGATACTATTTGCTTTAGCTGAGACCAAAATACAAGTTTCGTATTTTCCGGCAAAACATTTTTATTTAGTTTTGTTTGAATATTACCTGTAAAGCAGGTAACTAATAAATCGTTATTAACTACTTTTCTAAATCTAAAAGAACAACCAAAGTTTTCGTTCTCACTTAAAATATACAAAACTAAATTATTTTGGCCAGTATATAAGGCCCAGTTATTTAAATTTACGTTTTTATTAATATTTAAAACTAAATTAGGAAAATTTAAAATTAGATCTTCATCTATATTTGATTTTTTATTAACAGAAATTAATTCTACCGAGTTCTTGGGGAAAATACTTGGAACTGCATCTGGCAATAATCGCGTCCTTTGAGATTTATCTACAGTTAAGCACGAATTTTCAAAATGTAATTTACAAACGGTACTATAGGCTGTTGGTTGCCAGTTCGTTCTTCCAACAGCGTTTACCCATAATTTTTTTAAATTTTCTTTAACCGGAAATTTATAAGTTGTAACGTAATTCGTGCTACTGTTATAATTGGATTTACATCCAACAACTGAGCATTTACGACCCATTTTAAATAAATTATTAAAAAAGGCAATATAAGGCCCTTAATAATTGAATTAATTTTGTTAAATTTCAAATATAATGTTTTAGAAAGTTAATTCAATTAAAAAACTTAAATTAGAAATTTGATAACTAAACTACAAGTACCTTTGTATTGTATATAAAATAAAATATTATTGAAGTATATTTAAAAAAAAAAATCTTTTATTTATAAAAATTATTTAATTCTTTATTAACAAAAAATATTTAAATATTATTTTTAAAATAATATTTAATTGAGATCAAAAATATTATTTTATTTAATTAAGATACTTGTAAAATACAACTCTACACAATTTTATACTACGCAACTACTTTTTATTTGAAAATGTACTTATTAAAAAAAACTTTCTTACCCAGAATGTGGTACTCCTTTTCTAATTCTTGCTTGGAAATGTGCTGAAAAAAATGATTTCAAATTTAATTTTGTTACGAGTTAAAAGAGAATTCTTTAAGCTTTATTTATATATAAATTTCATAATTATTTATTAAATTTATATATATTAAAACTTAGATTGAATTTGAACTACTTACCGAAATCGTTGGAAAAATTTGAAATTATAGCTTTTAATTTTAAGGTTATGTTCACTAAAAAACATGATAAATGTCTATTCAAATATTTTTTGAGAGTCAAAATGGCGGTGATTTTTAATACTAAAAAAATCATTGAATATATTTTGCTGTAAATATATTAAAAATTTCGAATTGAAAGCTGAAATTTTGATATGTTGCAGAAAAAACTTCAAATTTTATTTTAATATAAAAATTAAAATATTAGGACAATTATTTCATAGGTAAAACTCTAACAGAAAATTGATGAAAATTTTAATTTTACCTAAAAAAAAAACCAAAACATAAAAGTACAAAAAATTTTTTAAGAAACAATAATATAACAATAAAGCTTTGGCGAAAAATATGAAAAACTAAAACACTGCAATTTGTAATAAATATAATAAATTAAAACAAAAATTATAAATCTAAAAAATAAAAACTATAATAATAAAAAAAAATATCACAAAAAATTCACAGTAAATTGTACTAAATAAATTTGTAATATTACTCTTTTTTAGTTATTAAAAGTTTTCTATTTTGCCTGTTTCATTTAGTAATATCGTTCGTTTGCTTTGTAAAATTATTTAATAAAATATTTGCGAAAGTCTTAGCTAATTGGAAAAAAATATTACCGCATTTACACGTCGATTCTAAATCGATTTCATATTTACTATAATTTAAACTTGTCATCGTCAGTTCAATAAGTATGTCTTTTTAATTCATGTTCTCAAAAAAAATTTCTTTTAAAATAAAATCCCGTAAAATTTCCTGAAATATTGCGGTCTAATGAAATAGAATATAGTTTGTCTGATCTGTCGGCATAGAAGACCCACTCTGCTCAGTTCTTCAAAATAAAAAGATTCCTAATCAGTACCTCGCTCTTTCAGGTATATAGATTTACAATCGACGCATTTAATACGTTTTTCCTATGAATTTGAGGCATATCCTTCTTAGTACAAATTGGGATCTTTATCAAATTGTACCTCATTTAAGTAACGCGAGGAAAAAATTCTTGTCAAATGGTTCTAAATCTATTTCCTACTCTAAAATATTTTCTTCAATTTCTTGTTTCAGATTTTCTTTTTTTATATTTACTAAAAACCTGGTGATCCAATCGATCTAATGCATCAGTTTGGAATTTACCTTAAGTTAAGGATAGACGGACTAAATCTATCAATGTTTTAGTAGTGAATACTAAGTCATTGCAAAATTCTTTTGTCAACTATCAATAAATATTTTTAATGAAACTGAAAGCTTTTTAAAAAATATAATAAAAAAAAAATTAGAATATCCGAATTTGGAAATTATTGATTATCGAGGATCCAGTTCAAGTACTAATAGGTGTGATGAAAATGTCCTTAAAAGTATAAAAGAACATATAGAGAGTTTTCCTGCTTACGAATCGCATTATACAAGAAGAGATACCAGTTGTAAATATTTACATGCAAGTTTGACTCTTACGCAAATGCACAAATTATATTGTGAAAAACTTAAAAATAAAGCAGTCTCTCTTAGCAAATATTCGGAAATAGTATAAAAGTAATATTTCTTATTACATAATATTATAATATGCTATATTTCTAAATACATAATATAATCATTGGTTTTAATTTCTTACAGCTATGAATATCAAATTCAAGAAGCCTCAAATTGATACGTGCAATAAATGTGATTTATTTAAAGCTCAAATAGAAGCTACAAAAAAAGAAAATAACACTGATCATCTAATCAACTTAGAAATTCAACAAAAAAATCATCATTCTCAAGCTGACGGTGCATATGAATCGAAAAGAATTGATAAAAGTCTTGCTGCTACTGATTTAACTATTGGAGTTTACACTTTTGATCTTCAGCAGTGTTTACCAACTTCATTTTTACAAACAAATACCTCTTTTTATAAGAGAAAATTATGGACATACAATCTCACGATTCATGATTGTGTTAGCAATACGCCTTATTGCTATATGTGGCACGAAGCTCTTGCTCGTAGGGGTGGCAATGAAATAGCCTCTTGTATTTTTAAGCACATTAAGAATTTTTGTAATAATAGTGAAATTAAAAATTTGGCATATTATAGCGATTCTTGTCCTGGACAAAATCGAAATTCTTTTATATGCACAATGTTTCTAATAGCTCTGCAATGTAATCAAAACTTAGATAACATTGACCACAAATATTTAGAACCAGGCCATACGCACATGGAGTGCGACATCGACCACGCAATTATAGAAAGAAAAAAGAAAAAAACAGATGCCACGATCCACCATCCACGCGATTGGTATAATTTTGTGGGAACTGTGAGCTCCAAAAACAAATTTCATGTAATTGAAATGGAAACAAATGATTTTTTAAATTTTTCATTGTGTTCGAAAGAAAAATTTATGTTTCGATCCCGAGATGAAATTGGAGAGCAATTTATATGGAAGATGGTTCAGATATTCTAAAAGCAAGTTCAGATATTCTTTGGAAAAATGCAATATAAAAATTCTTTGAGTCAGGATGAGCAATTTAAAGTATTGAATTTAGTAAAACGAGGAGTTACATCAATCAGATTGAAAGATATTCCAATAATCCAAGAAGAAATTAAAATTACCTCGACAAAGAAAAAGGATTTAGAAGATTTGTTGCCCCTTATTGATCGTTCGTTTCACTTCTTTTACAAAAATCTTCAAACGGATGACGCTCTAAACACGCATCCAGATTTAGTGAGTGATACAGAAGAAAACTAATTTTTTTATTGTCATTATTATAATATACTTATATTCAAAAATTACATGCTTTAATTTATAAAATTTATTATTGTGAAATCTGAATTATAATTTTTAGTTTTTTGAAAATAATTTTAAATTAAAATTTGAAATATATTATAATACTCTTAAGTTTGAAAATAAATTTTTTCGTTCATGAAATAACATTATTGTCTGGTATTATTTTTTATACTTCATTTTTACTTGTAATTCGTATTTGTCATGATATTTGACGTATTTTAATTCTTTTTAATAAAATAATTTTGTAAATTAAAAAATTATTATAAAATATTTATTTAGTTTTAATAATTTTATTATTTTGCTTAAGTAACCTCTTGTTGTAATATCAATTTTGCAATAAAAACATATTTCGAGATAAGTTTAAAATATTAGTACTATTTCATTTGCAATAAACACTTAAGTATACTAACCACTTAAGTTATTTTTTGCTTTTTTTACGTAGCTATTTAACATTTTTTCATTAAGGTTTGTACCAACATTAATACTTCTCTAAGCACTATTTAACTTTTAGAAAGTTTTAATTTAATATATTATTAAAGTTTTTTCAGAAATCAAATCTAAGTTTAAAATTGAATTTACTTTAAATAGTAATTTCAGACTTAAATGGTTATTGCTTGAGGCCACAGATATTCAGGCACCTTTACAAATAATTCGTTTAATTGCCTAGGACATTGAGAGCACTGCCAATTTACATTACCAGTTTTCACAAGCTTAAAGGTATCATATGATAGCTTAGGCACACCTAGCATGAAACATATTGTAACATATTTTGCACTTTACAACTTTAGATTTAGCTACTACATTTTTTTTGCAGGAGTCACATTGGGAAACCATTTTTATACCCGTATGACTATATAGTTAGAGGGTATAATAAATTTGATTTACGTTTGCGACGCAGAAAAGGAGGGGAGGTAGATACAGACTCAAGTGTATGGATCGGATCAGAATCGAAAAATAAATCGATTTAGCTATGTATGTCCGTCCGTCCGTCCGTCATCACGATAACTCAAAAATTAAAGGAGTTATTCGTTTTTATGCAATAGCCGCCATCGCTATTGAAATCCAGCCATTTTGGTCCACTGATTCGACTACCTGCCATACAACTTCTTATTTTATATGAGCATTACTCTATTCCTATTAAAGCTGAGTGTCTGAAATTTTGCCAAAAATAGTTTAGTGTAATGGCCAAAGTTTGTGGTAAATTTGGTTGGTCTACTGCAGAGGGTTCGAGTAGCTGCCATACAACTCCTCCTTTTATATGGGCATTACTATACACCTTATAAAGCTTAATGTTTGAAATTTGGCCAAAAGTAATTAACCGGATGATATATTGTTTATGTTACGGTCATACGAGTATCTCAGAGTTGACAAAGTCTACACTACCACACTCTTCTTCGTTTTTATTAATTTACATTCTCTTCTTTATTTATAAAATTCAAATGTCCTGTATCTATAAAAACATATTTTGGGGTGGAAGGGTTATATTTTTGGAAAAATATTTGTAATAGCACGAATAAAAAAGTGATGATCGTACGAAAATTTTAGAATGACTAAATAAAGGGTATCACGTCGTAGCATAATTCTTACAGAAATGCCATCCTCGATAAATTTGACATTTTTTCTAATCACATAAAGCGGCTTTACAGAAAGAGGGTAATAATTTTTACCTTTAAATCTTATAGGCTTATGCTGAAGTTTGTCGAAATGTCAAATTCCATGTATTTTCCGCAATTCGTATGTTTAAGTCCGTATTTTTTTCAGAAATTAAATTTCTAGCTACAGAAAAAGTTTTTTCTGACGAGGCACTGCTAGCTGGTGTAGCTAATATTTTAGAATTAATTTTACTTATCAATGGAAATTCAGCTTGATGTAAGTGCCTGAATTTCCTGGTCTTATTGCTCAAGTTTTTTTTAAACATGTATATGGGTGAATATTTCAAAAGGTTGATATTTTAAAAATCAAAATGGCTAATCGCTAGAAAAATTAATTTTTAATAATTTTTAATTTATTTCGCTTAATGGCTTAATAAAAAACATGTTGTCACAAACGACTAGCCGATTTTATTATTTTTAAGGAGTTTTTATTTGCACGGAAATTTGGCACGGAAATGAAAATATATATTGGATGGAAATTACAATATGTCATGGGAATTACTTCTCTCTTGTTTAATAAAAAAATGTTTTTTCATATTGTTACAATTGAAACTAATTTATTTCTGCTTTCAACTTTATTGATCTAAATTCAAATTAACAAGAGGACAACTTGCACTCAAGTTGTCATATATACAATGTCATTAATATTACGGGGTATTTCCGTTAACTTAAATTAAATTTTGGCGGGAGATCTATCATGTTTAGCGATATTGCAAATTTCGCAATTATTTATGATTTACTTATTTCTACTGCTAAGTTGGGATAGTAGTATTTTTCTTTTATTTCTCTAAAAACTTCGTTAATGCCCCTATGATTATTTCGCGTATGTTCTTCTTTTATAATGGTGAGTATTTCATTTCTATCTGTGATATCTATTAGTTTATTTGAGGATTTTAAAATAGTTAGGTTTTTATTGCTTGAAAATTTTTTTTGATATAGGTCTTGAAATTTTAAAAACAGGTTTAAATCATTGCAATATATGCACATTAAGCCTTTATCTATTATGACTCGCTTCATTAGATTCAAAAGATTATTACGACGGGAGACGGAAATTGTATTCTGACATTTTTTATGAATAATTTTTAAAGAACATTTTTCTTTTTGCAATTCTTTTAAATAGATTTTATTCTTATAAAGGTTTATGGGTTTCTCAGTAATGTAAATAAGGTCGGATGGGTCTTCGTTTGCACTATGAATTGTAGCGTTAGTTGTCATAATTTCAGAATCGTTGCAACTTTCGTTACTAAAAATTTGAGATTGTTTTAATTTTGTGCTTGTGCTATTGGCAGCTAATACATTTAGATTCTCCTCTAAATAAAATATTGGAGGTTCTTCGTTT
Source organism: Dolichopus griseipennis (assembly GCA_963082915.1). Taxonomy (NCBI): domain Eukaryota; kingdom Metazoa; phylum Arthropoda; class Insecta; order Diptera; family Dolichopodidae; genus Dolichopus; species Dolichopus griseipennis. The sequence continues at coordinate 56,439,417 of OY720444.1, read as the reverse complement.
TCTAGATTTTCATCAATCTTTATACGCGATAAACCGTCTGCAACGCAATTTTGTCTTCCTTTTACATATTCGATATCAAAATCGAATTCGTTTAAACGGATTTTCCACCGTTGCAACTTACAATTTGGTTCTTTTAGTCCGTTGAGCCAAATAAGTGGCCTATGGTCAGTTTTAATTTTGAATTTACGTCCGAACAGATAGGGTCTAAATTGTTTGGTTGCCCACACTATACCCAAAAATTCTTTTTCGATCGTCGAGTAATTGATTTCGTGTTTATTAAGCGTGCGTGAGTGAAATATAGGCAATTGGATGACTGTTTTGTTCCAACACGGCACCTAATGCGAAATCCGATGCGTCCGTAGTAAGGATAAAGGTTTTTCGAAGTCCGGATATTTGAGGATTGGATCTGATGTTAGTAATTTTTTTAATTTTTCAAATGCGCTTCGGTATTCTTTATCATTTACATCTATTTTTGAACCCTTTTTCAAATGTTTAATTAAGGGGTGGGCTACTTTCGCGTAGTCCCTAATAAATTTTCGGTAGAACCCTGTTAAGTATTCCCAAAAAACTTTTAAATTTGTTTTTGATTTTCAGGTAACTGAATTTTTAGAATTGACTCGATTTTCTTTGGGTTTGATTTAATACCCTTATCGGTGACCACATGACCCAAAAACTCTGTGTGCTTTTTTAAAAAGGAACATTTGTCTAGTTGGACTTTCAAATTCACCTTTGAAAGTTTTTCGAGAATTTTTCCAACAGCTTCTATATGCTCTTGGAGCGATGTGGAGAATATCAAAATATCATCCATATATACCACGCATGTTAAATTAATAAATTCTTTTAGCAGCTCGTTAATTAGTCTTTGAAATGTTGCAGGTCCGTTTTTTAGTCCTCATAGTGAACTCATAGTGACCATTCGCAGTCGAGAAAGCTGTTTTTGCGCGATCTTTAGGGTTTAGTTCGATCTGGTGGAAACCCTTAGCCAAATCAAGCGAAGTGAAATAGTTGGCTTTACCCAGTTTTTCGAAAATATCTTCTATGTAGGGAATAGGATATTTATCAATTCAGCTTTCTATAATCGATAACTATCCGCCACTTTTGTTCGCCACTGTTATCAACTTTTTTCGGGACAACCCATATGGGTGAATTGTATGGTGAATTTGAGTTTTGGATTATCTTGTTACGAAGCATTTCTTTGATTTGCAAATTAACTTCGTTTTTATGGACTTCCGGATAACGGTATGTACGTGAGTAAATCGGTATTTCATTTTTTGTGACAATGGAGTGTTTTATGTGACTTGTGAAAGATAGGTTGTCACCTTCTTTATAGAAAACATTCTTATTGTTTAAAATTAATTTATGTAGCAACTTAACTTCTTCATCATTTAAGTGAGAACTTTAAATGTGGTCTAGTAAATTAAATGGTCTAATTTCGTTTGAAAATAACTCTGTTACATTTTCTTTGTAACAGTTTCGATAATAGCTTTCTTCTGATTCATTAAGAAAAATTTGTATTTCGGCATTACGGGTTTTCAAAACGCGATTTTCATAGTTTATAATTACTTTTAAAGGTTCCAAGATGTTGTTGTCAATGAGTCCATCAAACTTGTCATGAAATTTGATCTCTAGAAACTCAACGAAATAATTCTCTTCGTTAAATTCTTGAAAAATTGGAAATTTACATTTTACGTCCGTATGTGTGTTTCCGTTTAGGGTTTTGAGGCATTGTTTTCTTATTGGACTCCTCCATTTTGGTTGGCAAATATTTAGGTTGATGATACTAAATTCAGCTCCAGTATCAATCAAAAATCTTAAGGTTTTAATAGGATTTTCTATTACTATATAGGGTAATTGTTTAGGCAGTGGTCGCAAAAATTTTGATGTTCGTTTGTAGACATATCCATGAGTTCGTTTGCGTTATGATTATTGTTTGTAAAATTATTCCTATTAGAGTTTCTACTTTGATACGATCTATTTTCGACATTTGCAGATGCATTATTATAGTTTCTATTTTGATTATTAAGTCTATTTTGAAAATTTGGAAATGAATTATTAGAATTTCTGTTAGAATTTCTACTTTGATATGATCTACTTTCGAGATTTGCAGATGCATTATTATAGTTTCTATTTTGATTATTGGATCTATTTTGAAAATTTGAAAATGAATTATTAGGATTTCCATTAGAGTTGTTTTGTCTATTATGATTTGAAATATTTCTACGGTAATTGTTTTGGTCTGAGCTTCTTTGAGAGTTTTGTGTTGAATCTATTTGGAAGTTTGGATTTGAATATATTTGATTATTTAGTTTATAATTATTTCTTCTATTGTCAAAGCCCAACTTTTCATATTTAGTTTCGGTTATAATTTGGAAAGCTTCTCTTAAGGTACTAGGATTTCTACTTAAAATTATACTACGAGCGAGTTCTGGGAGATTATTTTTAAAAGTATCTAGAGCGATTCTTTTATTACTCTCGATGGCATTGTTATCTACATTAATTATATTTAGCCTATAATAGTTATTAATTCTAGTAAGTAACTTGTTAATAGAGGCGTAGAATTCTTGAATGTTAGAAGTTACGCGACAATAACGGATTTTATCCACTAATTCATGTGGAGACAATTTCTCTCCGTGGTTTGTAATTAAAATATTTTTTATTTCAATCTAAGTACTTGGATTTCCATTCAATTGCAATGATGATCTTGCATCTTGTGTAATTTTATCCTTTACGTAGCCTAGTAGGATGGAAGCAGTGTTGTTGTCGAACATATTTATGGTTGGTAAGATGCCTTCTAACCTCTCTACAAACTCAGGGAGAGAATTTGGGTCCTTACCATCAAAAATCTAAACACCTTTTATTAAGCTTAGCGTTACTTTGAATTTATCTATCAAGCTTAATTCTTCCATTTTCAAAACAATTATTTCTATTTATTCAAAAATAGGCAGCTTTTATTTATTTTAATTTTAGGAATAATTTTAATTAAATTTAAAAAACATCTTATATATATTATTTTATATTTAATGGCTATTTAAAATAATTTTCTATGTACTTGAAGGAGATAAGGAATATTTTTTTTCTTTACATAAAAATAAAATTTTAATATATAACATAAACAATTTTGAACATATATACTGTACGTATAATATAATATATAATCTTATGTATATAAAAATAAATAGATTCAATTATATTTCTTGTTTTATTTGAGTTTAACAATTTTTATTTGTTTTTTTTTTCTTTTATTATTATTAATTTTTTTTTATTCATATAAAACGGTTTTTGAACAAAATAAATTAATTTCAAAAGTGTATGTAAAATCTAAAAATTGTATTAGAATATATCAAATACAACTATATATAAAAAACAATAAAATTTTATTTATTCATTTATTAATTTTCAATTAAATAGGCATTTTCAATTAATAAATGAACAAATAACAAATTAAGTATATTTAAATAAGTATTTTATATACTATTATGTATAAAATATATCTATACACCTTGTTTTCCGTCTATTTTATTCTATTGTTTTCTAAATGTTACATTCTGAGTTAGTTTAAATTACATACATATATACATACGTATATATATAGAATTTTATATCGAAATTTATTTTTTTATTTTATATAAAAAATATAACAGATATAATCATCTGTCCTGATATAATCATCTGTCATATGAGGACGTCATGCAAATTAGACAATATTTTTATTAGGATTTGAAATTAAATTTTATTTCATTTTTAAATTATTATAAAGTATAAAAAAAATCTTATATACAACAAAACATGAAATTGAAAAAACACATTCGAAATTTGTAACAGTTGAATTCTTTGTTACGAGAGCAACAAAATATTTACATAAAAAAAAAAAGAAAAAACAACAAAATATTTACATAAAAAAAAACAGAAAAAATTATTTTTCATGATAGCTTTCCATACATGTTGGGCACAAGGGAACCTCACAAGTACTGCAAAAGAACCGAGTTTTACTGCTGCAAGTATCTAAACGACATCGAGAAGCATTAGGTTGTTCACTTTTTTTTTGGCCAATGTCCTCTTCCATTATACCGTAAATTACTAATTGGATTGAAATTAGTTTTCCTTTTAGGAGAAGAACCTTCTAAAACTAAATTTGGCCTTCCGCGCTTTTTTTGAACAGAAAGTTTAATAAGTGCCAAAACTATTTCTGCTTTAAATTCAAGCAACGGAACCTTATTAAATTTATCTTTATAGCATATCCATGCATTCACTAATGACATATTTATCGCATGAAAGAAAATGCGGAGATACCATTTTTTACTTTTAAATCCATGTGGATAATGCGCTATCATGCGATCCATCAAATCAACCCCTCCCATGAACATATTATACTCTTGAATACAAAATGGTCGCTTGATATTTATATGTTCTTTTGTTTTACTGTCCCATCGTTTAACCTCATCTTCAGGTTGCTTTCCAGCATAGGTTGATATCATGTGTACATCCTTCCTGTCTTTCCAGCGAAGAATCGTTATATTGTCGGATGATGTAGCAAAAGTTGAACCTCCGCGTGAAAGTTCTTTTGAATTTTTGAATTTTTCCTGAACACCTGGGGCTCTATTTATTCGAAGTGTTCCAATTACATGTATATTTCGATCTTGTAAGGTACGAAGAAGTGGTAGCGAAGTAAACAAATTATCCATAAACAATTTATAGTTCATTTCCTTCATATCATGGCAAAGAGGAATAACGGTATCAGCGATAGGTCCAATAATAAATTTATTAGAGCTCTTTCCTTCATAAAATTCAAAACAATTTACATATCCATTTGAAGAGGCTCTAACCCAAACCTTAAACCCCCATTGCTTTGGTTTATTGCATAAATATTGCTGCATAGGACTTCTACCTTTAAAAGGTATCAACATCTCATCGATCGACTGTTTTTCAGATGGAGTTTTGGCTTGATGAAAAGCATTATGCAAAATATCAAGTATAGGCTTAATTTTCCAAAATCGGCCTTCATTATGCTCTTTGTCGTTGTATGTGAAATGAAGATATCTTTTTATTTCTTCGAACCTATTAACAGACATACTATCAGCAATTAGATCAAACCGTAATCCTTTTATAGGAGACCAGTACATCCGACTTCTTGGATATTTTATATAGCTCATAATTATATTTATTCCTACAAATATTTTAACTTCATTCACAGTAATTTTAAAATTGATCTTTCCTTTTTGATGTGCGTATCGGATTGATTCTTCCATAATTAATTCAAAAATATCCTCAGGAAACATTGCCATAAAAAACTCTAATGGTGTATCTCCAGCAACAAGGCAACAATCGACTCCTCGAAATTCCGGAATATTCTGATTATAATCATTTTCTTTTTCAACATACCATATATTATTTCTGGTTTGGGTATCATTAGTTTCTACATCATCTAGTCGTTCTACATCTTCATCTATTAGTACGTTGCTAATATCATCGTTATCAGCCAAATAATTTTGGATGTTCTCACATTCCTCATCATCATCAATCGAACTGCAAAAGCTAGCTTCAGAGTCTGATGGATAGTTAATCAGTTCCAGTATTTCTACATCATTTAACTTTGAACCCATCTACCAAAAGAAAAATTTTTAATGTCTAAAACATAATACAATAATAATAAAACAAGCCCTTGAGAAAGCTAAAAATTTTATATGAAAAAGATAAAAATTTTGTGTACCTACACAAATACCTATATTGCTATTTTTATTTATAAAATCCAACGGATATATTGCAATATTACAATTTAGGTACAATATAGTAATTATCATTTGAAAATACAAGAAAACTTTCAATTTTCAAAGCTATTTTACAATATTATAATAAATTTTTAGTATACCTACTTATAGGTTTTTCATTTTCATAATAAGATTTAGCTATTCATTGCTTTATTTTAGAACAATTGAGTCGAAAAACAGGTAGAGCAAATGCATGATGTCCTCATATGAGGACACACACATTTCAAATTTTTAGAGATAGTTATTATATTTATTTTTTTATGGTTGTTCTTTTTCAATATTCTATATGTATTATGTTAAGGAAAAAAATTTTTCTTACCTTTGTAAATTGTTATATAAGTAAAAATAAACACAAAATTTTATTGCACTTTTTAAAAAATGAACTTTTTCTGAATACACTTGACGTTTAGTACTTTTTCAAATTTTTATAACCGTTTTAAAGCGACGTCTATTAGAAATATTGCAGGTTTGATATTTATTCTAAATCAGTATTGCGGTAATTTTTTGAAACTAAATTGGAAGATAAAATTAATAAATTTTTATGCGTGAAGAGGTTAAACTAAAGCTATATTACAATTGTATTAAATGACATGTGATTTTATTATTAACATGTTTGTACTTAAAGCTATTTGTATTTGATTTTTATTCATTAAAGATGTAATTGTAATTAACACGTTTTATTATTATATTTACATGTAGGGATGGCAAATGTACAAATTATATGTAACAACAATATACTTAATTTTATTTCAAAAATAACAAAAAATAATAATATCTAAAATATATATTTAATTTTAATTGAAAATAACAATGATAAAATAATAATTCATTCAAAACTAAAGCATATATTCAAAAAATTAACGAAAAATATATCTTTCAAAACGTAAAAGAAAAATATAGAACTAATATTATCATTATAATAAAAAATATATATGTAATTTCAAAAAATTGTAAATTAATTGTAAAAATATTATCAATACTTACATTATGGTTTAACAAACATCAATTTTTTCTGGGAATTTATAAAAAACTCCTTCTCCTTGTAAAACAATGTTTGATTGTGGCAAAATTGAACTTATTTGCTTAAAACTAACATAAGAAGCGTCTTCCTCGTTTAAATTAAAAAGTTGGGATTCATTCCCATTTTTGCAAGCTTTAAAAAAAATAACTTCAACTTCATCTTCTAATAGATCTGTTTGGCATATAGCAGCATATTTATATTGACGCACAGTGCTTTTTTATTTAATCTAGATCCTACTCCTTCTATTGACACAATTACGTGGGTTTCAGTTCTTATATTAGATTTAATGACTAGATTGGGCGCATTAGTCGTAAACCGCGATTGCTCATGCTCTGTTAAATCTTCATCTAAGCTATATACATCACTAAACCGTAATCGCCTTTTCTTACGGGACAAAATTTTAGAAAAATTTTTGATTGCACTGCTTGGGATATTATTTAAATCGGATGATGAATCAAAATCTAGAAATCCTAAACTAAAATGATCGCAAAATAATAGACACTGAAGACAGCTCAATGATCGTAGATATACTTTTTTTAAAGATAAGTTGCCGACCACCTTAAAAGTAAAAAATAAAAATTAATAAAATATGTTATTGAAAACAAATATTTTACTCACTTGATGGACCTTCATTGTACCGACAAATTGTAAGATTTTGCTTAGGTCAATACTTTCGGAAAACTGTTCTATATCTTTTTGAAAAATTTTATAAATAATAATTTTTGGACACTTTTTTGAAAGCACATCAGTTAACTTGTTGAAGTCAGATATATCATTGCCTTGTGCAATATACCTATCAGCAGTTCTTTTACAAACGGCTCCTACACCATCTGCAGCTCCTTTTCCATGACCGGCCTCTAGGTAATTCCAGGAAAAAGCTTTTAAATTTGGAAATAATGATGCGAGCTGAGTTCCCATTATGTAGAACATAGTTTTGTTTTTGTATTGGGTTGCAGCCCCATCACTTAAAAAGTGTATGGTATCTATTGAGTCTGGCAAACTATCCAATACAGGTCGAAGGTGACACCAAATGGCTGGTGGACCATGTGCCAAGCATTCTGATAAACTGCAATAACATGTTTTAGAAAGATCTGTTGTACCAGATTTTGTATAGGTAACAACTGTATGCAGAGATATTTGTTGCCTAGAGCCACCAAAATGATATGATTGCGTTTCTTCTGCATACTTTAAATTATAGTTCTCACTAAAATCCATATGTATTAAAATTTCGTTAGCTTTTAAATTTAATTTTAAATATTGTATTTGACGGTATTGATGTAAAACTCTACCTTGGTGATTTAAAAATGGTGGCATAAATTTATGAAATTCCAAAACAATTTTTTTCAAAGACTTTGTAAAAAGCTGCTTTGAGATTTTTGGTGACAGTTTTTTCTTTTTTTAATTTAACATCAAAATAAGTGTTTTTCACAAGTGTCCATTTGAAATACTCGCCGCTTGCTGCAGCATTAAACTCATTAATAGTTAAATTTATATTCTCACAATTTGGACAAGATCAAAAAAGACAGCTCTCTCTTGAATCATTGCAACAAATAGCTTTAATTAGATTACCAACTGTGTTATATTCTAAAATTTTATATTTATATAATGCACTGACAAGTAATTCCATATTACAGTGTTTTACACATTTACAGATATCCCTTTCGGAAACTTTCATTTCTTTGATCCAGAAAGGTCTATTTTTGCAAAAAAATGTATAGCTCACTTGTAAATCGGCATGTTCTACTAAATAAGCTTTATGTAAATTTTTTAGTGAATCTGTTAAAAATCTCTTTTGTCGTCTCTCCTTGAATTTCGTTACATATTCTTTTTTTCCAGCACATATGCGACTGCATATATCCTGTTCTAAGAAACTTTGGACTATTTGTTTTATATTTTTTTTTTATTTTTAGAGCTCCAGTTTAATATAGAACGAAATTTATTTAATACCTTATATTTTTTTAAAATCTTACCAGTCAATACATTTTGTAAAAGTTTCTTTTCTCTATAGCTGGCCAATCTATAGTTTTCTGCTAATTGGTCACGAATGGCTTCAGAGAAGATCAATTTTCTTACAATTTTTGGACTAATTGAACCACTATTCTCTCGACAAAACATCTTTATCCGGGAAATTGGAGAAGACTTTTCCAAATTTGTGTTTTTGAGATTCATTTTGGATCGTTGTATTCTTTTGTTCAAGCATGATATTTTTGTTTTTAGTTTGTTTATGTAATCCTCTCGTTTATTTATTTTCTGTTGGAATATATATTTTTGTTTGCGCATTTTTTTTTCGACTTTTTTTATTTTAGATTCAGGATTAATTTCTCCATTTATTTCGGCTTGACGAACAATAATTGGCACATTTAAAGGCGATGATGGCGGTGAATTTTGTTCTAAGAACTGTACTTGATCAGCTTCCAGTTTTTTATTCTTTCTGTGATTTCTCACGTTAATTCTCCATCTATTCCTTGTACCCGCTGTTGCCTTGGAGTCATGTCTTTTATAAACTTAACCACGCAATTTTCTTTTTTTTTTAAATAGCGCAGTTTTTCCTTTTATTGCTCAGCACATTTTACAGGATCTTCCCTAATTTTCCTACGACGTTCACGTTCTTTTTCGGCTTTTATTTGTTTTTGATTTTTTTTCGTTCTCGCTGGTGCCATGCTAATTTTAAAGCTAGAAATTTAATAAATAATAAATCGAAATAGTAAATACAGATATTCTTCAAAAGTAATTTCCGTGCGGTTGTTGTAATTCCCATGCAAGCACGTGAAACACGGAAATTACAGCACGGAAATAACAAATAACTAGTATTTTAGCAATAAAATCTAAATAATATACTTCTAATTTATTTTGAATTTTTTAATTAGAAGTTTACAAACATAAGACATAAAACAATTTAAAATTTTAAAAAGAATATTATTAAAATTAATAAATAATACTTACCACGGTAATTACCAAATCACAAAATAAAAATTTTTATGTTTTTTCACTTTCAAATATTTCACAAAACTAATTCACTTTACTTTTCAAAATTTTTTTTTTAAAATTTGCATAGCCTACTTATAAGACGTTTGAACGTTTTTTCGAATTTTTGGCGGTTAAAATGATATTTTTTCTAATTTCTATTAATGGCATGGAAATTACAGAAAACCATGAGGTCATCTTTAGTTTACTTTGAAATATGATTTTTTTTAAATATTTTTTTTTTTTGATTATAAGTAAAACTACTGTTTGCACATTGCTGTAAGATATTCTGATTTTACATTTTATATATTTTTTTTTGGAAATTTGATATTAGAATATAATTAAAGGTAAGTGTGAGTGAGGACAAGCATGGTAATGACAATTTCGTCGTTTAAGTAATTTTTTCATATGTAAACTGAATAATATATTATAAAATATAGATTGTCCTAAATGGAGCAGCTATTAGAGCAACTCCCACCATAATAAAATTCAATATTTTTCAATTATTTTTACATTAAAATTTGTGAGGACACAGAATATCAATCTTTCCAAATATTCACCCATATATGAATAATGAATTGTTGCATATTTTTCACCTTCAACCTCCTATATGTGGACAAGTGGTTTTATTATTGTGAAATTCAGGCTGTCAATTCTGTGTAATTCATTGCGATCTTGTAAGATATTTGTTATTTTAATCCAGTTTTTTTCTATAGAGTTAATTAAATAATATATTGAATTCCATCTTGATGGAGAAAAAGTTTTTAATGTAGTTTTTAAGCTAGAATTAATTCCCGATTTTTTAAAAAATCATACTAGTTTTGAACGAATACGGCAAAGTTCTTCAATTTCAGGTACTGCGTTTAGGGATTTTTGTATTGTATTATGAAGTAAGTGATTAAAACAAAAAATATGATTATATTAGTTGAAAGCTGCTATCATATTTTTGGGTTTTGAAAAATTACTGAACATAAAAAGTAGAATACTTTCGCACAGAAAAAAACTGTTCTATAACTAATGAACGCAAAAACTGTACTTTTCTTTTGTAGTTAATGCTAGAACTCACTAATTAACACACCTATAAAATAACCTTCCACATTGGCGTAACTCATTGGCGTAATATTGGTGTAAAATAAAGAAAAATACACCATTTATTCTATTTCATTGTATTAATTATGAGTTTTTCTTCATTTTATTAATATCAATTCAAATCTATATAAATTTTAATTCTAATTTTTTTTTCATTCACTGTACACAGTACACACTAGCAAATATTGATACTATTAAGTACGGCATTTATATAAAAATTATTTAAAATCATATACCTATAAAAAAATAAGAAAAAATGAAAAATATTTTAAATTTAAATACAATTCTTTAATTTGAATTGAATATCTTCTAAGTTCTTTTTATTTATTTAAATTTTTATTTTAATCCTATAATATTTTACTTTAAGTGGTAGCTAAAAATTTTTTATCCTATAAATGCATAGAATATGAAATATTCGTATTTTGTGAATGGTGTAGGGTCAAGTTCTCTACAATCAAACACTTAACGAGACTTGTCATTTTAATGAATCATAAATAAGGTGTATTTTGATCGAATAACTTGTTTTATATATCAATAGAACGAATATTTAATAAACTTTCGAGCTAATTAAATTAAATGAAATTTTATAAATTATTAATAATTTTATTTGAAAATTACTAAAACCCGCAAATTTGCCTATAATCGAACCCCAGTTGCCTATTTTCGAAAACACATATTCCTTTGTTCGAACACAAATTTTTTTAAAGAATTACTATTAAAAGTATCTTGTTTTCATTTTAAATATTTTTATTTCTTATAATTTCAAATTAAACATTTATTACTTGTCATTAGTTTTATCAAAAAGTAAATAACTTAATTTAAAAAGCAATATTAATAAAAAAATAAAAAAAATTCAATTGAAAACAATTTAAAATAAAATAAACTTGAAAAAAAAAGTAAAATTAAATAAATATTCAATTGGTGACAACTATTGCAAATAAATTCTTTATTTTGAGCTTCTTCGAAGCATTTTGTTGAAGGTTTGGTACTGCTTAAGTGATATCATTTATCACAATTGTCACAACCAATAATTTTTAATGAATCATCTTCAGCATCTGTATCCAGTTCATCTTTACAACACGCGCATAATTGTTTTTGTTTGTTCAACAGGTTTTTTCGTAAACTTAATTTTCCTTGGTCTAACATTTTTGGAAAGTGTTTTCTTTTCAATTCTTATTTTGTTAGTTCTTCCAATTTCTCTTTTACGATTTTCCTTAAAAGATTCTTAATTATTGCAATACTCTCTCATTTTGGCGAACAGATATAAACTTTTGTGGTTCATTTTCGGGAAAAACTATGTCTCCTTTCGTGGTTGTTGGCTTTGGATACTTCAAATGTTTATCAATAGGTGATATAGAAATTGTTTTTAACTCTAGTATTGAAGTTTTCGGAGTGCTTGGTGATTTTCAGTAAAATGATTTATTTTTACTAATATTTGAATTATTGAATCTGATTTAATTTTAGTTAAACTATTTTCATCTAAAATTATTTTGCATAATTAATTATATATAGGTATTAGGTACTTGAAAGACATACTTACCAATTGAAACGTCTCTTTCATCTAAAAGTTAAGATATTGTTGTTGTATTTTTAAATCGAAAAAAATAGGGGTAAAATTATAAAATTTTCGTAATTATATAAATCTATGAAAAAAATTATTGAATTTATAAGTTGGGAATTTATTAAAATTGATAACAAGTTATAGATTATATTAATTAGATTTTAATATAAAGTAATTAATACATAGAAACATATTAATATGATGTGATTTTTATATTAAAATTATGTATATTAGTAACGTATTAATTTCATATTTTATTATATATAAATCAAATTAATATAAATTTAATATTAAATCGATATTTTTGTAGTTATACATGTTATGGATAAATCGTCGTTATGAATTTAATAACTTAATTTCATATTAATTTAATATGTGGTGCATATTATTTCGATAAAAAACACCTATTAAAAAATTATTTTATTTTATTTTATAATAAAAACTTTAAATATTCAACTTCAATAAATCTGTCTTGTGTCCATATTTTATTAAAAAGTATTGATTTATTGAAGATTTTGAATATCCTAAAGCTACAATAATGGCGCCCTCCAGTGGAACCTTCTAGGATTTCCTCATTTGTTGCTCTACTCTGAAGCAAATTTTCAAAAGAAAAATTAAAAAATGTTTGTGTTGTTAAAATAAAAGATATTGATCTGCTTGTATTCCCGAATTATCTATATCGTCAAAAGTATTTTCCAACTTAATTGAAATTTTCTATACATTTTTTTCTTTCTCCTCAATGGCGTTCATCAAAATGTCGTAATTATGATTTAGTTTTTATTAACCGTTTTTAACCGAATATATCATATCTTTTGTTATTTGAAATTTTTCTACAGTTGGAAGGGCAGTGTTAACTGTAACATGTTCTAAAAATTTATTTAGAGTTTTTAAAGTATTTTGAACACGGCATTAGTATCAAATGAAAATAACCCAAATTTTCTAAAAAAATTTGCTATGATTTGAGATTTATGTTTTTTAAAAATCGGATTAAGAATTTCACAAAAATTTATTTTTTTTAGCGATTTACCAATGTTTTCAGTTAAGTTGTTCTATTCCCGAACAGTATTTTTAAAGTCACTCTTAAGTTATTTAAAAGCACTGAAATCAGCTGGCAGCATGATGTGATTGGTTTTTGATATATTCGTAAAATGTTTCTGTGCGCATCAACTCGGAGTCGGACCGACCCTGTACCCATTTTTCTGGCGTATTTTTAACTAGATTTGGTGATGGACGCATGCAAGTTAAAACGATTAACGGTGGAAAAGTTTCATTACTCGCATTGCAAACTAGAAGGACAGTAATATTTTTTTCATTTGAAAATTTTACTTGGCGTAAATTACGGCATGCTTTCAGACTAATTACAACCCTTGTTTTTGGAGCTAAACTGAAACTAGTCTCGTCTCCGTTAAAAATTCGTATAGGATCTTGAGGAATATTAGTTAAATATTCATTAATTAAATAGTTTTCTAAATCTTTGAACCATTTCCTTATATTTTCTTTCGTAACTATTGGACGCGTCTTTGGATTAGGATAAGATATTTCCTTATGCCGATTTAAAAATGAATTATACAATTTTTTTCCCTGGTTTGTCGTTGGTAAAAGATTTTTTTTTTTTTCTCATCCCTTACAACTTTTTGGACCACATCTTTTAGCTCTTTTACCAAATTTAGCCATATTCACATGCCATTCTACAATTCTTTTTTCTTCGCTTTCAGTAAGAACTGTAGAATGGCTCCTTTTCATTTTTTATCATCTTCCCACGAATTTTGTCATGCAGAGTCGTTACCGGAATTACTCATAGACTTTTCCCTGACTATCTAAAGCAGCCATCAAAGAATATTCGCTTTATTTCATTTTGTCTAAAAAAAAATTCTGTAACAACTAACAATCTAAAGAAAATTTTACATAAATTAATAAAATAATTAGCATATTTTGCAAAATTTGTAACACTAAATTTTATAATCTAATATCAGTTATGATAACTGAAACTTTAAATCCCTTTCTTCTGAAATGTATCTGCCAAATACTCACCAGTCGGACGGAAAACAGGAAATAATCGAACAATTTCTTTAAAATTCCCGAAAACAGACTTTATCATAAAAGCCATAACTGTCTTCGCAACTTTTTTAGTGTTATCAGCCAATCTTGCAATATCGTTCAATTTATATTGTAGACTTATGTGAATTTCATTTATTAAGATAGCTATATATTTTTCATGCTCCGTTAAGGATTCGGAAGGTGCTTTTAAATAGTTGTCATAATTTATGTCATTTTTATAATTGGGTGTTTTATGCAATTTTGAATATAATCTTCGAAGATGCCGGCTGGGTGCAAGAAAATTTGAAATAATAGAATAAGACATTACGATGGTATTACAACTGTATTTAGGTATTTTTAAACCTAAAAGGTGAATTTGGTCGGTAATAACATTTAATTTTTCGCATTTTTTAGTATCACTCTGAAATTTGATATAGTTTAAGAAAAAACGATGCTTCTTCTAAAAGAAACGAGGAATTATTTTCAGAGTCCGCTTGCACGCTATTTAATTACGATACTATTTGTTTTAGCTGAAATCAAAATACAAGTTTCGTATTTTACGGCAAAACATTTTTACTTAGTTTTGTTTGAGTATTACTTGTAAGGCAGGTAACTAATAAATCTTTATTAATTACAATTCTAAATCTCAAAAAACAATCAAAGTCTTCATTATCATTTAAAATATACAAAACTAAATTATTTTGACCAGTATATAAAGCCCAGTTATTTAAATTTACTTTTTTATTAATATTAGCAATTAAATTAGGAAAATTTAAAATTAAATTTTCATCTATATTTGAATTTTTATTCAAAGAAGTTAATTCTACCGAGTTCTTGGGGAAAATTTTTGGCATTGCATCTGGCAATAAACGCGTTCTTTGAGATTAATCTACAGTCACACACGAATCTTCAAAATTCAATTTACATACGGTACTATAGGCTGTCTGCTGCCAGTTCGTTCTTTCTTCCAGCGTTTACCCATAATTTTTTTAAATTCTCTTTAACCGGAAATTTATATGTTGTAACGTATATCGTGCTACGTGCGATTTACTTCCAACAAATGATTTGAATTTCAAAACATCAAAGCATTAATGAAAGAAAAGCTTTCCAATATTCTTATTTAATAAAACGAATAGAATAAATATAGTTAAGTTTTAGTTTGAGTATACACCATATTTAAAGCTTTTAGTACGAATGTATAGAATTAGAATACAGTATTTGAATAAATTCGATAATTTTAATATATTTGTGCAGATCTCTAATCCGTTATAGGGCTAATTAAACTGCAATATTCTTCCAAATAACTGAGATCATTTACAGTAAACTTTGAAATAGTGTGATTTTACTGAAAAAATTTTCTTTACCGAATCATACAAAGAGTTCCACCGTGTAATGACTGGATATTTCAAGCCTATCCCAAGTACTGCATGAACAATCTCACGAGATATAAGGCGACTTGATTTACTCCATAAATTTGAATATTTTTGCATAACCTAAAAAATAAATTTGAAATATACCGCATAAATAATTACATATTAACATTCTTGCACTTAAATGACAAGATTTTATATTTAGATATTTTTTTGTAATTTTTAGAAAATCAGCTGTAGCAAATAAGTTTAAAGTGTGACTTGCACATCCTTGGTGTTTTGGATGTCTTATGTTTAAGTTTTCTATATCTTCATCAAATTTCGGTATAGATAAGTATAGAGAATAGGATATTGATTCTATAAACTCAAACAAGTTATGCTTAGTAATTCTAAGTACTTTGTTAAAAATAGTAATAATTTATATAATATTTTATAAGATTTACTAACCATATCCAAAAAGGGATGTTTAATAAAAAAAAAAAAAAAAAAAAAAAAAAATTTCGGGAAGTCTATAACTTTCTCGTCATAGTCATTATCATCTAGATCTACTGAATCTATAAATTGTTTCGCGTCTTTCGGAATAATATTTCGATTAGATGTTTGAATGCCAAATTCTTTAAACGCTTTGACAAAGTTGGATTTGTTAGATATTGTGATATAGGTTTTTCACTTCTAATTCAAGTTTTTTCATTTCAAATTCAATTTTATTTATTTCAAATTAAATTTTTTTCATTTCAAATTAAATGTTTTTCAGTTCAAATTCAATATTATTATAATATTATAATAATGAATTTGAACTAAAAAAAGTTTAATTTGAAATGAAAAAAATTTAATTTGAAATAAATAAATTTGAATTTGAAATGAAAAAACTTGAATTAGAAGTGAAAAACCTATAATGACATATTGAGGTTATTATGGCAAATTTTTTTATTAATTTCGAATTTAAAATCTCATATGCGTAAATATGTGTGGAAGCTCGTAAACCGTTTGCATGACAATACTGTATGAGTATCTTTTAAAGTTATTATCTAAGCAATGACATGTGTAACAAAGCTTCGAGTTTTAGAGGACCAAATATCTGCAGTAGTACAAAAATTTTCTATTTTTGTAATATTCGCAAGTTAAATTTAAAAAATCAAAAAAGGTTTACGTAAAATATGATATTGTGAAATAAATTGCATACAAAAAGTTTTATCTGTAAATAAATTAAAAAAATTTTAATATTTAAACCTTAATTATTCCCATGGAATATGGAGCGTATTTTTAAAGTGGTACTCTATTAGAACTATTACACTAAAATCTACAAATTTATTTAATGCATTTCAAGCATTTATTATAAGAAAGATCAGATAACAAAAGATACTTTAAACGCTTTAGTATTTATTATTAAAACATTAAAAATTTAATTATTTTTGTCTAACGGAACTATTAATAGAATTTGCTTAGTTCGAAAATTTGTATACTAATAATTAGGTAGAGGTAAACTCCCTAACAGAAAAAACTATTAGAATTAATCAAGTTTAGAAAAAATACATAAAGCAGGCAATTGGAGAAAATACTTTAGAACATGCAGATACTTAACATTTAGAAATATTTGAAAAAATGTTAATCTGAGGCAGATTTCGATCTCAATTCCAATTAGTATGCGAAAGAAAACGCATCAAAATCAGTAGATTTGAATATTTGTTTTTCACATATTATGTGAAATATTCAGAAAAAGACAAAAAATTTTAACCCTACTTGCACGCAAAATAAAATTTTGTTTATTTTTAATTTAATTCATTTATTATTTAAAAAAACATAAGATTAAAAAAAAAATAAATAAATTTTGACCCTCCTGGGGCTACATGTTAACTCCTGGGGCGTGGTATACCATATGGACCACTATGCCTGTAATAAAAATGTTATTATTATAAATTGTTTGAAAATTGTAATTAAAATCTTTGTTGTGATAATCTTGAAAACATGTCTTATTCTTAGATAAACAAAGTGGAACTTGGCATACCGAACAGATCCAGTCTGTACGAACCTGATTTTTTTTGGTACTGCAATTTCCGCATCTTCTTCTGGTACTTCGCTGAGGCTGGTGAGCTGAATTACTAAGCCCAACTTTTCTAGACACTGAGGACTTATATCGTGTTGCTTCAAGTGGGCTGCTTTCAACATGGCTACGTTTTAGAGAGATAAAGGAATCTGCTAGTAAACCATTGATCACTTCTCTACGAGAATCTTTATGTGATATAGACTTTCCTAGCAGCTTATAAAGGACAAACGCATTTACAATACTTGCATCTAAGAAATGAAAAAATATCCGATGCCACCATTTCTTACTTTTCCGATTTATCTCATAATTTGATTTTAACTGATCAAATTTGTCGACGAATAGCATATTTTTATTATATTCTATAGCTTGAGCACAATCTACATTTATTATTTCGCCATTTCTTTGCTTTCGGTGTACATTTTCAGCTTCACAAGGATGAAGGAAATTGGACAGAAAATTAACACATCTTTTATCTTTCCACTTGATCATAGATATTCCAGAATCAGACACTTTCCAATCAAGATCACCCTGTTTCATTAGTCTGTCATTTTTCATCTTTGCAAGATTTTTTCTTGAAATATTTACAGTACCACAAGCACGTATTCCTTTATTTTTCAAATCTACAAGTAGGTGATGAGAATTGAAATAATTGTCAAAGAATAAACTGTGATTCTTTTGTTGCAATCCGTCCATCAAATCCCTTACAACACGACCTCCTAAATCTTTTTCTATAATATTTTCCTTTTTACCGGTATATATTTCAAATTTATATAAATAGCCGGATTTATCTGCCAAGCACCAAACTTTGTAACCTCTTTTAATAGGTTTCTTCGGCATATACTGCTTCAAAGTACTTCTTTCCTTAAATCTAATCATAGATTGATCAATAGCTATAAACTCATCCGGTTCCAAACACTGTTTGAAGTTTTTTGATAATTCATTGAGAAATGGTCTGACTTTATATAATTTATCAAAATTTTGTTCATTTTTTGTGGGCATGAGCACATTATCATTTAAATGAATGTGACCCAGAAGCCAACTAAAACGATTAACTGGCATGAATTGACTGATATAATTATCATGAAGATCAGGATTTCGGCTCCAATAATCGCTGTAGCTAAGTAAAGGTTTTATTCCCATAAGTAAATTAATTCCCAGAAAAGCCATAATTTCTGTTAAATTTGTATGTTTGAATTGTTTTCCAGATTTTTGTTCTATTTGCGATGCATATAGATTAGTCTCACAAACTATATCTGCTAAAATATTCTGATTTATTAATAAATTAAAAATCTTAAAAGGTGTAGGATTCGATACTTCAGTAACTAGTTTAGTTGGTCCTGAAAAATGCTTAAAATCTTCTTTATGGTTATTGAGTGCTAATAAATTATTACTCCACTGAACGTCATTAGTTAACAGTAAATTATTTAAAGGAACGTTGTCCTCAGAATCTGTAACATCTGAATCAATTTGTAAAGGGATTATTGGATCAACTGTTTCTTCTTCTTCTTGTGTGTACCATAATGCCGGTAAGAGTTAACTGCCATAACTGTTTTTTTTTAGAACATTATTTTCGGAATTTTGTCGAACATTGTTTTTGTGTATTTTTTTGAACACATAGATATTTGAATGTTGTAGCCAGTAATGGGTTAAGGAAAGCCATACTCAACGCCTTATATTTTAAACGAAAAGGGGGGTTTTCTTTTATTTTTCCCCCAAAAAATGTTGATTAGGAGCATCAAAACACAGTTTTTTCTATAAATCTATTTGGCCCAAAAGTCTTTCCACCACAGACGAAACGTATATACTTAAATATACATACGTATATACTTAAATTTAATATAAAAATGTTTTTTATATCGCGCATATTTGGTTTTTCTAATTTTAAAGTTCTGAGTAAGAACCTTGGAAAAGTTTCAAGTTTCTTACAATAATATTTTGATTTAACCACAAATTATAATAAAACTTTTTCAGAATCAACAAAGCTGCTTTATCTTAAAAACATAATTTAATTGCAATTACATATTTAAATAACAAATATAATTAAAACATTAAGTTATGTTTAATAGAAAACTGCAATATTTTAAATGGCTATTTAGATTCTTATCATAAACTTTTTAACAAAATTTTGCCGTACTTAGTAATTATTTATTATTTTTATTATTACAAAATTTTATAATTCAGTTTCAAAGCTGTGTGAGAAAAAACTTTAAACAATAGATTAAATTACAGAATACTAAATATCAAAAAAAAAAACAAAGTGTTAAAATTAATATTATGTATATTGGGTTGTTACAAAAGGTCATTAATCCAGTTGTCGCACAGAAAAAAAATTGTTAAATGGATGGTAGTTTCTAATTAAAAGAATTAATTGAGTGCTCTCTAAAATATTTACTATTTATGTATATCAAACTTTTCAGAAGAAAAACAATGGAATTTAAATCACTTGGAGTTTGAATTAAATCACCAGAAGTTGAAAAGTTTCTTGTTCAAATTGTCAAATTTTCAAGTTTTTTTTTCAGTTAGTAAAAGATATTTATAAAATCATTAAAATTAAGTGTTGACTTGCAGTACTATAATAATAAAAAAATTTCTAGGGTATAATATTGTATTTTTTATATAAGTCTTATCTTTTTAAAAGATATTTCAAAATGTTTTTGAATTTTTTGACTGTTCCTGTAAGTTTATGACTCAGCACAGCATATGTATATACATATTAAATAGACAAACAAGCTTTTACTTTTAGTTTAAACTTGCAAAACTGTGGACTTGCTAGAAAAAATAGCACAAATTTCAGATGAGAGTTAAATTTTACAAGTAAGTAGAAAATCAAGTATTTTTAAAAAAGCACTTGTTCAAAATAAAGCTTTGTTCCATTATAAGATTTGGCTAAAAGAGTATATTCAAAAATATGTTCTTAAAATAATTTTGTATAGAACTTCTTTTTGAATTACAAAAGAAAAATTAATAAATCAAGGAAAACTTTCTCAATTTTAAGAAAACATTTTGTAAAGAAGAAAAATGGCTTGGCACTCGCATGTGTACGTTAAGATATAATATTGAAGTTCTTATTTTTGTATGTATAGTTAAAACTTTGACCAGCTATTCAAGGTAAACGTATTTGAAAGTTTCAAATTTTCAGTTTTTGACCCACAGCCAGTGATGGTCGCAATGGCTAAAAACCTTCAATTATAGGTTTTTGAAAATTGAAAACCTTATTAATTTTTTAAAACCTTCAAATGAAGTTCCCAATTTTTAAATAATCATAAATTTAAAAAAAAAAAATTAATAAAATTTTATTGTGAACAAAGAAATTTAACAAAATAAAAAATATTATTTTATATTAAAATAATTTTTGATATTAAACTATTTTCTATCATAATGACTTCTGATTAATTTTATCATAAAATTGGGATAAAAATGCTTGTATTCGGACTCAGGTTTTCTATGTTTATTAATACAAACTCTTATGCACTTTCTTTCGAATTTACGTATGTTTTCCAGTAAGCTTACACTAATTGTGTACCATTCAGGTACACCATAGACAAGATTTGGCCTTACTAATGTCTGGTACGTTCTAGACAAGAGGAACAATTTGAACTATTTTGTTTTGCAAATGATAATCTTCAACGAAAAATGCTCAAAAAAATTCTAGTAGATTCCTGATTTTGCAGTGCAGATTTATTCTTTACCTAAATTTCTTAATCTCTTTGCAGTCCTTTTTTTTTTTTTTTTTCTCTAAATCTAAAATTTTACTAGCTCATCTTCTCCATCAAGATTCTTTCCTACAGAGGTAGAAATTTCCTTTCTCCTCGCCATAAGTTCGATATGAAATTTCTGTGCTGCATCCATGTGAAATTTGGATGAGGGGTCGTCTCGTATTGCTTGTGTAATGATGGATGCCTCGGGGTAGTTTCAAACTGTGGTAACTCCCACATTGTGTGGTGTCTATCACACCCTATAGAGATTGCCATCATAATCATAGCATACATTCTATTCTTTCCTATTCTTAAATCGCAAAATGCTCCTTCTAAAATTAGCCTTGGTCCATGATCCAATCTCGACCGTAAGCAATCCCGGTCATAATCTCATTACTAGTAACCTACAGCACAAATTTGATGAAGATAGCATCATTAGTTGTTGAGCTATCATAATTTTTTTTATATGTTCGTTAGCTCTTGGATCGATTTATAGGTCCAGAATCTGAACCTATGGGCCGATTTCGCCCATTTGCAATCCCCGCCGTACTTTCAGTCCTAGTAATCTACAGTTAAAATTTCATCAAGATAGCTCCATTATTTTCTGCAGCAGATTGTGTCCAATGTAGACATGCCAATCCAACCTTCTGGAGAAACAAGAGACAGGCTGATTTCAGCATGCCTTTTGTATCTGAACTGGTGCTTCTTCGGAATATTTCAACAGTAAACATTATGGCTTTCATGTATGTGTCTCCTCTTTTGCTAAAATTGCCTTTGAAATATTCAATTGCAGTAACTGATGGTCTAATTACTAATATCCCCAGTAAAGTTGCACGTCTTCGAAAATGCTTTTATCTTCTTGGTTCCTTCTTTCACAATGAGATTGTTCAAAATGGAGTCTGTTTTAGCGGGAACTCTTAACAATGTAAGTGCTAAAAAGCCAAATATGATAATTTCCTAATTGCCTGCAAATTTCCATCTGAAGGAACATCTGGGATATCGGTTGTGACTCGATTGAGAAATGTTGTAGAAGTTCTTAAGAGATCTATTGTCATTGTGACAAGTCCTCTATCTCCCATGAGAGCTCCTACATTGCTGGGACCTGCTACATTTGGGGTGATAATGGACATGACATTTTCTTTGTAAACTGAAAAGTCAGTGATTTTGGTCACATTTTCTGGGTTTTTCAAAGTGTTGGTCGCGTCATCTGATATCAGTGTGTCGGAGATCATTTTTTCGACACCAGCTAGACTCATTTGTGACACTAAGGCAAACCATACATCAAACAGAGGAAACTTGATTGTTCAGTTTTATACCAATTTAGAAACGACTTAGCTGACAACAAGGCTTCTTTCGTTGTGATCTTCTGATATGGAAAATTATCTTTGAGTCTAGCATCGAAGATATCATCATTCCATTATTCGTGGGCTATTGTTTCTTGAATTAATGGGGTGTTATTATAAATTTTATTTCATCTAAAAAATTAAATTTTATTTTAAAAATAAAAAAAATATTTTTTGGCCTGCTTATGATAATTTTGGATATTTTATTTTCTAAAATAAAACACATCCAACAAAACATTAATATTTTATTTTTTTATAATTAAACACATCAAACAAAACACACTTAATTGAATGCGTTTGTTACACCTCATTCTAGACAAATATATTAATAAAAATAATAATAATAATTAATTATTTTATCAATATTTTGTTTCATATCCATTAACTTCAATAACCGCTTTCAGACGATTGTTCATACTATTAATCAGTTTTTCGGTGTCTTCTGGTGTTATATTGTTTCATTCAGAAAATAATGCCGTCTTCAAAGTTTCTTTAGATCTTATATGGTGCTTTCGAACACGTTAACAAATCCTTTAAATGTTCGATGGGGTTCAAATCTGGAGATTGTGCAACCATTCTTTGACTAATTTTCAACACTGTTTTGGCTCATTATCTTGTTGGAATAGAAATTGTCGTACATCTAAGCTCATTTTCACTACACTATCCAGCAAATTTTCTTAGAGCATATAGTGAGTGAGAAATAAAATTGTAGACCGCATAAAAGTTTAATTGATGTAATTATTAATTTTAATAATAAAAACAAAATGTAAAATAAAAATACATAATCATTTATTTAATATTATGTGCACACTTTTAGTGTTTGATTGTAAAGTCAATTAAATTCGAAAACCAAAACCACTATTCGATTTGTATCAATATTGAATATAAAACTTAAATCTTTTAGTTTTAATAAATAAACACAAAACTGTTATATAAAAATGTTATTCACCTCTAATTATTTATTATAGTTTAACAGTATTTAGAATTAGATATTAATATCAAAAATTTTAGAAAGAAAAAAATAAGAATTTGAAAATTGATATTTGCGGTCTAGACTTTTCATTCTATTGGAGATACTGTTGATATTAACCGCACATTTCTATTAAAAAATATTATTAGTTGATTGTAGAAGAGCATCAGTTTTTCTTTGCATAATTCAATACAATCGTTGCATTATTTAAATAAGTTTTGAAATACTATATAGAAGAAAATTTGTATTAAATATAGTTCTATATCCTATTGAATGTCAATTATTTTTTTTTTATGTAATATTATTACAATAAGTGTAATTATTTTTTGCTCTATCACCTAAAACCATACAGTTGAAAAATATGCAATTCATTTTTTATTTTAAATAACGTGTTTTTCTTCATCAGTTATGCATAATTTCCATGTACTTTATAAAATAGTGTTTGCCCATTATGTCGATGTTTTAAAACTTTGTTCAAAAAATTTCTCAAAATTTTTCGATTAGCAACCTCAAGAAACAAAGAATGTAGGCGAAGCTTTTATAGCTGAAAATGAATATTGTTGAAGGGGAAAAAATAAGACTGTAACGCGAGCTAGTAACAGATAAAACAGAAAGACTTTTTGTTTTCTAGGTAAGTTGATTGAGGAAAATAATAACGGTAACGAAAAAATATTACTGTTTAATGAAGTAATCTAGTTTACTGTGACATTCAAATGTGTATTGAAAATGGATTTGTTTATTGATATACATATTACTTGTTTGTTCATCCTTATAAATATAAACTATAATTTTTCAAGATTTTAGAATTTACTACTTTATAATGAAAATTATAAAGTAGTAAATTCTACTACATTTCTGCTGAAAGGTGTAGCATATTAGGTATAAAAATTTTTAATAACTTTTTAGATAACTTTTTTTCAATTAAAATAATAAAAACTTAAATTAATTTATATTATATATATATTTCTTTTCATTTTCATATTAAATTTTTTAACCAGTTTATATTGTGTTAAGGTATTGGGACTATGTTTTGCTACATTTTGAGTTAAATAATAGTTTAGAACATTTTCAGTTCTAAAATATTTTGAGACTTCTTTAATATTTTAAAAACTTTATTGTAAACTTGTTAGAATTTGGAAGTATAAAAATGTTGTTAAAATTATATGAAAAGACTTAAATACAGTAATGTAGTAGATGCGATAAATTTGTCACTATTTGTAGTAGATATGCTTCATTTGTAGTAGAAAGGAAGCACTGATTATAATCTAAGTATAATAAAAAATTCATCATCTGTATTCAAAATCTGTTAAGTTTGTAAAAAATTGTAAATAAGTATTTAACATTTAAAATTTTAATTCTTTTGATTTTATATCACAGCTGAAAGCATGAGAATGCTTAAATTAAAATTGAATATAAATAAATTTATGCTATTAAAAACAAATGCTAATGACAATTAGAAATCAAAAAAACAACATTTTAACAACTATTTATTATACAAATATTAATAAATGTACATTAAATTTATAAAAAAATAATATACACCTCTGACACTTGTCATTTAGTTGATAATAATTGAACATATACATTAAATAATGAGATGACTATTAGAATTTATTGACATTGAAATTATTAAGTACAAAAAAACTTTTAAATTTATATAGATAGAAAAAGTAAGTATTTTTTATTTCTTTTAATTTTACGTATTTTGTTTACTTTATTTACGCGAATCCTTCATTCAATTTTGTAAACTCTTGTCATAATAGGTATTATGTCATATTTCATCACTATGTTATGATCATTATGTTGATTATATATATTTTGACTTTGTATGTAAACGTTTATAATAAACTTATTTATATAATTTACAATTAAAAATCAAAAGTAATATAATAATTAAAATATAGTGAAAATTGTCTAAGACAGAATCTCATGGTGACTAAAAAACATTCCGTTTTAAGCAGGTTTCCGTCTTACACAGATTAACTAAAAAAAAAACCCGTCATTCATTTTTAAGTAGTGCATACTATTTTTATAGCATATTTTGATCATATTGCATGTCTCCTTTAACAAAAATAAAAATATGTATATGTAATATACTTTAAGGGCATTTATTTAATTTATGTACATGTTATTGCATATACCGTCTTTAACAAAAGAAATAAAAATATGTAGGTACATACATACATATGTACATACTTTAGGAACATAAAAAAAACAGTACATATTCAGTCTTATATTATAATTTTTATATAAATACATATTATTGCATTATAAGTATTCAATACTTATTAACTAATAGATTTGAGATCTTTATTTTTTTGGTGTTAATACGTGTTACACTTTCTAAAATTTTTGTTTCTATATTAAAAGTAGCTTGCATCATACGTGAATATCCTTTTTGACTAAGATAATTTTTGAGAATTTCAGCAGCATCTAAAGCTTCTTTATAAGGTATTTTTTTGTCGAATAGGTTATCTTTATAATCATCTAGATCAATTTCTTCAACTTGTTCGTATGCTTCCCCATTTAAAATATTTTGTAACTCGATATCATCTTTAGTCATAGCTTCGTTATCAATATTCACATATTCAGTTTGGGAAGTACTCTCTATATTAAAGCCAACTTTTTTGAAGTAATTAGGAAAACACGAAATTGTTGAAAAGGCACTCATTATCCAATATATGGCATCAAGAATAGTGATGGCTTTAGTAATTTCTGTGACACTATTGCAATCATTAATTGTAGGAATCAATTTATTTAAAATCAATTTTCTATATTTTATTTTAAAATTTTGTATTATGCCTTGATCCATTGGCTGTAATACACTCGTTTTATTCGGTGGGAAAAAAACAATTTTGACATTTGAGAGTTCCAAATGAGGGTGAAATGTTGCTTTATTTAAAAATAAAACAACTTTTCTTTTTTCTTTCTTAGAATTAAATTTCTTTAACCAACTTTCCATAATAATTTCCAGTCATCCATGCTTTTTTATTTGCATGCCATTTTACTGGTAAATCTTTTATATCAATTGAATTAAAGTACCTGGGTTTTCAAGATTTACCGATAACTAAGGGTTTTTCGATTTTACCATCAGCAAAACTACATAAAAATAGCATAGATACGCTCTTTAGATTGTTTACCTCCAACACATTTTTCGTTTGTAAGTGCCAAAGTTTTATTTGGTAATGCACGATAAAAAAGATAAAAAACCCATAATTCTGTAAAAACGAATTAATTTAATGTGTATACGTGTATAGATTAAGATAATTTTTTTAAACTCTTACATGCTTTAAAAGTATCAATTTGTAAACAATAGAAATTCAAATGTTTTTGAATTTGAAAATTAAAGCATACATGACAAATATTTTTGAAACTTCATATTACATGTTGTTTAATTTTGCTAACAGAGAGCATTTTATTCGAACTTTCAATTCCTCTGTTGGTAAAAAATCAAAACTTTTAGAAACTGTTTAGAAATATGTATGCAGAATGACTTAAATAAATATTTTTAACGTTCACAGGGCAAGTATGTTTTTACTTTTAATAGACGTATACAATAACTGTCGAAGTCAATTTACTACCTACAATTTTTTTGAAATTTTTTACAGTTTCTATCACAACATATATATTTTCTCCGTTTTATGAAGGTTTATGTAGTCCAAAAAAAAACGTAAAATCGGTTTGTTTCCGTTTTACACTGTTTTCCGTTTTAGATAGATTCATTTGTATGGGAAAATGATTGCCCAGAGTAAATTTTCCGTATAAAGCAGGTTTCCGTCTTAGACAGTATATACTGTATACATCATTACAAGAACTTATTGAAATAGTGATAATAAAAAATAATAAAATTATCAAAAAATATTGTACCATATATTGCACATATTTCAACAAAGGTTTATTTATTTGAGTGATTTGTTATTTGTTGTGAAAAAACTTATTTCAGCACTGGCAACTGCGTGTTAAAGAAAAAAAAGAAAATCTTGAAATACTTATATAAAAGAAGTATTTTGTATTTCTTTAGCATAATTAGTAATTGCGAATTATGTCATTTAAAAATTTTCTTAAAGACTTCAATCGATGTACAAACGACAACCCAAAATATAAGCTTTATTAAAAAATTTACATTATTTTATACTATGTTCACACTGTAAACTAAACCTTGTAAATACTTTTTTGTTTTATCATCCAATAGCTTATTTAAAGTAAGAAAATTTTTAAGTGGATTCATTATTCTACGTTTTAATTTTACATTTAAATTTCATTCATTCTGATATGTACATTTAATTTTTTAAATGTTACTGACCTTATGTTACATGCACATCTAAATAAAAATTCTAAAAATATCAAATTACCACCACAGCCACAAATTTTTCCATGACTTCAAAAAATGGATTGTTTGCTTGTTCTCTGTTAGCTTTATTCCACTTTGAGTAATCTAAGCGATTTCTAATACAAATGTTGTTAAAATTCTGATGTCTCCTGTCCAACTAAAATTTCCATACATTTTTTTGTTAGTGTAGTAAGATCGTCTGTTATTGTCAATCTTTTGAATAAACGAACAAAAAATTTTTAATTAAATATTCCGTGGCGACAAAATTTTTTTTTGTTTCTCATCTTCCAGTACACTAAATCAAAGTTTCTCTCCGGTTTTAATTCTCGTTCCTTTGCTGATAACCCTATCAATCGACTCTGCTGTTCCAATTGCACTCCATCCACCTTTTCTAAAAAGTTTTGCAATTTGCTAAATCCAATTGCTTGTTTGTTAATCTAATAACGTATTGAAGATTTTTTATTAATATATCCTTTTCCCAAGGTTATGTATTACCCAGTTAATCACGTAGGAAAGATCTATAGAATGACTTTTATCTGAATACTTATAAGAAGGATCTATGAGGTCTGGGATGTCAAAGCATTGAAGATAATTTCAGATGTCTCTTACTGTTTCCGTTTGTTTTGGATAAGTCAAATGTTGTTTGATATGTTGATGATGTAATCAGAAAGTATTTTTTCCTTGTTTTTTATTTCTTATTCTCATTGAATGGTGTTTTCAAAACAATATTAGCAAGATCACTAGCCAAAGCCTTAGTATAAGATAATTCTACAAATTTTCTAATTTCTATTTCTTTATTTACTGAGGTTTCTAATTTTTTAAACCAGCTGTATAACCTATAAATGGATGACCAAAATTTCTAAATAAAAATGTTGTACCTAATAATTAGTAAAATTTATATGAATGTACATGAAAATAATATTTACAAGAGTTCTACTATTACTACAACTACTAATTACTACATAAGCATAAACATTACTACTAGTATACTACCCAATTTACAATTTAAATGTAGATTATGTAATACTGTATATAAGAATTTGTACGAAAATCGACTGTGAGTTATACCGTGATATTTAATAAAATTCTACTAAAAATATAAGCTTGCATATAGTATAGTGTATAGTATTATTCATACCACGCTAAAAGCAAATGGCGGCGTACATAATTATCATTTTGGTAAATATGGTCTTATACAGTGAAAACAGTAGATAAGCCAGAGCTGCCATTCTGTGTATTGAAATGGTAAAAAAGCGCAATAGAGGGCTGCCACTTTGTGAGTTTTAGTATGAGCAGATTTGGTAAAAAAGGGAAAAAATTCATATAAAAAAATAGAAAACTACTTCTTTTTTTATTGATAATTTAGAACGTGGCATTTGATAATAAAAACAAAAAGAAAAAATCAAAAATTCCAATTAAAAACTAAAAATTGAATTTTAAAATTTTATTTTATACCAGGCAAACATAGACTAAGAATAGCAGAGATTTATTCTTCAAAATTATATAATTTAATTTATTTAAATTTGTCTTGGCTTAATTTAGTTCTACAAATTTCGGTAGATGTCACTTCTAATTTAAATTTAAATACATACTTTTAATAAAAGAATTAGCCAAAAATTAAAGGGTTTAGATTTCAATTGCTGTTATATTTTTATATACCGGAGAGCGCATAGAATTTCTTCTGTTTTTTTTTACATTTACCGCAGTGCTATGTTCTCTTCACTTCTGCACCACAATTACACGGCCTTTTTTAGAATTCATTTTTTTCCTTATTTTTTGATGGAATACTTTGTTGCTTTTTCGTTTTTTTTTTATTACTTAACTTTTAATCTGGGATCTTTCTCTTACTGTTTCTTATAATGTTTTTAATTTTTTTATCAATTTTTTTCTAATTTTCTTGCGTTAATAATTAAATTTAATTAATATTTTCACTTTTTGGAATCAGTTTAAAAGTATAGTTAAAAAATTAAAATAATTTTTTACTAAAAAAATTTACTCCTAGATATGTGTTACCCCATACACAATACTGAATTGCTATATCTTGACATTTTGAAAGTTCGGTTTGGATTATCCTAAATATATTTTCTCTATTAACGACAGTAGACGCATTATCTATTAACGACAGTAGAACTTTCAAAAAACCCGTTAAAAGCAGGAAACATCCTAGTACAAGAAACCAGACCAAATAAATTTTCGGATTAGCTAAATTATCCACATAATTTTAAATTATCATTAATTCTTTTACGTACCATACGATTTTTTTCTAAAAGTTTTTATGAAGTGATGCGGTATAAGTACTATCAATAGCACTCATAATGCTTGCCCTGTTGAATAATTTGAAATCTAACATACATTTTAAATTTAATTACTGACTTTATCATTTTCCTTGACACCACTTACAATTTCAACCTAAGCTTTATCCCTCAATATTTTATTTCTATACAAAATGCTGGTTTTGTCCCCAAAACATTTTTTTTAAAACTTATTCAATTAATTTCTCATCAAACATTTTCAATAAACAAAATGTTTGTATTATAATTTCTCAAAATATTCAAATTGACAGTTTTATCAAGGTATTCAAAGCAAAGAATTGAAATTAGACATTGTTAATTTGTTACTTTGCTTCATTTGCTTACTCTGAAGACTTTTCACATATCAGTCGAAATTTTCTCCAAAGAAGCATCTTGCTGTACTGCTTCCTTTGATTTTTCAATTTTTTGAGGAATTTCGAGTTTTAGTTTTGGTCCATTCATTTTCAACTATAGTTAAACGTGGGTTCTGTGGTGGCTAACCCAGTACATTTTGATTAATTCCTGATAAAAACGTTTTTATCGTGCGGGATTTATGGATTGGTACATTATCTTTCTGCAATATAAAGTCACAAACGATTTGATAAATTTATTTGTTAATAAAAAGTGTTAAATTTTTTATAGGTTTAGTTTGTTTGAATAATTGTCTATTTCTCCATCTATTAACTTTTTGTATACATATTTTTAAAAAATGTTGCTTTCATATTTCATCAACAATTCACAACTTTTGTTTAGATTCAAATCGGAATACTTGTATGTTATAAATTGTATTAAATAAATGTTGAGTTTTGAAATAAGTTTTGTATTATGAAAGTAAAGTATTTTAGGTTTTGAAGTTAAAGATTTTTAAAGAAACTATTCAAATAAATAAATTTTCTTTGTAATTTTTTTATAATCTTTGATTTCCATGGTGTATCGAACTCAGGTCTTATACATTCGAAGCCACTTCGCTAACCTGTACCCCGTTTTACGGTAAAATTTTATATAAGTGCTTTCAGAAAGTGACAAATTGAAAAATTTCCCCACAGATGCAGGAAAATTAATATAAAAGTAAAAGTATAATATCATAGTTTATTTTAAATATCAGGTATACAAAATAAAAATGATATTAAATTAAACGTCAAAACTATTTTTCTTTTAAATTTTTTTCCCATTTTTTACTTTTTTAAATATAAAAAATAATTGAAAGGAATAGTATATATACAGTACAAACTCGCTAATTGCATTTAATTAAAACCGGAGTCAGATGCAATTATCGAAAAAATGCATTTACCGAATGACCAATTTATATGCTTTTAAAATGTAAACCGAATGATAAATCTTAAACTTTTATGTTTGTTTAAAGTTTTCTTTATTAAAATAAATATTTTTTACTTTTATTTTTTTTATTAATTAAATTATAATTTTGTAAAAAAGTTTAAAATTTCGGTTTGGGTCGTAGACGTGTTCTTCAAAATAGTTGCCTTCTCTCTTAATTTTTGAATGGTCATCATATCTTCTACCGGTATCTCATTTTGATCACACCATTCAAGACACAAACTAAAACTGTGTATAGTTTCTTCCGTGATTGGATTATTGCCCACACGAAAAATGCCCACACGAAAATTGCCCACAGATAGTATTGCGCACACGATTAATGCCCACACAGAATAATGCCCACAAGGAATAATGCCCACAGAGACAAATGCCCACACGAAAAATTATTTTAAATATAAAAATTAAATTAAAATAAATAGAGAAAAAATCAAAAATTATATTCTATCTAGGAGATAATCTATTAGTGATTTAAAATAAAATATTAAAATGTATCAACAATAAATTTACAAATTTTACAATTTAAAATCATTTTTATATTTAAAATACTTAAGATCGCTTTGCTATTATACGATACAATACATCAGTGTTCTTCCACCTGTGTTCCGCGGAATCCTTGGGTTTAAAATTCATTGTTATTGTGTTTGCAAATAACAATGAATTTTGTTTTAGTAAAGAGGTAAACATTTTATTGTTTAATAATTACCGATTATTATTAAATAAATATTACAGGATAACAAATCTACCCAATTATGGGGTTTTAAAATTACAGAATAATAAGATAATAATTCTGGGAATATCTAAAATAATCAAATGTTACTGAGTAATTGTGGGTTTTTTTTTAAAAAAATTAAAAAGAAACAATGTAACATTTAAATACTTTTTATTCTGTAATCCTTATTGTGGGCAGGATTAATGGAGATAAAAAATTGGAAAACAAAAATATGAAAAGGAGATAAAAACAATTGTTTTAAAAAAGTAAAAATTTTAATTCATTATATTCTACTTCTACTTAATACAAATATACATTTTAAATTTATTGTAAATTAGCCAACTTTCTTAAGTATACAATTTTATCTTCTGTTGTACTATATTGTTGCACAATAGTAGATACCGAATCAGCTAATTTTTGGTATTTCCTATTTTTAATTTCAGGACGACCCGTTTCTGCGTTAGCTAGTGTCAATCTATGGCAAGCTATATCTCGCTGCAATCCCTCAAATAGAAACCAAATGCTGGGATGACTACAGTGGAATAAAGAATTCAATGCATTATGAAACCCCTCACCGCAATTCGTTGTTTTCGGTGATTTCTCCAAAGCTGAATCATAATGATTCCACAATTCATTAGAGAACAGCGGATTTCTACCAGCTGCACCCTCTCAATATATGTGCCAAAAAAATATGTCAGTATTTCACTATAATTCTCTTCTAGGATAAGTTGCTGCAAGCTTAGTAAATACTGATCTAACATCAGATGGAGGCACAAATGACAATGCTGCTAATGATTTCAGCTTTAGTTTCATATTCAGGTTGTTTTCAAAAGTAGTTTTTAGACCAACAGAACTAATTTTTCTTGTTATACTTTGGGCCAAATGAAAATAACAGCCTCTCATATCAGTCTGTGGAAATGCAATTCTGGCTGCATTCATCGCTGCTTTCTCAAAATCTAGTAATATTCTTTCAGGTGCCAAATTTGGTAGCAAGTTCTTTAATATTTCAAACATTTTTTTGTATGTATCTCCGTTTTTTTTTTTTAACAAAAAATAAATACAAGGTGGATAAGAATTACCAACCTGAGCATGCCAAGTATAAAGTTGATAAAACATGCTTGGAACTTTATCAAAAGTTCCATCTCCGAATATTGTATCTTTATTTAATTCTTTTAAGTGATAAATATCTCCTAAAACCAGAATTCTGTCTGGATCACTTGCGCCTGAATCATGAAGCACTAGCTCGGTGTATTTATCTGGAATTTCAAAATTTGTATCTTTAGGTACTGGTAAATGTCCGTCTCTTCTTAAATTCAGTAGATTTCGTGATATTGAAGTTTTTTTCGGCATAAACGCTAGTGCTTCACTGCTCACTTCTAATAAAATACTCCCCATTACATTTCCAACTGATGTCATCGCATCCTGCATTTTTTTCTTTGCTAAATTGCATTCTATTTTTTGTGGGCATGATTCATGGCAATGTTGCGTTGGTTGATTTACAATATTGCCATCTTTAGTTTTTATGTTGGAATGACAGTTTATAATGCGATGTTGCCTGCATCTCCAAGTCAAAACTCCATTTGTTGTACGGATAGATATACTCAAACCCAGAGTAAATTAAAACTCGATTGCCTCTTTGCATACTAGAATATTCCATTCTCAGACCTATTAAAATATTCAAAAAAATATCGTTAGAAAATTATGGTATCAAAAGTATTATATTAACAAAAGAGAATTTGAATATTACATACCTTATAAGTAATTGTTTTTTTATATATTCACAAATTTTCAATCTATGTATTTCCCAAAACTATAAATTTAAATACTATACTATAAATGTAGTAAAATGTATGGTTGTATTTGGTATAATTGTGTACAGTGTATATTATTACACAAAAAAACACAAAAAAACAACAACACACCCTAAAAGCAAATGGCGGCGTACATCATGATAATTTTTTGATGTAAAAATTATATAAAAGTCAGGGCTGTCACCTTGTGGGTAACAGTATGAGCAAAATTGAATAAAAATGAACAAATTTGATAAAGAAAAAAGAAAAATTTGAATAAAAATGTAAAAAATGAGAATAAAAATGAATAATAGGGTATGATTTGGTAAAAAAAGGGAAAAATTTGAGTAAAAATGTAAAAAATAAGAATAAAAATGAATAATAGGGTATTTTTTGGTAAAAAAAAAAATAAATTTTATTAAGAAATATGTTATTATATTAAAAAATATGTATTTTGTTCTTTTAATGTATTGTAGTACAATCATGTAACTGCTAATTAATACCTCCTTTAATTGTTTAAAAAGGTCTAAGCCCTATAATTTTTGGCTAATTCTTTTATTAAAAGTGCATACTCAATTTGATTTTAAATTATAAGTGACATCTACCAAAATTTGTAGAACTAAATTAAGCCAAGACAAATTTAAACAATTTAATTATATTGTTACGTTATCAATAGATTGCCCCTCACCACCAGAGGGATTGCCCCTCACCACTAGATCACCCCTCTGAACTAAACCACAATAATGTTATAAAAACACATGTTTCTCCATTCCAATAACCTCATACGAAATTTCGATGATAACGCATAATCATACTCGTGCCGTATAAATTTGCTTCATAAATTTTTTTTCTCTTATAAATTTATTTTTTGTTGTTTCTTTTAAAGTGTCATTTTGCATACAAAAAACCAAATGCACTTGTTATACTGTATTATTTAGAATAAGTAAAGGTCAGCAAATAAATAATTTTAAGATTGTGTAATAATAACTAATTAAAATAAGTACTTAAGAAATCGTATTCGAATATTAATTTTTTTTATGTTTAACGTGTCATTTTTAGAAAATTAAAAATAAGTGAAAAAAAAGAAACTTTTTGTAAAGTCAGTTCATTTTGACTATCAATAAAAAAAAGATAATTATTAAAATTTAGAAATTTTTAAATCAAGAAATATTTTTTGTTTTATTTTTTTTGGTCCGAAAATATTATTATATAATTTTAAGGAATAAATCCCTGCTTTTCGACTATGTTTGGCTGGTATAAAATAAAACTTTAAAATTCAAAATTTAGTTTTAAATTGGAATTTTTTGATTTTTTCTTTTTGTTTTTATTATTAAATGCTACGTTCCTAATTATCAATAAAAAAAGAAGTAGTAAATTTATTGTTGATGCATTTTAATATTTTATTTTAAATCACTAATAGATTATCTCCTAGATAGAATATAATTTTTGATTTTTTCTCTATTTATTTTAATTTAATTTTTATATTTAAAATAATTTTTTGTGTGGGCATTTTTCTATGTGGGCATTATTCCTTGTGGGAATTATTCTGTGTGGGCATTAATCGTGTGCGCAATACTATCTGTGGGCAATTTTCGTGTGGGCAATAATCATCGAATCAGTTTCTTCATGCTTAATATTATTTTTATTTGACGATGTTATCTCAACTTCATTTTCTGATTTTTCTGAATCTAATTCAATTTCATCAAGGTCAATAACTACTTCAGTTTCAATTTCGGAGACCCATCTATCGATATCATCTAACGAAAAACTTTCGTTAGGCGAAATTTTTTGGAGCATTTGTTGAACTTTATTAAAAGACATTCTTTCGCCATAAATTTTGGTTTGGAGTTCAGGCAATGGAATTTATTCATCATTCTCCCACTCTTCTGGTGAAGGCATTATTTTCTTCTAACATTTTTCAATTATTGATGGATCAAGTTGCGACCACGCATTAAATAAGAAGTAGATGGCATTTCTTAAATTTATTTTTTTCACAGCTTCTTCAAAATTAATTTCATCTGAAGAGAAAAGTTGAGCGAATAAATTATTTTTGTAATGAAGTTTAGTTATATTTATGACATTCTGGTTCATTGGCTGGATTAATGCGGTACAATTTGGTGGAATCATCATAATTGTAACGGTTAAACCGCCGCTTTCAACAATTTTGTCCTTTGGGTGACAAAGGAGCATTATCCAACAGTAAAAGTTCTAATTCAATGGTAATTTTTTTGAAAGTAAAAAACATTTCACCTTTATTGACAAACAAAGTCATTATTTTTAAAAGTATAGAAACAAATTTAAAATTGTTTACCTCTGGAACAAAATGTTTTTCGAACCATTCTTCAAATAATATTAATGTCATCCATGCGTTTTTATTGGACTTATAGATGAGTGGATTATTTACCAAATTTTTAAGAGCTCTAGGAGCCTTGGCTTTTCCAATTATGTATGGGGTAAGCTTATGTAACCCTGTTGCATTTGTACATGCAAGAAAAGTTATTCGCACCTTGCTTACTTTTCTGCTTGGAGCAGTGTGTTCTTTAAAATGTACAAGAGTCTTGTTTGGAAGAAGTTTTCGAAATAACCCTGTCTCGTCTGCGTTGTAAATTTGATTAGTTGTAAGATTAAGGTTATTTATTTTGCTATGAAATTCGGTTACGAAAGGATCAACGAGTTCTTTTTTATTTGAAAGCTTTTCACCAACAACTTTTAGGAGTCTGATTCCGTTCCGTTTTTTGAAATTAGCTAGCCAACCGTTACTAGCATGGAAACCCCCGCCAGGTCTTTCTTTTGGTTAAAATTATCTTTGCCCTAGCTTTTAAAATTTCGGCTGATATTACGTTTTATGGTTTTCCGTTTACCGGGACCTACTTCTGAATTTTTAACATATTCACGAATTTTGCTCTCATTTTTAATAACACGAGAAATTGTTGTTGGGCTCGCATTATATTCAACTGACAGACTCTTTGTTGAATTACCTAGAGAATGTTTTTTTAAATTTTTATTTTTAAACTTAAAAATTTAACTCAAAACTTCTTACCCATTGAATGTTTTTTCAAAATTTCAACTTTTTGCTTTAAACTTAAATTTTACAGCTTTTCTATAAACTTTCATCTTACTTCACTTTTTTATGACTTGAAATTACAAACAATTTCGTTAAAATGCAAACTTTATTCAAATAAAAACCCATTACACAAAACCAAAAATTATACATATATAGATAAAGCAAGTAGAACAAAAAATGTCAATAAGAATTCTCTAAATTTTTTCTTAAAACCATTGCCCCATATGCTATCTCTTTCTCACTAATGCTTTTTTGCACTATTCATAGAGTTTGCCTTTATAGTTTTTCTAGGTATCAAAAAATATGTATCATATATAAAAATAATAAGATTTTTGGCTGTCGCTCATTGTTTTTACTTCATCATCGTCTTCTTCGCCAATTTCATCTTTTTCGTTATCATAACTTTGCCAGGCTTTCATAAATTCAGCGCAAGTTGTTGTAATTTTGGGGCCTTCTTGGTTGCCAACCTTATGAACTGTCTTTCCCTGAGCTTTTTACTACTTTGTATGGTCCAAAAATTTTTTACATATATTTTTTATTGTTAAAAATGCAATTTTAAAAGAAAATGTGCCTGCTGATAATTTTCGGCTATGGGTGCCTGGTAGAAAAGGAGATTTTAAAATTAAATTTTTAGTTACAATCATGTACTTTTTTGGTATTAAAATTCAATTTTCTTAAATTTTTTGCATTTATTTTTAATTGTTAAAAATGCAATTTTAAAAGAAAATGTGGCTCCTGATAATTTTCGGCTATGGGTACCTGGTAGAAAAGCAGATTTTAAAATTAAATTTTTAGTTACAATCATGTAATTTTTGGGTATTAAAATTCAATTTTCTTAAATTTTTTATATATATTTTTAATTGTTAAAAATGCAATTTTAAAAGAAAATTTGCCTGCTGATAATTTTCGACTATGGGTGCCTGGTAGAAAAGGAGATTTTAAAATTAAATTTTTAGTTACAATCATGTACTTTTTTGGTATTAAAATTCAATTTTCTTAAATTTTTTGCATTTATTTTTAATTGTTAAAAATGAAATTTTAAAAGAAAATGTGGCTGCTGATAATTTTCGGCTATGGGTGCCTGGTAGAAAAGGAGATTTTAAAATTAAATTTTTAGTTACAATCATGTAATTTTTTGGTATTAAAATTCAATTTTCTTAAATTTTTTACATATATTTTTAATTGTTAAAAATGCAATTTTAAAAGAAAATGTGTCTGCTGATAATTTTCGGTTATGGGTGCCTGGTAGAAAAGGAGATTTTAAAATTAAATTTTTAGTTACAATCATGTAATTTTTTGGTATTAAAATTCAATTTTCTTAAATTTTTTACATATATTTTTAATTGTTAAAAATGCAATTTTAAAAGAAAATTTGCCTGCTGATAATTTTCGACTATGGGTGCCTGGTAGAAAAGGAGATTTTAAAATTAAATTTTTAGTTACAATCATGTACTTTTTTGGTATTAAAATTCAATTTTCTTAAATTTTTTGCATTTATTTTTAATTGTTAAAAATGCAATTTTAAAAGAAAATGTGGCTCCTGATAATTTTCGGCTATGGGTACCTGGTAGAAAAGCAGATTTTAAAATTAAATTTTTAGTTACAATCATGTACTTTTTTGGTATTAAAATTCAATTTTCTTAAATTTTTTGCATTTATTTTTAATTGTTAAAAATGCAATTTTAAAAGAAAATGTGGCTCCTGATAATTTTCGGCTATGGGTACCTGGTAGAAAAGCAGATTTTAAAATTAAATTTTTAGTTACAATCATGTACTTTTTTGGTATTAAAATTCAATTTTCTTAAATTTTTTGCATTTATTTTTAATTGTTAAAAATGAAATTTTAAAAGAAAATGTGGCTGCTGATAATTTTCGGCTATGGGTGCCTGGTAGAAAAGGAGATTTTAAAATTAAATTTTTAGTTACAATCATGTAATTTTTTGGTATTAAAATTCAATTTTCTTAAATTTTTTACATATATTTTTAATTGTTAAAAATGCAATTTTAAAAGAAAATGTGTCTGCTGATAATTTTCGGTTATGGGTGCCTGGTAGAAAAGGAGATTTTAAAATTAAATTTTTAGTTACAATCATGTACTTTTTTGGTATTAAAATTAAATTTTCTTAAATTTTTTACATATATTTTTAATTGTTAAAAATGCAATTTTAAAAGAAAATTTGCCTGCTGATAATTTTCGACTATGGGTGCCTGGTAGAAAAGGAGATTTTAAAATTAAATTTTTAGTTACAATCATGTAATTTTTTGGTATTAAAATTCAATTTTCTTAAATTTTTTACATATATTTTTAATTGTTAAAAATGCAATTTTAAAAGAAAATGTGCCTGCTTATAATTTTCGGCTATGGGTGCCTGGTAGAAAAGGAGATTTTAAAATTAAATTTTTAGTTACAATCATGTAATTTTTTGGTATTAAAATTCAATTTTCTTAAATTTTTTACATATATTTTTAATTGTTAAAAATGCAATTTTAAAAGAAAATTTGCCTGCTGATAATTTTCGACTATGGGTGCCTGGTAGAAAAGGAGATTTTAAAATTAAATTTTTAGTTACAATCATGTACTTTTTTGGTATTAAAATTCAATTTATCTTAAATTTTTTGCATTTATTTGTAATTGTTAAAAATGAAATTTTAAAAGAAAATTTGCCTGCTGATTATTTTCGACTATGGGTGCCTGGTAGAAAACGAGATTTTAAAATTAAATTTTTAGTTACAATCATGTACTTTTTTGGTATTAAAATTCAATTTTCTTAAATTTTTTGCATTTATTTTTAATTGTTAAAAATGCAATTTTAAAAGAAAATGTGGCTGCTGATAATTTTCGGCTATGGGTGCCTGGTAGAAAAGGAGATTTTAAAATTAAATTTTTAGTTACAATCATGTAATTTTTTGGTATTAAAATTCAATTTTCTTAAATTTTTTACATATATTTTTAATTGTTAAAAATGCAATTTTAGAAGAAAATGTGCCTGCTGATAATTTTCGGCTATGGGTGCCTGGTAGAAAAGGAGATTTTAAAATTAAATTTTTAGTTACAATCATGTACTTTTTTGGTATTAAAATTCAATTTTCTTAAATTTTTTGCATGTATTTTTAATTGTTAAAAATGCAATTTTAAAAGAAAATGTGGCTCCTGATAATTTTCGGCTATGGGTACCTGGTAGAAAAGGAGATTTTAAAATTAAATTTTTAGTTACAATCATGTAATTTTTGGGTATTAAAATTCAATTTTCTTAAATTTTTTACATATATTTTTAATTGTTAAAAATGCAATTTTAAAAGAAAATTTGCCTGCTGATAATTTTCGACTATGGATGCCTGGTAGAAAAAGAGATTTTAAAATTAAATTTTTAGTTACAATCATGTACTTTTTTGGTATTAAAATTCAATTTTCTTAAATTTTTTGCATTTATTTTTAATTGTTAAAAATGCAATTTTAAAAGAAAATGTGGCTGCTGATAATTTTCGGCTATGGGTGCCTGGTAGAAAAGGAGATTTTAAAATTAAATTTTTAGTTACAATCATGTAATTTTTTGGTATTAAAATTCAATTTTCTTAAATTTTTTACATATATTATTAATTGTTGAAAATGCAATTTTAAAAGAAAATGTGTCTGCTGATAATTTTCGGCTATGGGTGCCTGGTAGAAAAGGAGATTTTAAAATTAAATTTTTAGTTACAATCATGTAATTTTTTGGTATTAAAATTCAATTTTCTTAAATTTTTTACATATATTTTTAATTGTTAAAAATGCAATTTTAAAAGAAAATTTGCCTGCTGATAATTTTCGACTATGGGTGCCTGGTAGAAAAGGAGATTTTAAAATTAAATTTTTAGTTACAATCATGTACTTTTTTGGTATTAAAATTCAATTTATCTTAAATTTTTTGCATTTATTTGTAATTGTTAAAAATGAAATTTTAAAAGAAAATTTGCCTGCTGATTATTTTCGACTATGGGTGCCTGGTAGAAAAGGAGATTTTAAAATTAAATTTTTAGTTACAATCATGTACTTTTTTGGTATTAAAATTCAATTTTCTTAAATTTTTTGCATTTATTTTTAATTGTTAAAAATGCAATTTTAAAAGAAAATGTGGCTGCTGATAATTTTCGGCTATGGGTGCCTGGTAGAAAAGGAGATTTTAAAATTAAATTTTTAGTTACAATCATGTAATTTTTTGGTATTAAAATTCAATTTTCTTAAATTTTTTACATATATTTTTAATTGTTGAAAATGCAATTTTAAAAGAAAATGTGTCTGCTGATAATTTTCGGCTATGGGTGCCTGGTAGAAAAGGAGATTTTAAAATTAAATTTTTAGTTACAATCATGTAATTTTTTGGTATTAAAATTCAATTTTCTTAAATTTTTTACATATATTTTTAATTGTTAAAAATGCAATTTTAAAAGAAATTTTGCCTGCTGATAATTTTCGACTATGGGTGCCTGGTAGAAAAGGAGATTTTAAAATTAAATTTTTAGTTACAATCATGTACTTTTTTGGTATTAAAATTCAATTTATCTTAAATTTTTTGCATTTATTTGTAATTGTTAAAAATGAAATTTTAAAAGAAAATTTGCCTGCTGATTATTTTCGACTATGGGTGCCTGGTAGAAAAGGAGATTTTAAAATTAAATTTTTAGTTACAATCATGTACTTTTTTGGTATTAAAATTCAATTTTCTTAAATTTTTTGCATTTATTTTTAATTGTTAAAAATGCAATTTTAAAAGAAAATGTGGCTGCTGATAATTTTCGGCTATGGGTGCCTGGTAGAAAAGGAGATTTTAAAATTAAATTTTTAGTTACAATCATGTAATTTTTTAAAAAGTTTAGTGCCAAATTGTACGCGTTTAATCGCGACGAGATCTCCGACATCGTATTTGTCAGCCGCTTTTCGTTTTTTATTGAACGATTCGCGGTTTTCCTTTTGAATTTTAAGAATTGCTTTCCGAGCTTCAACGCGCGATGTTTCG
This sequence comes from Dolichopus griseipennis, assembly GCA_963082915.1. Classification (NCBI taxonomy): domain Eukaryota; kingdom Metazoa; phylum Arthropoda; class Insecta; order Diptera; family Dolichopodidae; genus Dolichopus; species Dolichopus griseipennis. Next base: position 56,397,045 of record OY720444.1, on the reverse strand, counting down.
CGATCTTCTACGAATGCGTTTATTATTTCTTCGTTTACGATTCGCGCCAGAGTGATATCAGTACACTGTTTCATTTTAACGCCCGTCAATAATTCGAACGGCGACCTTCCGATGCTCCTTTGGTACGTCGAGTTTATGCATTGTTGCAATTGATTGGTGAACTTATACCATTTAGATGGATCTTCAATTGCCAATTTCGTTAATACCGAGATTATAATTCTATTTAACCTCTCCACTTGTCCATTTGCCCGGGGCACGCCCGTGGTTATAAGTACATGTTGAATATTTTCTGTTTTACAGTATTCTTCAAATGCATTGGAGGTGAACGCTGCTCCTCTGTCAGTTATAATACGTACTGGACTTCCGAAAGTGGCTTTTTGTTGCACTAATTTCTGTAATACTTCGGTGGCTGCTGTTGTTTTAACGGGATAAATCCATGAGAACTTCGAGAATGCATCAATTATACACAATATATAACAGTAGTTTTTATTGGTTGTAGCTAATGGTCCTAGATGATCCATATGGTATGTTTGCAGGGGTGTATCCTCTTTTGCTATTGCATTCAGATAACCTTCCTTTTTACCCTCTTTTCTGTTACCTAAAATACACGGAATGCATTTTTTTCTGCAATATTCAATTTTTTCCTTAAGTTTTGGAATATAATAGTCGTTTGAAATGATCTCTTCCATCTTTTTCGCTTCAAAATGTCCATCCTCGTGCACTTTTCTTATGATTTCATCCTGCATTTTGCTAGGCACACACAACAATTCCCCACCATCCTGCAAATTTTTATATAAGATGCCTCTCTTTATTGAAAAATCTTCATATTCTGCTTGTTCCACTATTTTCATAATTAGTTTCAGATGTTCGTCTTTTTCTTGGGCTGATTTTATTTGTTGTAGAAATTCATTTGAAGTAGTAATCATCATTGCAATGGGGTTTCTACTTAATGCATCTACGTGTCCCATTCGTTTGCTGCTACGGTGTTCCAGTTGGTAATCGTATTCCTGTAAAGCCAAAGCCCAGTCTGCTACCATATTTGATAAGCTCTTTTTTTCCATTGTCATCTTGAGTGCCGCGCAGTCGGTAATAATTTTGAATTTTATTCCACGCAGGAATACTCATAACTTTTTCAAAGCTTCTATTATAGCCAGAACTTCTAATTGGTAGCTGTGATACAATTCTTCCGACGGTTTAGTTTTCTTACTGAAGTAATAAACTGGATGGAATTTCGTGTCGTCACACTTTTGAAGAAGTACTGCACCATAGCCTAGTTTGGAAGCATCAGTATGTAGCTCAGTTTTTCGATCCTGCTGGTAAAGTTTTAAAATAGGTTTTAGACATAATATTTCTTTTAGCTTTGAAAATGCAGCATCCTCTTGGAGTCCAAATTTAAATACTCTTTCTTTTCTGGTCAAGTCACTCAGTGGTTTAGCTACTGTGGCATAACCAGGAATGAATTTACGGAAATATCCGGTAAGTCCCAAAAAGGACTGAACTTTTTTCACGTTGTTCGGAGTTGGAAATTCTTTGACAGCTTTTATTTTTTCTGGTGAAGGTGAATACGCACCGTTCGAAATTTTATACCCAAGGTAGTCGATCTCTCTACAAAGGAATTGACATTTATTCCACTTAATTTTTAAACCGTTCTTTTCTGCTATTGTCAGTACTTGCTGTAATATGTCTACGCACTCTTGGTCACTTGATGCCAGAACGATGATGTCGTCGATATAAATCAAAACAAATTTCCGAATTAGTAAGTTATTGAATATATTATTTATAAATCTCTGAAAAACTAGTGGGGATGTACAAAGTCCGAAAGGTGCCCTAGTAAATTCCCACTGACCTGAAGGAGTTACAAAAGATGTATACTGCTGACTGCCTTCTTCGATGGGGACATGAAAGAACCCGTTTTCCAAGTCGAGGGCACAAAAAACTTTCGCGTCGCTTAGTGCATTAATGTGATCTTCAATTTGCGGCTATGGAAAACGACTCCTAACGATCTGTTTATTTAACTTCCTGAAGTCAACACCTAGTCTCTTTTTCCCATCTTTTTTGTTCACCAGTACAATGGGACTTGCAAACTCTGACTTGCTGGGTTTGACAATACCTTTCTCCAACCATTCTTGAACTTGGTCATCCACAATTTGTTTTTTCAATGGGGCCAGCCTTCGTGGTCCTTGTGCAATGGGAGTACTGTCTTTTAGCACTATTTTTAAGGTTACTTTTGTGTCTTCTTCATTTTTGGGATTATAGTTTCTAACCATGGTTTTGATTTTCTCTTCATAGTTCTTATTTCCTACTTTCAATGTTGTTTCTTTTTCCAAAATATTGAAGCAATTCATTAGTGATACTTCCAATTTACTTATATTGATTCCGGCGTCACTAAACTCAATTTTTGTGTTACGTAATACATCTTTTCCTATTATCATGGGATATTGCAGAAGGTTCTTTGAAATGATGTGCACATTTGTTCTGTAACTGTGGTTATCTATATCCAGTATTGCACTAAATGATCCTATTGTTGACACAGGCTCGTTCGCTAAACCTCGTAAACTTATTCTTAGTAAATTTACCTCGGGCGCGCCTATCCTTATATACTCGTCGCACCTGATCAGCGTTAAGTCGCTTCCTGTATCTATCAGGGCTGCTATTTTATTGCCGTTGATCTTAATAGGTTTTTTATCTTGAGTTTTTAGGTTTTCCTCTAAAATGGCGCTGTTACAACTCGCCCTTGCTGAAACTGACGCATTCTGAGTACAGTTTCTCGATATGTGACCAAACTGGTTGCATCTGAAGCACTTCGGTTTCTTTTCACTACAGTTGGCACTCTTGTGTCCCTTTTCGCCGCAGTTATAACAGCCTAATTGAGTTTCCTTGTTCATACCGCCTGAATTTCTTTTGAACTTCACATTGTTTTTAGAACGTTCTCTCGCTTCTCTGCATTGTGAATATCCTCGTAATTCCTCTTTAAACTGCTGAATCGTTTTGCAACCATATAGTCGTTGTTTATTTTCTGGAGAATCATAAATTCCGTCAGCTACATATCTCAAGATTGCGTCGTCTTCTACGTTACCTTTGGCGCCTATTGCCCTCATATTAATTAGATATTCATAAACGGTTTCACCTTTTCTCTGTTTCGTACTTGCCAGTTTCTTGTGAACGTCTTTTTTGTTTTATTTAATTATTTTGTTAATCAGTTTAAAATTTATTATTTCACCGCGATCCCGGTTGAGCCCCCAATTTTGTGGGATTTTGGTTTTATGTGAAATAAAAAAAACGTTAATCTGATTTTTAGTACATAAAATTTAATGGTTTTACTTAAATGATTTTTAGTTTATAAAATTTAATGGTATTACTTAACAAATTCAATTTAACTTTAACTTCACTATTTATAGCTTCATATTTAAATTCAAATTGCAACTTTAATTCTTTTAATTTACTTTTATTTAAATCTTAACTTTAATTTACTTTCATTTAATTCTTTTAATAACTACTCTTTAATAACAACGTCTACACTTCTTCAATATTCTTCTTCGACTGCCCGACGTCTTAATGCAGAATGCCGTTTTCTTTCTTTTTGTTTTCTCTTTGCATCTTCATACTGTACTTTATATTATCGTATGATAATTAATAATTACAGTATTGGAGGGCATTGCTATTTATTGACATCCTACATATATATATATATACTTATATATATGTAAATAAAATAAAAAGAACAAATTTAATTTTATATATTTTATATATATACATAAATATTATTATTAATATATTTGTCTATTTTATTAATATATTTGTCTAGAATGAGGTGTAACAAACGCATTCAATTAAATGTGTTTTGTTGGATGTGTTCAATTATAAAAAAATAAAATATTGACGTTTTGTTGGATGTGTTTTATTTTAGAAAATAAAATATCATAAATTATCATAAGCAGGCCAAAAAATATTTTATTTATTTTTAATAAAAAAAAAAAAATTTTTTTTTGAAATAAAATTTACTTATTAGTTTATGAAAAATTTCATTTCAGTTTTAAAAATCACAGAAGATTTTCTGGAAATTTTAAATATATAGTAAGACATTTTGTCAATAAAAATTAAGAAGACGTGTAGTTGGTCTTAATAATTTTCAGTAAATATCTGAAATAAGGGCGAAAGCCCAATGTATGCTTTGATGCATTGCTTGGTTTGCTTAAGCAAATAAACCAAGAAATGTATTAAAATGGAAAAAAATTATGTAACAACTGACCGTTGGGAAAGTGGGTTCAGACTTCAGGTATACAATACCTCTGAGTTCAATGCACCATAAAAACCAGACAAAATAGATTTTAAACTTAGTTAGGGTTAGGTATATTAAAAAAATTTCAAATAAAATTTATAATTTGCATTTGATAATGCAAAACTCAATTCAAAAATCAACATTTATTTAATACAATTTCACGTACATATAAATAGATACATTATTTAGCATGTTGAATAAGTACATTATAGAACGGTTAGCCTTCAAACAAGTATTTTGATTTGAATCTAAACAAAGGAAACAATATAGAATGTATAACAACATTTTTTAAAAATGTATATACAAAACATTAATAGTTGGAGAAATAAATCATTATTGAAACAAAATAAATCTATTGAAATAGAACATCTCTTATTAACACAAATTTATCGAACTTAATTTTAAAAAGTACGTAATTGAATAAAAAAAAAAATATTAATTGAAATTAAAAAAACATTTCACCAAGAAGGGATTTGAACTAACAGCCCCAAAATTTTATCAAATTCAAAACATAAAAAAGGTAGACTAAATAAATTATTCATCTTCAAATTTTTAGATACAACAACATATAAGTTTTTGTTTTTTTTGTACATAACTAGAATTGAAGCATAGTCTGTATTAAGTAGAATGCAACGGTTACCATTTTATTTAAGAAAATGGTATTGATATATAATATATGTTTATGTAATATATGTAATTAAATTAGAAATAGTTCTTAATTAGAAAAAGTTCTTCTTTCAACTGACCTTCCGTCATTCTGTGACGGGCCAACAGCTAGTATATATATATATTTAAATATATAAAAAAAAAATATTTTATTTTACATATATTAGATTTGATATTAACTTTTATTTTATTTGATAACTTTTTATTTGACTTATGAAAAAATAGAATTATTATTTTATTATTTAATTTATTGAATTATTTTTTGAATTTTTCAATTTTTCAAAAATTTTAATTTTTTTTCAATTTTTTCAAAATTTATAATTTTTGCACAATATTTTTTTTATTCGTACTATTTACTTACATTTAATAATTTATATTAATATTAATAGATACTTATCAATTTTTAACTTATTGATTGATTTTTTTAACTTCTTTTTGCACAATTACTATTTGTAATTTTAATATTTTATTTTCCAATTTTATCAATTATTTATTATTTAAAAAACGCTTTTTTTCTAATTAATTAATTAATTAAATTCAATACAATTTAATAAATTGTAGCTATTAAAATACAATAAAATATTTTAATATTACTTTAATAATCGAATAATAATTTTTCTTTTTAAACTTCTGTCGATAACTTATCAACTGTATGTATGTATGTGTGTATATATATTTTATTTAAAAATACATAATATTAGATACTATTTATTTTTAATAATAATAATATTATTTAAAATATTATTATAGGTATATAAATATTTTTAATATTAAATTTTTCCAATATTATTATTTTAATTATCTTTTAGATAAAAAAAAATTTTTGGAAAAGGAAAATAGATTATGAAAAAAAGAGAAAGAAATACAATATTATATTGTATAAAACAAAAAACCGCACTTTCGAAGGATAACACTTAAATTTGGTTTTTTTTTTATTTATTTTCTATTTTTGATTATGTGTTATTTGAATTTTTCGGTTAATTTTTTTTTTTTACTTCGTAATAATTTTTCTCTTTTTATTAAAAAATATCTTTAGATAATTTTTTTTTATTTAACAGTTATTTTCCATTTTCCGCATTTAACGTTTTTTTTTTTTTAATTAACGGTTAAAAATTTATTAATTTTCTTTTAATGTAAGAAAATTAATTCGAAAAAAAAATAAATAAATATAAAATATAATTTTTATTTTATGTTTTTTTTTCCCATTTAAAAAAAAAAATCTTAAATAAACCGTAATGCGATCCTTATTATACAGTTATCCGATCACATCCTTTACAAACCGACGAAACGTTGAAGACCAGTGTGTCGGAAAAGGTTTTTTCGACCGTACTTTTGACAGCTCATTTTGGTACTAGAATTACAAAAAATGTACTAAAATTGTATATTCAAAAGAAAATAATAAACATAGTTTCGTTTTATGAAGAGAACTTTTATTTTAACATAATCAAACATAAATTTTTATTCCAATCAAACATTATCAAACATATTTCATTTCAATATATCAAATTTTCAACATAAACATAAACATAAAAAAACAAATTAAATTCCAATTCTAGTAATATAACAACTTAATAACTAAAAATCACAATTCACAACTTAAAGTAGTTCAGAAAATTAAAATAAATCGTTAGGTGGCATCCAATCAAAATTATCTTTATTTTCAATCAGATCCTTGGCTAACATTATAGACTCAAAAGTTTTAGTTTGCAATTAATTTCTATATTTAGTTTTAACTACCGTCATTTGTGAAAACAATCTTTCGACAGTGGCAGAAGAATGTGGTAGACTTAGAAGGGCCTTCGACAAATTTGATATCTTAGAAAAAACAAACTCTTCTTTTCCATTTTTTAAATTTCCAACAACATCCCAAAATTTTTCTATATCATAACTTTTTAAAATACTAAGATCGTCGTGCTCTTGAAGATTCCTAAATTCAGAATCAATCAACTCTATTTCAGAAAATATTTCAGAGAAGTGTTTTGCCAAAGGTACAATTGTCTGAAATTCAGAAATATAAACAGGGTCTATTCTTACCAATTGATTTAAAATGGGATTATCAAAAACGAAGCGTGTTTTAATTTGGGTGCACAGTTCAGTGTAAAAAGAAATAGAATCATTTATAAATGTGTTATATTCATTTTCAGTTGCAAAATTTTCACTTTTTAAAACTTCTATATTGGGTCCGCAGTAAATATCTTGTTTTGATAAATAAAACTCTTCGTTGTAAATATCTATCAGCAAATTATCATCAATTTTATCTCTGCGAATAAAATTTTTAAGTAGTATTTTATATAAAGATTTAATTTTTTTATTTAAAATATGAATTTTGGTTTTTTCAGATTGAAATTCTATGTTGACAGCATCTACTAAATTCAAAGTATACTTCATAAATAGCAAATATAATTTAGTAATAGGTTTTGTAAGATCTTCTAAAATTTTTTTTGATATATGATTGCTTTCTTTTGCTTCAAAGGATTCGTAGAGAAAATAATGTTGAAGAATAGTAAATTTATCGAGAATTCTATTAATTACACCTGATAAGGAAAGCCAACGTGTTTTGCAAGGTCGAAGTAAATTATGTGTTTTAACTTCAAACTCTATCTGAAATTTCTCAAATTCTTTTCTTCGTTTGGCACTATGTGCTGAATAATTGTAAATATCGTGAATTAGTTTTTCTATATAAGATGGCAATTTACGACACGCGTAGTTTGAACATAAGTGGATTGAATGGCATACACAACCTTGCACAAAAATATTAGGCAACAAATTTTGAAACTTTGCTTTAACTCCATTAATGGAGCCCATCATTGTGCTAGCGTTATCGGATGCTAGACCAATAATATTACTCAAAGGGATATCGTTTTTTCGAAATAAATTGCAAATTTCTTCAAAAATTGTATTCGCATCAGAAACTTCTAGTTCTAGGTATTGCGGCTAAAAATCTATCGGTTACCATTTTGTCAAAAAATCGAACCATAACGACTAAAACTTTTCTTAAACTAATGTCTGTAGCTTCGTCTATTATTATTGAAAATTTTTTATTTTTTAGATTGGATACTAATTTGCGTAAGGCATAAGGTGCAATTTTCGTTACAATTATTTCTTTTACTTTATCTTTACCTAAAGTTATATAATTAGTTAAACTTTTATTATTATTATTATTATTATTATTAATATCGCATCTAGTAAGAGGACATACTAAACATAATAAGTCTTTAAGTTTGCTGATTACTCGAAAAGAAAGGTTACACGATATTCCAAACATAACAATGGTATATTCTAATTCTATTATTTGTCTCTCGTTGAAATTTATTTTTTGATTCAACAAAATCCGATAACTTACATTGCGAGTTTGTTGCAATTATATTGATATTGGCTAAATGTGCTCTACACTGACCGTGTCGACTTAAGTGTTTTTGATTACCTTCTAAATATTTATGGCAGACCTTACACCAAGCTTTGTTATTCTTTTTTTCCAACCATATATATAATTTTAGCCATGCGTCTCTAAATTTTTGTTTATATACTTTTTTCTTTAAATTAAATTTAGATTCATTGATTTGTTCATCAGAAGAAGAATTAGAGCTAGAAGAATTTTCACTGCAGCTGTAATTATAAATCATAAAATTTTACAAGGATTGCAAATATTGTAATATTGTTAAAATAAATTTACTTTATATTTCCTTTTGGTTTTTTTTGCATTGTTCTTCTGATTCTGTATCTTCAATTTCAATAATCACACTTGTTTGTGTTTCTCCTTTTCTTTTAAAAAAACTAGATGTAATGTAGGTACAAAATAAACATAAATACAGTTTTGTATTGCATATGAATAATAGAAAATGTTAATATAATATTCAATACTTACTTACGAATATCCTTATCCATGATTTGTCTGAATTCTACTTTTTGCTTTTTCTATCTATTATACTTTTTCTGTTATTAACGGCTAACGAAAATTTTTAAACTACAAGTGTCATTCTGTGATTCATGTCAATATGAATATCAATTGTCAAAAGAAAGTTTATTGTAGTATAATTTAATTACAATATGGTACGACTCAATTTTTATTAAATTTGTTTTCAAATTAAAAATGTTCAGAATTTTGTACTGAATTGTACTGGTTTTAGTATTTTGTACTAAATTTTTAGAGGTGTTCGTACTGTGTACCAAATAGATTGAAAATGTACTAGAAATAGTACAAAAAGTACTTTTCCGACACACTGTTGAAGACTAGTTATATTTGAATTCGTTGGTTGGTGAAAAAAAAAAATTATAAATATGTATTATGTTTTGTTTTTTATCACACAACACACACACACACTGTACACCAATCAGTGATGTTATAGCATCGTATTTATCGTATTTTGTACGAAATTCAAAGGCAAAATACGATGTACGATTTTTAGTCTTATTTTGAGAAAAAAATACGATTTTGACCCAAACATAAAAAATTTTATTTGTAATTTAACATGCAATGTTTTTTTGTTTCATAATTTTTTTCAAATTTTTAACCACAAAAAAATGTTTTAATTTTCAAATTTCTAAAACTCTCCTAACGCAACACTACATGAACTTTTTTAATATTGCATATGCCAATAATCTAAATTCCAAATTTTGAATTCCGTGTAGTAATACTTTACCTAATATGTTTGTAGTAACACAAGCATATTATATTAGGTAAATTATTATATACATATACATATCTATATATGCTTGAATTGTTTTTGTTTAGAATAATATGTAATGATTACATTACAAGTTTTAAACCTTTATTTATGGTTACATTACAAGTCACAATATAACTTGTAATAAATTTTCTAAATTTTTTAAGCTCTTGAAGAATATTTTTTTTTCCAGTGAATTTTTCAATTTTGTATTTACTTATTTACGAAAATCTTTATTTAGGCACTGATGTTCTTCTTGAACTAAAAAATAACAAAAATAAGGAACAGGTTAGAAACTGATACGTTAGAAGGTATCCTATTGTGTAAAGACTACCTCAGAATGGAGGATAGTCAATGCTTTAATTTTAAAATAAACAATAAAATAATTAAAATGTGTGACTTAAACATACGTGAAAAAAAAACACTGAAATTTGTAGTAAAAATTTTGGATAAAATTTAAGAACAACGCATATTTTATTAAACAAACCTTAAAGCAAAATGCTAAAAAAAATGTTAACAAGTTGTTGGAATAATTAATTATTTATTTATGATTAAAATAAAAGACTGTTTTTAATTTAAAATAATTTATAAACAAATAAATCATATTTTTTTTAGTTTAAATTTGTTTTTATTTTCATCAAAAGCTTTTTCTTAACTCTCCTCCTCTTTTTATACAACGTCAATATCATTTGACAAAAAATTTTTATATATATATTATGGATTCTATAATTAGATGAAAATGTAGTACTGCATAGTGTTGTTGACAGTTCTGTGGAAAATATCCAGAACTTGATAACCGCAAAATTACAGTTTTTCAATAAACGTGTTTGAAAATTTTTAAAAATATTTTGTGACACAAAATGTTTATTTAAAACATTATTAATAACCATAAAATAACTTGCTGTTGGTTTTGTAATAATAGATTTTTGGAATTGATGTTTTGTTCTTTTTGTACAGTCCACTTCAAATGTTATCTCAAAAAGGGAAAAATTACGGTTATCAAGTTTTGGAGATTTTCCACAGAGTTATGGATGTATTAATTGTACTTGTGGTTTTACGTTTCTGAAAAGTTATAGTGTAGCCATCCATTGCAAAGTAAAAAATACGATAAATACGATTTTGACACGATTTAGTGTACGATTTGAAAAAAAATTTATAACAACACTAACATGCAACAATCAAGGTTTGCAGTTATCAAATGATGCAATTATCAAGTTTGTACTGTATATTTATTTGTATGTGTTTTTATACAGAGAATTTATTTTTATAGGTACGTTAAAAAAATTTTTTTAGTGTTCATTTCAATTTGGCATTATTTAAAATGTGAAATTGAAATAACAAAAAAAAGTTTGTTTTAACTTCCTTTTTTTTGGCTTTATTTCAAGGATGAGGAAAATTTTGAACTAGACAAACTAAATATAGTGTCAAGGGTACGTATTGAATCAGCGTCGAAAAGTGTAAATTATTAATCGCTTTATCGTGTAGTGATTACGACATGCGACTTGTAGTCAAAACGTCTCGGTTCGATTCCAGGGGCTGGGACAAAATTTTTTTTTTGTTTAAATTCATCTTTTTTTATCTATTGTTTTCTATTCACTTCTTGATAAAATATGTATTTATTTTATGTAGGAGAAATTTTATTTTATAGAAAATTTGACAGAAAACTCTCCTGTATATTAAAAATTATTCACTTTTTTTAATATTTTTATAACAAAATTCAAAACAATTTTTCAAAACGATATAATTGATATCATAGCAACTGTAATAATTTTCAAAAAAAAAAATTAAAATAAACAAAAAATCTATGGCTTAGTGCTTAGGACGTTCACAAATAAGGTATTTGAAATATTAAAAAACACAGAAAATTATTAGATAAAATTAACTAGTATAATTGAAATTTAAAGTTAAAAAACTAAATATTTAAAAATTATTGATCGAAGTTTTCTAAAGTGCTATTATCTTCATACATTTTAGTTGAATTAAAACATTTATCATTTTATTAGTAGGGACAAATTCTTTGCAACATATATTATTAACGTAAGAATAAAAACGAATACGACAAACCGAAATTGTCATTTCTGCAGTCAACGTCAAAAAGGCGGGAAGGCGATTAATTAGTTCTTTAATTAAAATTCAACTGAATTTTTTATAATTATCTTGTATATCAGAAATATTGACTTCATCGTAATTTCAATTGTGCAACATGTTGAATATTACTTTTTGATTTGACAACAACCTGCTCTAAAGTTTTACTAGACTTTATTAACTTAACATTTTTTTAATGAATTTTTGAACTTTCGTGTCGTTGCAGATTATATTTGGTTTTTGTTTTAATAAAAATATTACAAATCTTACATTTCAAAGCTGAATTATTTGTAAAGTCATTTACTGCTAACCAGGTAAATTCTTAAATCCATAATAAATTTATTTTTCCTTTTGATGATGTGTATCCTTTGATTTTTGTATTGGGAGAACATCGCAGGAATCGAAAAAACTTTCTAAATCAGATGGTACTTAATTTTCATGGGTTTCTATTGGTTTTAAAAATCTAAATAAATTGAATATTATAAATTTCAATACGAAATTGGTTACTGAATACTGAACAAAACAATCATTAAAAAAAATAAGAACTTTACTAACTTTTTCATGTAAATTAATTAAAAATATTAACTTGTATTGTATTTGAATATGTATTTTCGAATTTGTCATTTCACTTAAATTTAAAATTCAAATGTCAAATGTGTGGCTTTAAGCAAAAAAAACATTATATATTCTGAGATTGAGTTATTGGTAACGTTAATAGTTATAATTAGTTCTTTGATACATTATAAATTTTAATCGTTTTAATTTCCTTTTCGAAGAGTTCTAAAAGCAATAAATTTGCAAGGGACATTTTTGTCTCAGGGGGGAAATTGCGTTATTCAATTGATAAGAGGGTCACTTTCGGTCACACTGATCAATAGTAATTCTACAATTACACTGATCAATAATAATTTTTTAAGATTATATAGCGCTACTTCTATGCTTAAATATCAAAGCGATACACCTAGATGTATCATGGTGAGTGAGTGAATCTGTTGTTAAATTTATTTTATATTATATTATGATATAAACAATATCAATTTAGAAATTCTCTGTTACACTGTAACTCATAATTAATGCAAAGTTATTATCAAACATTCTTTCTAAGCTAAAGAATATCATTATGGCCTTCTTTATAAGAGTAGTAGATTATTTAAATTGATGCTGAACACGAACGTAAACCTACAATTATGATTTAATTCATCAAAAAAAATCTAATTTGAGACTTTCATTAAAATTTTTAACTATTCTAATGAAAACACATAATTATTAAAACAAAAGATATTAAAAATTAAAAAACTAACACTAATTAGTTTTTTAATTAAAGTAGTTTTTTTATTAATCTAATTAAGTTTTACCCAACGACCATAGTAATGAAAGTACAAAAAACAAATGAAAAATTGTATCAAAACTAATAAAAATAAAATTATAAAATTTGAAAGATGAAATCACATAATATCTAATCTTTTAAATTTCAAATTTTATTTCCTCATTACTTTTAAATTATAACTCTTTATGATTTTGGTTGTTACTTGTATAGATAGAATACATAGTGATAATTTACAACTTTTATTTCAAAGATTTTATAATCTGAATTGCTTTAGACCCAGATTACACAGTAAGTATTAAGTAGTGGCATGTCAAATATTTTCACCGGTCATTCAACCGGTCAAAAATTTGTTAAAAAAGAAAAACATGGTTTATGGTGAAAAACAAGAAAAACTTTAGTGCCAAGCGCCGCAACTGCGAAGAAACCGTACAACATGTGGTGAATCTTTATTTTTTTTTATCTTTTTCAGCTGCTTGTAGTGGGTGGATGATGGGTGGAATGCAAACTTACAAATATAACTATAAATCCGATTGCACATGAAAAACGAAAGAAGAATGCGAGTAGATAACCAAGTGCTCTAATTATAACATACTTCAAGTCATCTTTGAAATTATTGCAGGAAAATTAAGCTAGCTAAAAGTTTGGCATAAGGCTTACTGTTGTTACTTTAAAAGTGCAATAAAGTAAAGTAATATTGCGTAATCGTAATCGCGTTTTTCAGAAGGGTGTGTTTAAAGTTTGTTATTATATAAAATTGTTTTAGTGCACCAAAGATAAATTTATATAAATGAATTATTATCTCGCCTAGTGACGCATGAAGAATAAACTGTCGTCTTTTATAGGCATAGAACACAGAATTAATTTGTTTTTGAATGTTCTTGCAAATATTTATTAAGAGTTTGCGAGAATCAATTGTATTATTTAAAAGCCTAGATTCCATTTTATTAAATTTTTTAAAAAATCTAAAGGGAAGTGAACTTTTTTCGTGGTCTTTTAGAAGTGTTGCAACATTGCTCCAATTTTTATATTCCTTACTGGCAATGGGGTTGTACTTTGGGGTTTTTCTGAAAATATTCTGCAAAAAAAGCAGAACAGTGTGTCTTTTGACAAAACATAAATTAATCAGCATCTCATACAGTTTCTCCATTGGTTAGATTTTTAACGGAAAGTTTAGATCTAAATTTTCAACCTGAAGTAAGTTTTTCCTATTAAAATAGTAATCAATCCTTATCATTGAAAGAAGTTTTATTGGAAACAAATCATCACAGATCACCATAACATTTAGAAAGGTAAAAAATAGCATCGGTCATCTTAGATATTCTAAAGTGCCGCTTGTTCAGAAAGTGGTAAATTAGAAGGTAAATAGCTATTAAAAATATACATTCTCATGGCACCATCAAATATTTGCAATCAAAAAAACTCTTGTACATCGGAGTTGGAGACAGGAAATTCACCAGTTCGAATTTAGAGCGAACGATCTTTTCAATAGACCTGAAAATCAGACCAGAAAATTTCTGTTACTTAACCAGGTTTGAGTTTGAGATAAATAATTTACAATCACACCAATGTTTTTGCCTGGTTGTGAATTCCTTTACACAAAAACGTTAGTTGGCAGGATACAACAACCTGACTAAAATATTTTCTGGAACAACTAACATAAAGGACGAGCATAGCTTGGAAGCCATTTTAATGCAACTAATTTTATTAACCTCGACATCAATATGACAATTGAATTCGAGATGTGTCAAAACATCTTCGACATTAATGTTGGAAGGAAGTTAGGTTACAAAATCCGTTTTGGGCTTTATCAAAGCTGCCAGAAGTCTAAAAGAAGAATCACTAATAGTTACACTCCTAAAGAGATTTTAAAATTTTTAATTTTACTGAGTTCTTCTTTCTCATATTAAATATTTTGTACAACTTTTATATTGAGTATTTATTTATATTTACTCACGTATTCAAATTTTAAAACTGTAAATAAACAATCTTGAATATGTGTAATTCACTTTTATTTTCATAATTATAAAATATATTTTTATTAAGTTATTGTAATTTTCTTGATATGCGTTTATTTCCCAGTTTCAACGTTGAAATGTTTTTAATTTACAGTAAAGTTGTACATTTTACTGATCGAATATTAAGAGTAATTTTTCATGTCGCATGAAGTTAAACCAGTTTTTTATCTTTGAATTTGTAAAAAATTGTTTAAAAGCAATTTGTTTTTAAACTGTGTTTAATTATTACAAATTTTAGTAGCGACATAATAACATACAGTGAAGTAACAAAAACTAAAACAATAATATAATTAAAACTGGTTCGTTATTGGTTGGCGTTTAAAATACCAGTTCCTTCCTGAGTTTTTTCTACTTTAATGAATAATATAAATTTGAGATCAAGGAAGTTTAATGAAAGTTTCAACTCTTTTTCTCCCTGTTTTCTAAAAGTATCGCAGACTGCAATAATTGAATGGAACTTTTTATTTGCTTAACTTAAAAGTGTTTAAAATGTGGTTAAAAATCCACATTTTTATATCAATTTTTCTTCAATATTAAAAAATCGTTGGTTTGAATTCTTTTAATTTTTTCTTCCACTGAAAATGTCGATGCTTAATTGAATATTTTATAACTCGAATTTCTTGTTAGTGGGAAATAAAAGACGATTCAAAACCACATTTTTTTTCTCCGAGACATTAAAATTTTGTATACCGCTTTACTTTTGCACTATTATATTATAATTGTTATATAATATTTTATTATTAGCTTGAAAAAGGAAATTGTGTCACCTTTCATTTAATTTTTTCTAATATACTTGTGTTATGATAGCAAAACAAATTCCAAAGAAATTTCCATTACAATTTTCAAAGTATGATTCAGAACATATTTGATTATTTTGAATCAAGGTAAGATAATAACGGTTTCAATTCACTACAATGCATTTCATCATTACTATAGGCTCTAAATTCTGCAGTTAAGAATAATTTGGTAGCGGATTATCAAAAATATTAATTACTTGTCTCTAATTATATTTGCTCTCTCTGAATCATTTAAATCATTTTTAGCAAAATACTATATCGATATTTTGCACTGATCGGTTGTAACATTGACCTTTATGGAAAAATTTTTTTTTCCATTGGGAGAGAAATCGTCTTTTTCTATTTAAAATAGCCATTCACTCTTTCAAATGTTGTCATATTATATACAGAAAAAAAATATTAAACATTTCCTAAAAGAATAATGTTACCTAAATACAATGTTCGATTTTAATTTAGGTACGGCATCTAATAAAAATAAGAAAAATCAGCTATTTTTAAAATTTGTTTCTTTATCTAAAACCAAAGGTAAAGCTTCTATTCTATGATTTTGTGATGATATGATATTTATAGATAATATTCTAGCGTTGTTAAAATAACGATTCATTTAGGCGTATATAATAAGATAACCACCTAGTATCCAATTCAGATTTGTTTTAATACCAACTGGTAGGTTTAGATAATTTTTTTTGGTAGTATAGTGTTGGTTAAGTAACGATTGATTTAGGCACATTTTATAAGGAAACCACCAATTTTATTTGGAAATTTATTATAATTCACTTTTATTGTAATACCAATTGGTTTAGATAATTATATTAAGAAAACCACACAAAGTATTGATAGTATATTTGATATTAATCAGATCAATTATTAGTCAATATTCTTGTTACATCATCAGGTGTTAATCTGTAATGTTGTAATATTTCTGTAAAATTGTTGTATTCAGTATTTGTTCCTCTAGGCCTTACATTCTAAGCAACGCCTACTAGCATTACCTCCTTTATAATTTTGCATCGATCCTGTTCTGGTCATAGACAAACGTTTAATTGATACATAATACAAATGTTGGAATTTTCTGCTTGAAAAATTAGTAGTAGATCTGTCCCATAGTTTTGACCATTCGCAATATACATCACTTTACGTTGTTTTAAGTATTGATAAAGATTCCACGAATATTGTGACATGAGGTAATACTTTTGGATGTACATGAGCATGCGTTAGTTTTGCTGCTAATTTTGCAAAATGAATCATATTCGGCTTTTGCAAGCATTCAAACGTAACCTCTATTTGGGTTTATATTTTTTCTTAAATTTCATATTCGTTCTCATTGGACCTATCACTGAAACTAATTCGTTCACTCATTGTTTGTTTTCATAACAATTTTTAAAAAACAAAGAACTTCTTAAATTTAATTAAAAAATATTTGCAAACCTCATGTCATCGTTATCATCAGAAATTGGTCTGGTACCTGATATGGGTTGCGAAAGTTATGTTTCCCTATTTCAGAATGTGTTGATATAATAAAACTCACTATATTTTCAAATAAATAATATTTCAAAAACCTTACTTTGATTTTGCCTTTTTAATATTTTTTTATTTTATTTTCTTCAAACAATAAAACAAATAATGAAATACCGGTACTTCCATATTGGATTTCCAAAAAGTTTCTTCATATATAGGTTATTAAGTGAATATATATATGCACTTATGTATGTTTTCAAAATAAATTTATAATTTTCTATGCGCTTATGCAAGTGTTAAACATAAATTTATAATTTTTCATACAAAGTCATTTGTTTAATTTATAGAAAAATCTTTAAAATATTTACGATGACATTTTAAATAGATTTTATTAATTGTAATGGTTTTTTTTTTTTGTGCGAAAATCAAAAAATTACTTATTCTTTGAAATCATAATTCACTCGTGATTCTCTAGTTTACAAAAAAAATTTTTGAAAATTGAGAATTAATAAAATTAATAAAATATTTAAAAAATACTGTAAACCGGAAGTCCCATCTTTGAGTAACCATTTATTTAGACTTGGGTGCACAAACTTCTAAGTCACGTATACTGCTAACTATATCGAATCTAACAGTGGCAAATTGAATAGGAATAAGAAATGTTCCAGCTACATTGAACATAATAATTTATCTGAGTACTACATCTAACATGCATCAGTATCAACATACTTCATAATAACAAATTTCTGTTTTTAAAAAGAAAAATTTTTAATTTGAAAAAAATTATTATTAATATTCTATAATTATTATTATTATTTTATTAATATATTTGTCCAGGAAATGATGTGTAACAAACACATTCAATTAAATGTGTTTTGTTAGATGTTTTCAATTAGAAAAAAAATAAATATTAATATTTTGTTGGATGTGTTTTATTTTAGAACAAAAAATATCATAAAGTGTCATAAGCAGGCCAAAAAGTATTTTATTTATTTTAAATAAAAAAAAAAAAAAAAACAAAAAAAACAAAATAAACTAAAATAAAAAAAATTTGTTTTATGAATTTAAATTATTTTGAATGTTTATGAATTGGTTCATTTTAGTTTTTAAAACTCACAGTACATTTTCTGGGAATTTTATATAAATAGTAAAACATTTTGATATTAAAAATTAGGACTATGCTGCACAGCAAGGAACATTTCTGTAGTAAGTCATTAATTTCAGTCAACATTAATTTAATACATTTTATGTCCATATAAATAGGCACTTGATTAAGCATGTTGAGTAGGTACATTGTACAAGTATTTCGATTTTATTCCAAACAAAGGTTGTGAAACGATATACATAGCTTAGCAACATTTTTTACAAATATGTATACAAAAAATTAATAGATGGAGAAATAGATCATTATTGAAACAAAATAAATCTATAAACAAATTTATTGAATTTAATTTTAAAAATTTAAAACTTAAACAACACTAATAGTTATGAATATTTAATTTCTCAGCTAAAGTTTAGTGTATACATGGTGTCGTGAAACAACGCATTTTGTGATAAAGCCATAGTGGGCTTTAAGACTCACTCGATTGAGTCATAAAGCTATATTATGTCTTAAAAAATTTTAGTCATAACCCCATATAATTATACCTTGTAACCACTTTAAATTACACTTGCCCTTGAATGAATTTAAAGCAGGGTATGTAAGAGTGCAAAAACTGTCGATATTTGAAAATATGTAAAAAAATATGCATAGTCTTTTTGTTATAGTTTTGTTATATATATATATGAAGAGTGCAGGCAAATAACAATCAATGTCAATTTTTTTCGAAAATGCAATATGGGTTTCATTGGAAAGGCAAAAATGAGATCTTTCGTTCTGTCAACAATAAATAATGTAAAACCAAACAAGTTTAAAGTTTTAGCTTGTTCAAAATTTCCTGTACAGGGAAAGAACAATCAATGTCACAGTTTTAATGGAAAAAACAATCAATGTCAGTTTCTTTTTAATATGGCAAATTTTGAATTGTTTTAATTGACTTGACTTGACTATTACAAATAAAAATGTTCTAACGGGAATTTAACGTTTAAAGTGGCGTCAGTTTTATTTTCTGTGTAAAATTTAATATTTAGTGCAGTCATTATCTCAGTGTATGATGTGAGTCAGATCAAATAAGATAATTTAAGTGAAGTTATAATTTTTATTTTCTTTGTATAATATTATTAAATTATGTCAATAAGTACAAATTCTAGTAACGAAGGACAACATGTGCAAGAAACTTGTAAGTAAATTATAATTTATTAAAATTTCAATTGAAATTGAAAAATTTGAAAAAAAAAATTAAAAATGTAGACAAAATATTATATAAAAAAAAGTATAAAAGTATGAAATTTAGATTTAAAATTTTATTTAAATCTTTATTAAGCTCAACCAAAAAAAAAACCGAGAAGGGGAAAATTGTCCGAGGTGACCAAAAAAATTAGAGCAATGAGCCATATAATCGGAGAGGATTGCCATTGTTTTAGATATAAATGTTTCGAACATATAAATTCATCTGAAAGAGCTATAATAATAAAAAACTTTAATCTTCTTGGCGATAAATATTCTCAAGATTCATATCTTGCCGGTTTAATAACCGTTACTCCGGTAAAACAACGCAGATGTCGTGGAAATGAAGATAATAGTAATCTTCATCAAAGTTCTTATTGCTATAGAATTAGATCGGGAACAAATAACAATATTATTGATATTCCAGTTTGCTATAAGGCTTTTCTTTCTATTCATGGAATAACAAATCAAAGACTTTGTACGATAAAGAAAGCTCTTTGCATGACAGGCTTGGCTCCAAAAGATGGCAGAGGTAAGCATACTAATCGGAAACATAAAATGAATGCAGAAACACGCGAAAAAGTTAAGTCACATATTGAATCACTGAAAGGACGTAGAGCTCATTATAGTATTGCACGTAATAATTCAAAATTATATTTGCCGGAAGAACTTAACATAAAAAAACTTCATAACATGTATTCCAAATTAAATCCGATCAACTCAGTATCATATGAAAGCTATAGATCTATTCTACAAAATGATTACAACATTTCATTTGGTTATCCAAGAAGTGACACATGTTCGAGCTGCGATCAGTTTAAAAGTGAGAAATCTTCATTAAAGATTAAATTAACTGAAGCGAACTTAACGGAAAACCAAAGGTCTGAAATTCAAAAAAAAATGAAGGAAAAAAAAATGCAAAATAAACTACATTTAATAAAGGCAAACACATTTTATAAACGAAAGAAGGATGCAAAAAAGTTAGCACGAGAAAATGAAGAAACTGAAGCCATATGCTTTGACTTCATGAAGAATTTACAAGTCCCTAACATTTCAACAAACGACGTGTATTATCGCAGACAATTAAGTTTTTATATAATTATGTTTAATGTTCATCTCCTTTCCAGTGGTGAGTTATTTTAACACAATTAAAATGTGAATAAAATTACTGTATAGGGTTTTATTTGTTATTATTTTTAAGGTGAATCATTTTTTTTTACTTATGACGAAACCATTGCAAATAAAGGATCTGATGATGTTACATCAATGCTGGACTATCTTTTTAAAAATAATATTTCTCATATGGTTCGAAAATTACATCTTTTTTGTGACTCTTGTCCAGGGCAAAACAAAAATTTTACCGTTATAAGATTTTTACATTCGCTTGTTCATATTTTCAATCGATTTGATTCAATTAAAATAACATTTACCGTTCGAGGCCATAGTTACATGGAATGTGACAAAAATATGGGATTAATAAAACAAAATCTTAAAATAGAATTGCCTGATGAATGGAACGATCATGTTAAATCTTCACGGGTCAAACCCTCGCCCTTTGTCATTATTAAAAGTAAACAAGATATTTTCAAAAACTGGGGCAGTTATTTGGAAAATAATCATTATAAAAAAAAATCTCCATTTGCAACGAGGCCAATTTCTGAAATCTACATAACAAAGGAACACAGTCGGACACTCCAATTAAGAAACACATATAACGGCTCATGGAATTCGTACATAATCAGATATAAAAATACTGGTAACAGTTCACAAAATTTAAAGCCTTCTTACACTAGCCTAATTCCACTTTCATCTGGAAAATATAATGATTTAATGGTACTTAAAGAATTTTGCAGAGACGAAGCGCAGCGGTTTTTTGAAGCACTGCCGCATTCGAATCAAGTTTCGGACACAGACGATAATAATTAAGCAAATCCATACGTTTTAACGTTATAAAAATTTAAACTTAATGAATTACTTAATTTGAACTATTTATGTTTTTATTTTTTGTTAAATTATTTTTTGTTTGATTATTTTTTCCTAAATATTTAATATTTGATTGTTTTTTCGTACAAAACTGAATTTTTTTGAAACTAAGTTTTTTTTTTTGTAAATAAAATAAGAAAATATTAAATTATTTTAATTTTTTTGTATTGTATTTCTTTAAGAATAGGATAAACATTAATTATGAAGCTTGTTTACAGACACTTTCAGAACATTTTTATACGCAAGAAGTCTTAGAAATTATAAATTGATTTTTCTCAATTTCTAAAAAAAGTGACGTTGATTGTTATTTGCCTGCACTCTTCATATATATTTGTAAATTTCACTTCGTTCCGAATTGTGAATGATTTTAGATTTGGATTCAAAATCAAGAAATTATGCTTTTCCAGGATATTTATTTATAATCGTATTTATATAGACGTATTTAAATAATATTGTATTGAAATAAATACGTTTATATAATATTTATATATACGAATTAATTACAAAAATATCAAATAAATACCAAATTATAATTTTACAATAACATTTCTATTGAAAAATTTTCTATAAAGCCATAATGGCCTTATGAGTCATTCTAGTATTTTAATATTTTAGGGTGTATTGTCTCACTTACAGTGAGTCTTAATGCCCTAATAATTTTCAACATTAATTAAAAAATAACTTAAATGTTTGGTGTTCATAAGATGCTAAAGATTTTTGTGGTGTGTTTCACGGGCGGTATTGTCCAAACATTGTTGGGAGAATATATCCCTTATCTGATGGGACATAACACCTCAGAGCAAAATGCCCTGGGGCCACATGACACGTCGCCATAAAGTATTACGAAATTTTTTTTTACGATTCTTAATTTTTAAATATTAGAAGATGCTTTACTTTTAAAAATATTCATCTTTTCTTTATTTCACACTTCTGATAATGGTGAAAATTTTTCGGTGTTTCAGCATTCTATAAAATCCATTTAATAAAAAATTTTGAGATGCATTATAGTCCTACAAAAACAAAACAAATAGTAAATATTTTTATGGCTTTGAATAATATATGTATCAAATATCGTATTGATTCAGAAATTCAGAAAGAAATTAATCAGGATCATGTTATAGAAATTGAAGCCATTGTTGAAAATTATGAAAATAGGTTAAAACCAAGAAGAATAAGGGATAAACTTTTAAGATTTTTATTAAAACATTTAAAAAAAAAAAACTAAACAAAATACAACAACTAAATCATAATTTAATTTTTATGAAATAAAATAAAACAACGCAAAATATTGGATTTCATTTTTAAAAATGTAATTCTATCAAAAATTAAAAAGTGAATCAAATAAACTATTTATCAATGATTTTTTAAGATAAATTGATAATTCTAGTTTCATTTTTCTATCAATTTTTTTTACCTCGTTTGTATTCATTAAAATTCAAATATCGTTTTTAAGTTGGAATATTTTGTTTTAGATTATTCCGCATTTTAAAATTATATAGTAACTTCTCAACACACCTTCGTATGGTCTTTAATTCAATTTTTACCTGTTGATAAAATATAATTTTTTCTTCTATTGTTTAATAATTCCGCCTTTTCCATAAATTTACTTAAATGAGACATTCTTTTCGATTTACTTACGAACACATTTTGCAGTTAGCTTGCAGTAGCTTCCATAACAGTATCATCAGAATTACTGGTGGCTGGATCTTCCATTTCGGTCGCATTTGTCTTATCAAACGGGGACGTCTTTCTAAACCGGAAGCAGCACCTGAAATATTAGCTGAAACATCTAACATCATTATTTTTATTACTGTTTCCTCCACGTCAGTGAAATGATGCAACTCGTTGTGACCATCGCCAGTTGCAGAAATTTTGGTTTTATTCGCAATAAGTTTTTTTTTTATTTTGTATTTAAAGTCGCTGCATACTTTCAATAATAGAATATTTTTCAATGTTGTCACAGAACAGATTAATAGATTGTTTTAAGGTAATTAACCTTTGTCATTTGTCAAAATCGCATTTTGGTCCAAAACTATTTATTCCAGGGCTGTAAGTTGTCATTTATTAACACTTACTTTGGTACATAGTAAGATTAAGATCTTCCTCTAACAATTCAACCAATCTAGCAATTTGTCATTTAACTCCTTAAAGAATTTAAACTTTATAAATTACAATTTTTTTTTTTTAAATTACTTTTAAAATTTACTTGCATTTTCTCTTTTCTTATTATTTTGAAAGAAAAATTCTGAAAATATAAATTTTTCGGTAACAAATTTTAACCCGATTTGAAAATAATGGAAAACTGACATTTTATCAAATTCATAATACTGTTTCCACGACTACAGTACAAAGAAACCGATTAAAAAAAGCTGTCGATTATTATAAAACATAATACAAAACAAATATTTTTACGATAAATTATCAGGTATTTAAGTCGGTCTTTTAAATACATATTTAAAATCAGGTTGAAAATCTGTTCCTCGAAAATGAATAGCACCAACCTGAGGAATATTTTGTAGGTTCCCATTTTGTCCTATGAATAATATTAATCCGCTTTTATTTTATTTCAACATCCTTGGGAAAAGAAAAGGTTGAAATTTTTTGCGAAGTGGAACCATCATTAGATTTACAACCTGGTACAACACAATAACGTGGCATTATTTATTTTAAATATATGGATGTGGTTACATATTATATGTGCTAATTGGGAGAAATAGCTACCATTAGCAAGCGCAGACGACTTCTTATATCTTTCTCCGTTACACATCCTGATATTTGTATGAATACAATAATCTCTAAGTGGGTAAAACATATGAATCATATCAGTTGCACGGGCTACACCATAATTTTGACAGTTTACGAAGTCATGCTTCGTAAATTTCCTTCTTTATATGCCTTGATTAAAAGTAGAGCAAAAACTGCCTCAGCAAAACTTACAGTAGCTGGGTAATCCCAGCAGCTCTAATCTTTGCTGTGCCTTTTTTCGGCTATGTGGGATCTGATATATGCACAACAATTTGGAAGACTCAACGAATACGCTGTATCAATTATGCATATCAATTTGTTTTATTAATTTTCGGTATTTAAAATAACTATTAGATTCATTAAAAAATATATCACTTTACAAATTTAAAACAATGTTATTACACTTTATTTATTACTTTCAAAATTTTCACATTAAATTTGTAAGTATATTATACCCAGATTTTTATTTAATATGACCATACACATATTAAGTATGGTTTCTATATTTTTTGAAACGTACTTACACAAAATTAAATAAAGCACAAATTATTACTTTTAAATGTCTCCTTTTTATTAAAAAGAATAGAATTTATTTTAAATTTAGTTAAAAAAACCGCACTCTCTTATCTACTTTTGTAATGTATTGAAAGAACTTTTTGATATTTCAGTCAGACTAAACCAACGATTTGTAAATATATTTTGCACAGTTTAGATAAGCTCACACTGTCGACTGTTTTGCCAAATTTTCCACCATTTTCGAATAATTTCACAGAATTTGGCATTCTATCAAAATTGTTGTCGGATTCTTTTAAAAGTAATTGTAGAACTGCGAAATATATTATTTACTCTTTAAACATTTTGACTTTGAAAATTGGTTAGATTAAAAGATACTAATAGTTTATGATATAATTTATTAGTATAGATAATAATAGTTAATCTAATATTACTAAATTTTTCGCTCTAAATTGCGCTTGTTTGGGACTTATTTTAATTATTTTAATTCCCATTAGAATTTTAGTTAGTAATCGGAGACTAGAAGCGAGATCTTTTTTTTTTTTTTGAAATTTTAGTAAACTATACAGTATAAATTTAGAAAATATGTATTTTTAATTTACATTTTAAAATTTTTAAATGACGGTTTTTATTTAATCACCAAAGTCATTAATTATTACATTTTAATAACTTTTTTCATAATACATGTAGAAGAAGACTAACAAGCAGTTGTTTATTGTTTTTCAAAAATCCATTTTATTTTCAAATAAAATATTTATTATACCCGTATGACTATAAAGTCAAAGAAGGAGGGGGGTAGATATAGATCAGAATCGGAAAATAAATCGGTTTAGCTATGATCTTGAAATACCAAATTCGTTTTTTTTTTTTTCAATAGTCGTCATCGCTATTTAAATCCAGCCATTTTGGTCCATGGATTCGGGTAGCTGCCATACAACTTCTTTTTTTATATGAACATTACTCTGAACTTATTACAGCTGCGTGTCGAAATTTTTGCCAAAAGTAGTTTAGTTTTTGCAAAATTTGGTTGGTCTACTGTAGTGGGTTCGAGTAGCTGCCATACAACTTCTTATTTTATATGAGCATTACTATACACCTAATGAAGCTGGGTATCTGAAATTTTGGCAAAAATAGTTTAGTGTAATAGCCAAAGTTTCTGCAAAATTTGGTTGGTCTACTGCAGAGGGTTCGAATAGCTGCCATACAACTCCTTCTTTTATATGAGCATTACTCTATACCTATTGAAGCTGGGTTTCTGAGTTTTTGCCAAAAATAGTTTAGTGTAATGGCCAAAGTTTCTGCAAAATTTGGTTGGACTACTGCAGTGGGTTCGAGTAGCTGCCATACAACTTCTTATTTTATATGAGCATTAAACTACACTTAATAAAGCTGTATGTTTGAAATTTTGTCAAAAGTAATTAACCAGATGATATTATAATGTATATGTTACGGTCATACGGGTATCCCAGAGTTGACACAGTCTACTATACTACACTCTTCCTCGTTTTTGTATGTCATTGAAATTTAATTTTTTAAAATTTAGTTGTGTTTATAAAATTAAATAAAAATATTATTTCAGTGTTATTGAATAAAAACTAAATTGAATTTAAAACAAAAATCATAAAAAAATAAGTATTTCAGAATGATTTTTCAGCATTTTAAAATATAAAAATATTTTTATACAAAATCCATTAAAAAACATAAAAAAATCATGATTTAACGCTACAAGTTCTCATTCTGGAGTATCAACTCTACCATCTAGAGATAAGAATTCGACTCTTTCTTAGTCATACACTTCAATTATTTAAATTTTTTGGAAAACCTTTTTGGAATTTTTTAACTTTTGAGATTTGCTTAAAAACTTGAGTTAAGACTTAAACGAGGACTGTATAAGCCAAAAATTTTTAAACTAAAATTTTAAAAGTATTTTGATATATGCATAACTTTTTCAATTAATTTTGCTTTCATTGTATTTTCTGCATTGGTAACCCTTTACTACATGTTAATTATGATCAATGTCTATTTTTATTCAGCTGTTTTGTAACAGCTTTTTCTAACTTAATTTTATTAGATTGTTTTCTTGCGAGAATTAAAAGTAATTGTTACAGTTTTAATATAACTCTGACTGGAATTCTTGTTGCTTCTCCAAATGAAATTAGCATTTGCGTTGAACTTGAAAGCTTAAATTTTAAAAATTTCATGGTATTTGCGGAAATATTTGGAAACTATGAAAAGTGCTAATAATTTTATTAGGTATATACTGCTTAAAACATCGCTTAGAAAAGAATTTGTTATCTGTACATTTTATTTTATAAAATTTTAATAGTGGAATTCAAATGTTTTCATATTTTATATTTTTGTTATAATTCTTACATCTACATCTATAGTTTAGAATATGAATACTCCCTATAATCCAGTTTCTATTTTAACAAGATCTTTTTATGCTGTTCGAAATGTTTTTACATTTCAAAATAGAATTTTAATATTGTCTTAAACATACTTTGCATTATTTATTTAAAGAAAATTTGCTTTATGTTGAATAATTTTGTGCTACCTTATTCTACATAAATTAAATACCATTTATCAATCTCAAAGATGCATTCCACTGTAATTCAAAAAATAATTATTAATAAATCAAAGATTCTATGCTTTTGATATACCAAATATTTTGTACTTAACATTTTTTCATGAATGGTACATTCGTAATTTAAATTCGCAACTTATTATTTAATGAAAAAATATTTCCAAAGGGTCAAAGCTAAGCTATACGATTCTAATAAAAAAATTATTTTACTTATTAAATTTTACTTTTAATAAACTTGAATATTTTATGTAATGAGAATTTAAAAATTTTGGCAAATATTGCATATTGCTTTCATTGCGTTTATGTATTGTTTTACATATGTTTGAGTTTCGAAGTAGAATTTCAACGTTGTTGGCTGCTCTCATTGTGCTAAGGAGGTTTAGCTTTTTAAATTTAATAAATTAAGATTTGAAATTTTTTTTGTAATTAAAGAAAATATTTCACAATTATATTGTTATTGTAAAAACTTTTTCCAACTTGTAAAATTTAAAAATTATTTAGTAATTATATGTCATTTAAGTTTTAAAATCTTATGTAAAGAGAAAAGTAATTTTCAATATCATTTTGTAATAGCATTTGATTGTATATTATGTTGTAATTGTGTTTAGTAAATTTGTATGTAATTTATAGGTAATTCGTTAAAAATTTTCTATAATAAGAAAAAAAAAAAAAAAAAAAAAATTTATAATATATTGAAAAAAAAGGAAATAACTAAAATAAAAAAAAAATTGAAAAAATAAAGAAATAAAAAAAAAATATTAAAACTAATATAAAAAAATTTGAAAAGAAATTGTTAAAAAAATAAACTTTCAAATTCAAAGGAACTATATATGATTAATTTCTGAATTGGGTAACTTTTGTTGGCGTGACGTTGGCTTTTATCTTCTGTGGAAAATATCGTAAGTAAGTTCTAGAAACTCTTGATGATTGATTTTTCTTTTATTTTGTTTAAATTGCTAACAGTTTTCTTTTATTTTTTATTTAAGGAAATTGCAGCTTTGGTTTAATTTATAACTATGTATTTATTATAAAATTGATAAACATAACTTTAAAATTGAACATTTTAATACATACTATGTTTTTAATTATAACAAAATAACTATTGATGTTTTTATTCAAAAAAAAAAAAAAAATAATAAATCATAAATCTTCGAATAAAAAATCCAAAATTTTAAAAATATTTTGAAAAGAGAACATTTATTTAGTGGATGAAAAAATTATGTGCATGTGAATATTTAGAACATGGTGCCGTAAATTCAAGGATATGTAATAAATTGTGTCAAAATATCCACTATTAAAATTAAAAATTAATTCAGTGCTAATGCAACCACTTTGTATGAGATTATTGGATTAATAATGTATCTAGAACTATTTATATAAACGTTATATCTAGATATAATTTACTTAAAAACTATAAAAAAAAAAATAAAAATTTAATTATTTTAAATTTAAAAAAAAAAAATTGATTTAATACGAGGAAGCCGAGTTTGGATTTAATTTATGTTTAATAACAATTTAAAAAAAAAAATAAAAGAAAATGTTGAACAATTTGAAGTTAATACGTATATCTGTTTAATTAATTATAATATAATTTTGATGTAAAATTAAAATAACATATAAAACTTCTGAATATTTTAATTATTTTCAAATTTTTTTAATTCACAAAAAGAAAAAAAACAAAAAAAATTAAAATAAATATTAATTAAAGTTTTAAATTCAAAACTAAAAAAATAGGAAAGTGTTTAATTGATGATATTAAAAAAAAGTTAATATGATTTAATTACAATAAAACAAATAAATAAAATTAATATAATGACAATTAAAAATTAACAAGTACAGTGTTGCTTACAAATAACATTTTATCTTCAACACCACAATGCACTTGACTATTGAAGTCCACTTTGTTTGAAATGCAGTTGATGTTTTTCACTTGTTAAAAGTATGTAAAG
The DNA here is from genome assembly GCA_963082915.1 of Dolichopus griseipennis. Taxonomy (NCBI): domain Eukaryota; kingdom Metazoa; phylum Arthropoda; class Insecta; order Diptera; family Dolichopodidae; genus Dolichopus; species Dolichopus griseipennis. The sequence goes on along the minus strand of OY720444.1, from coordinate 56,367,654 downwards.
CAAGCAGGTTTCTTGTCTAACCATAAGTATTGAATATTAATTAAACCATTATTATTGTTCTTATGCGATGTTATCGAACAATGTACATGAATGTGTCATATGCATCCTTAAAAGACAGACTTAAACGCCAACGTGTGATTAATTTGATTATCGTTAAAATGTTATGCCATCAGTTAAGTAAGATTATACCAACCAGTTCAGTTAAAAAATATCAATGGACTTTATATATTTTAACACATTTTTAATTTAATTTTAATTGAGTCAAATATGTATATATGCATTAATTTTGTAAAAATTTATAATTTAAGTATTAAGTATTAAATATTCATTATCAAAAATTATATTTATATTTTAATATAATTAATTATGTTTACAATTTTTATTTTGAAGTAAACTTATTTTTATTGTTTGAAATTGTAAATTTTACTGCGAAATTTTCCAATAGTACAAAGAGCAATGTAGTTTGAATACAAAATATTCAAGTTGATTGATAAAGTAACCTTTAAAAGAGTATTAACCTTAACAATAAATTTGAAAATTTCCTTTTTAATTTTAAAAAATAACGAATTTAAATGAAGAATCGTACCAAACATCAAGTTTTTGTATAAGCAATACCATAAATTAACAGAAAATTTAAAATTGCTATTATGAATTCCATATCATAGTTATCATCTACTGTTTATTAGAAATAAAATTTTTTTTTTTAATGTGGTCTATTACTTCAGAAGATTTATAAATAATAAAATTGACCAAAAAAAAAATTGATAATGCCCTATACCATAAGCCCTAGCAAAAAATTATCGATTTTTGATTTCTGCCTTTTTATTGTAAAAAAACAAAAAAACTTCAGTGCTGTGCGCGCATTTTAATTAGTTGTTACTTAATATCAATTAAAATTAAAGTTTAATATTCCTTTTAGATCAATTTAAAAGAATTTGATATTTTTTAAAAGTTTGACTTGGATTCGTATTTTGTAGCACAATTAATATAACAAGCTTTCACTTTCCACAATCCAATTTCACTTTTGAAAGTATATTACTTCTAAAAAAAATCTCGAAAAATCAAAAAAAAAGAAATATTGATTATTTTTATTTAAATTTAATGAAAAATAAATTTCATTTACTTACCTCTTCTCTAAGGTAAGTTCGAAAATTTAAAATTTTAAATTGAAGCAATAACATAACTTGTATTCAATTACTAACCTGCTATTACAGCAGGTAATATGGTTTCAAACCATAGTTGGTATTAACGAAAATTTCTTATATTTATTTGTTATTCTATTGAAAATGGTTATACTTATATTATTTTATAATTCTTATTGCAAATATTGTTTTAAAATGCAACTATAAATAAAGAAGAACCGGTTTATTTCTTTAAATAATTGTTGAGGCATTCTTTGAATGAAAAAAAAAAAAAAACAACCAACAAGTAAAAAAAAGAAGATATTATGAAGGTGAAGATTTCATTTAAACGTTCAATGAATGATCGTACAAAGCAGTTAACGTTGATATCATGAACGGTTGTTTTTATTCAATCGATTACACTGTTTATTTCAAAAAATTGCTTTTATTTGTTCTCGCAATTTTTATCATAATTGTTTTATGGAATTTTAATTAAATCGATTTTTTATTTTTGCACATTTATTTTACATAAAACTAAGTTAGTAATTTTGGCTGTCTGTTTACTTGTACAAATATGAAAACTTAATTAATAATACGAAAATTTAATTTTAGTTAAAAGTATTTGGTACACAAAAAGGTCTACTTCAGATAATTTGAGCATATAATTTGACATAAATTTTTCATTTAAAGTAAAATTCTATTCTAACAACAACTATAAACTGCATTAAATAAAACCAGTACTACCAACATAACGAATATTTTCACAAATCTTTCGTCAAAATTTATATATATTGTACTTCAATATAATTTTGACGTCTGTGATTTCCCTGATCAAGTTTTAAAAATTCTCAGACTTTAACAGTCATTCAATATACTATAGTGGGTTTGCTCAACTTGGCCAAGTATGTTTTTTGATATATTATATACTAATCAGATAATTCAATTAGAGGCTTTTCTTCGTTTTGCACATGCCTTTTAATTGAATTAATTGAATTAACTTTTCAAATAAGCACAAATAGTATCAGTATATGAGTATTTTGTAAAATTATTTCAATTTCTGTTCATTGCAAAAAAATGGCTTTTAAAATTTGTTTTCCAAACTTATTTCTCTTGCATTTGTATGTATGCAATTCAGTTTAAAAGAAAAACAAGACTACATATCTTTTATCGTTTTTTTTTTTTTTTTTTTTTTTTTATATAAAGGCGGTTTTCTTTTTGAAAAATGCAGGATCATATTCCATTTATAAATGAAAACGAAAATTTAGGTCTTCAGGTTGTAAATACAAGATAAATAGTTAGTATAGCACAATATTATTTAATTTTTATATTGAATACTTATATAATTCTGAAGCATCAAGATGTTTTTGAGTGGTTCGATTGATAAACATTTTGAAGAAAGTTTTTTCAAAAATGAAAATGTATTGTTTTTCGGCTTTAAATTGGTTCATTATCTTAAAGTTTGTAGGGTATTAGCCTTTGACAAATAAATTTTTATCATACATTTTTCATTTGCTAATTCCAGTTATTATTCTTTTGAATTATCAATCTCGAAAGTCGAAATTCAATATATCAAAATGTGAGATTAGAAGCAGATGCAAGTGCGGTATTACTTTTTCTGAAGAACAATTAAACTCGGAAGAAGGCTTTAACTTGTTTCGTATTTTTCATTCGGGAAATAATTCCTTAAGGAAAAAGTGATAAAATTATTTTAATTTAATTTGAATCCATAAGTAAAAGAAAAAGAATAACATGGTTCCTAAAAAAAAAATTGTCTAATTTAAATTGTTAATTTCAAAAAAAAGTTTTTTTTTAAAAAAATTGCATATTACGTTTTAAATTTTATTGTAACATTCCATTTGCAAAGAAAGCGACATTGTATTTAGTTAATTACATTTTATTATTTGAAACTTAATAATATTACAAACTTTTTAAACTGATCATATTGTATTTCAAATATAATTACTTGAAGCGTAAATGTGACCCGTAATCATAACCTTGTATAGTTTGATTTGTTTATTGAAATTGAAATTTGAGATTAAAATATACATATATTACAAGTTATAAAATCTAAAATTAAGCAATTAAATACGTAACGTTTAAAATTTCATAAAATAAGGAAGAGCCTAGAGTACAGTACTATGCCAACTTTAGTATGAACGTCATTTAAACGATAACCTTAATTAAGGCCCTGTGAAATGGATCGTCCGGGATATTATTTCCCGTTTAATGAGAAATCACCTTGGTTTCTTATTTCTTATAGTAATTGATAAAAACAGCCCCGGTGTTATATATGCATTAATTTTGTAAAAATTTATAATTTAGGTATTAAATATTCATTATCAAAAATTATATTTTTAAAATAATTAATTTAAAGTAATATTTAAAAGAGTACTAACCTTAACAATAAAATTTTGAAAATTTTCTTTTTTGTTTTTAAAAAATAACGAATTTAAATGACGAAGCGTACCTAATATCAATTTTTTGAATAATACCATATATTAACAAAATATTAAAAATAGAAAATTGCTATTATGAATTCCATATCATTGTTATCTTATCATCTACCGTTCATTAGAAATTGCATTTTTAGTACATTTTCAAAAAATTTTGTAAAAACTATATAGCTTCACTCTGTCCGTCCGTATGTTTACAAAACTTTTACACCGTTTGACATAAGTAAAAAAACTTTAACCACAGGTAGATATTGTAAAAAAAAATAATTTCGTAGAAAATTTTTTTCCTGTAGCCCTACCCGTTACAGAGCGACAGCCCCCTAAAGATAGAAAAAGCCCTATTTTTAAATTGTTATAACAAGAGTTCTATTAAGTGTATTTTCAATCTGAAAACGACAAAAGATAACTGGTTTTATAAACTTTATAAATTTTTAAAAGGAAAATGTTTAGGGTTGCCATACGGTACTAAAATTTGCAATTATGGGGGGGGTTTTATTTTTCTTTTGAGATGAATTACGACTTCCATGAGAAATAAAGCTCCGGGATATTGTTTATTTTTCAATTGAATCTTTGACGTCTGTAAGAAATAAAGCCCCGACTTATTATTTGTCAATAAATTTGTCGCAAAATCTATTTTTGTAATTTTCAAACCGGAATAACTTATAGGTTTTTCAGGTCAACTTAACATTTTTTCAGATCAACTTGACGTTTATTCAAACCAAAATAACGTTTTTTAAAATCAAAATAAAGATTTCATATTTCAAATTAAAGATTTTTTATTTCAACTTAAATATTTTTCATAACAAATTAACGTTTTTAAATTGAAAAAATAATATATAATAAAGTTGAATTTAAAAAACTAAATTTGAAGTTAAAAAAATGAATTTAAATGAATGTTGAAGGGTGCACAAAACAAATTAGTGGCATCAATGTAGCGAAAAAGTACATCTAATTGATGAAAAATTCATTAATTTTGAGCCGATGTTAGGCTTCTTTAATATGATGAATATGAGTTCATCCAATGTCATTTACTAACACATTGACAAGTAAAAAGCTATGTAAATATTCTTTAATGAATTCATAATATTAATGAACGGGTTCATAATATAAATTAACAATTTCTTAATTGTTATGAACGAATTATTTATATAAATGAACAAATTCATAATAAAAATGACGAATTCATAATACTAATGAATAAATTCATAATATTAATTAACAAGTTCTAAATATTAATTAACGAATTCATAATATAAATTAACGATTTCTTAATATTAATGAACGATTTCATAATATTAATGAACAAAATTTTTATAATTTTATAATATTGATGAACACCTTCATTATATTAATAAACGAGGTTTCACAATATAAGTACATAATATTGATGTACACTTTTAATATTATTAATGTATTTATTAATATTAATAGTATTCATTATACTCAGGAAACTTTTACTTACATAAGGTTTTATCTTCAAATTGGTCTTTTCCACAACTTTGAAGTTAAAAATTTAAATCTGGTTATTTACATTTTTTGGGAATTTTGAAGGACTAATTATTAAAAACTGATTTTAAATATTCAAAATATGTTGAATATTTTGAAAATTGAAAATTTTTTTTCGAAGCTTGTAAAGAAAAGTATGTATTATTAATAAAAAAAATATTTATAGTATTACAAATAAGATTGAACATTTATTGAAACTGAAAAATTAAATTAAATTAAATTAAATATTAAATTCGATTTAGACATCTTGTAATTCATTTAAAATAACACAAACTTTTGTTGATTTGATTTTAGAAACATCTATTTTATAAAAACATTTTTCAATGAAGAGCCAAAAATATTCAGCTGCTACTGGATATTGTAAATTAAACAAATGGAAGCTTTTAAAACATATGTCAACAGCCCGTAAAAAACTTGTAAACGTCATTTGAATGCCATCTAAGTATAAAAAAAAATTACTAAAATTTTTGAAGTCCTTGTCTCCTAAAGATGCAATGAATGGCTGTACATGCTCTGAATTTTCTTTTAAAAAGAAAAGATGGTCTTCTATTTGTAGCACGCTTTGAGCTGGAAACATAAACGCTTCTTGGGAGTGTATTTATATATGGTTTTTTTATTATTTGCATTTTTGGTAATTTTTTGGGTTGGTGTTAAGTACCCATGCAAACACCATAAAATGTGAACTGCAGCTGTGTCTGTTGAAGATAATGAAAATGTAAATATTAACTTTACATATAAAAAAATGTTACATTACATAATTTTTTTAAAATTTTAAATATAAAACAAGAAAGTTAGTAAGTACTACCTGTTTTAAAATCTTCTTCTGAAATTTTATTTAAAATTTGAAGGATTGATTTGTCTTTAATTCTATTTTCTTCCATTAAAAAATTTTTGATTTTTTTCAAATTGTCAGTGCAGTTCAAAAGAATGTCTTTCGAGTCATTGTGCATAACACGAAAATCTTTATCAATCTGTAAAAGTAAAAAACAATATTAAAAAATTAGAAAAAGGTATTTAAAAAATTAAAATGATTTAACAACTTACTAAACGATATCCAATAGATTTTTTATATTCCGGCCATTTTTCGAAAATATCATGCAGTGATGAACATTTTTCTAAAATGTCGTTAAGTCTGAATTGGCTGCAGGCTTGCCATTCACTGTCATATTCTTCTGAAGAAAGATTGTCATATCTTATGCTTTTTATGCAATATTCAGCATCAATATCTGGATCTGCAAGACAAGGGAAAATAGTTACATTTGCCAAAGGAGAGAAAATTTTAATTGGTTTTACCAAATTTTAACAACATTTTTTGACTTTTATTCAGATTTTTGTGGCTTTCACTAGGTTTAGGAGTTATTAATTTAAACGAACGTTTTAAATTGCAATATTTAATATAAATTTTTCCTCTTTTACCTAGCCTGTAAAACTCTATTTTTTCTGTTGGAAAGCGTTCTACAATTTCTTTTTCAATTTTATAACTGGCTGATAAAGATAAATGTAAGTCATTGTTTTCAAAATATCGAGCAATAATATCAATTAAGATATTTCTATGCTGGTCTAGAAATTTTTTATTTTTTGCATAATAATCTGTAATTAGGTGCCCTTTTTTATGCTTGTTTAAAATATCACACAAATTAACAGATATTATATTATTCTCAATATCAGAAGAGGAGTCAACTCTTAACGGTGATGAAGCTGAAGTTGATTATGTTGAGTATCTTAATGATTTAGCATCTTCACAACGTTCCACTAATTTTAAATCATCATTTAATGGAATTCCAAGACTTTTTCGCCACTGTTCTAAATTATGTTCGAATGTAATTTTTTCTCCCTTTTTAAAATTAGTTAACAAATCCGGTAAGTGTTGTCGTTTAATAATTTTCAGAACATTATAATTGTTTATTAAATAATTTATAATTTCATACCATATTTTTCCAATTTCACTAAATTCATTATTTTTTAAATTATAATATCGAAAAACAAACTCTTGTAAATAACTATTGATGTATGTTTTTTTACTCCTAATCTTTTTTTCTCTTCATATTTCAATTGAGACCATAAGTTTTCAATGTTGTTGGTATGAAAACCGTCACATGTTTTAAACTCTAGTGAATGGTTTACGATTACATGACTACAAAAACTGTTTTTGGCGGCCTTAGGATACGATGGGGAGCCATCAGTTATGATTTGTGTTCCAGCCAAAACATGTTTTCGAAAAAGTTTGGTAATCGTAGATATTTTTCTACCTGGAATTATTTTTATAATAATTCTAGAAGTACCTTCTTCAATGATTCCAATCAACCATGTAACTCCAGGAGTATCATCATAAATATTAGTGGGTGAAGTGATTAATTTGCCTTTGTAAATTACTGTTTCATCTACTTGCACTCTATAACTACGACCCATAATTAAAATTCCAACCGATTTATTTTTATATGAAAAATAGGATATTATGTTTTTTTTAATATTTTGATATGTTTTTTTTAGGGTTTCTGTACTCGATTCGACTCGACTCGGACTCGTCGAGTATTTGGGTGGTTTCTTGGATTCGGGACTCGACTCTATTACAAGACGAGTCCAAGTTCTTAAAATTAAGCAAAAACTATTACCTTCAAAACGAATACAAGGCTCTTAATTCATTAGTATTTCTCAAATATTTTTACCTTAACTTAAAACAAAAAAGCAATTAAGTTGATCAAATAAATGTTCAAATAGTTAAATGTAAGTTCAAAGTTTAATATTTGAAAATAAATTGATTAATAAATAAATTTGAGTACATTTTCTTTTTAATTTCTTGACAGAACCACAAATTTCAGTTAAAAATCTTGTAATGTAATAAATAATTCCAATTTTAGCAAATTTTAGTAATTTTTTTTTTATAAATACTTTCTTGAGTTCCAAAATATTAAACGATTTCGCTTATTGATTTGGGTTTAGATTTAGATTGGATTCGACTCGGACTCGGCGAGTTTTCAAAATTTAGGACTCGTACTCGCCGAGTCGTAAAAACCCGAGTTTTCAGAAACCCTAGTTTTTTTGGAAATTTCACAATCATTTAATACCCGATTTTCATAGTCTCTTGCTAGAAATTCATAAATAGCCATAAATTTTTTATTCAATGCTATTCTTGGTATAGATATTAAAGTATTTTTAAATATTGGTTTTTTTTTCGACATAATTTTCTCGTACACCTATAACAATATCCTTCTGCATATTGCTTTTCCGAAACCAATTTCATGGTATTATTATAACTCTCGCATTCTTTATTTGTTACTATTATGTTTTCATCGAGTAAATATGAAATTGCCGAATCATTTGAAACAAATACGGGAGATTTGGGTTTTGTAAGAATATTGTTGAATTGCATGGGGTCTTGGTTGTATTTATTTTAATATTTTATAAATAATATTATTATTATTTTCTATAAGGCTCTTTCTCCCTTTGGGGGACGCACACAGAGCCTTGCATCGGTATGAATGTTTTTTGTACTAAAACGTGTTGTGCATTTATGCTTATCAGGCAACTTTTTTTTCGTGTCGATATGTACCTAAAAAACAAAAATGGCTTAAATTCAAATTTTTGTGTACATATTAATACAGAAAACAAGAAAGTTTTTGTATTTGAGTAAACAAAATAAAAATACTGCAAAAAATATTTATAACAACAATTTATATTTATAATAAAAATAATATAACAACATATTTATAACTTAGAAGTTTAAGAAAAAACGTTGCAAAAATTTAAATTCAACAATTGAGGGAAATATACATGCATACAAACTGTGCGTCTATACATTTTTCCATTCATATATTTCTGTCCGGCCCCAAAAATGTACTTGTGGTTCAATATGGCCCAGTTAATCATAGAAATTGCCCACCTCTGCTATAGAGCATCAAAAATTTTTAAAGAAAAATTACTTCATATAAACATATTTTTGCATTAATATTATGAATTTGGGTTGATGTATATAATTTATCATTATGATGAACATTACTTTTTTCAGTGTGTCCTGCTACAGCCATTGGTAATTTCATTGTCATGTCCATGTAATAATTATTGCAATCGACAGAGGTCACACTTGCCAAAGATTCTTTAATTACATCAACTAAATTTAAACTTTTTTCTGAATCAGCCAACAAATTTCTTGCAGCCAATTTAGTTTTCGAGAAAACTTTTTCTATTGGATTAAGCATTGGTAAGTATAAGGAAAGGAATATTAGTTGTATTACGCTAGTTTTGTGTATTTTTGCTTTGTCAACAACTAACCAAGCATTATTGATATTAGTTTCTGCCAATTTATTGAATAACTCGTCTAAAAACACCAGAAAAATTTTTGCATTTACAGTTGAGTTTGATATTATTTTTTTATTTATTATACCATGTAAATTGATGGCTGCAATGAGCGACACATTTCGTCCTCTTATAGTTGGAACTATGATATGAGCTGCTGTATTCTTCTTTGAGCGAGCTTTAGCTCTTCGAAGGTGACAGTTGAATACAGATTTATCAATAAATATAATTTTCTCACAATGCTGTGGGTCGTTTTGCGAAATGTCATAGCATAATTCTTACGTTGTTCTATGGTATTTTCAGAGTTAAAACGATCAATGTTAAAAGTAGCTAGTTTTAGCGTTATCTTTAAAGATTTCAGAGCATTTAAGATGGTTGTTGTGCTAAGATTTACATTTTTGCTTTCAAATACTTTAATCTTAATATTTTTTTATAGTAATGGCTGGATTACGTTTTATTATTTCTTCAATTATATTTAAAATTTCCGTAGTTAACTTCAATACCCATTTACCACCACGATTTCTGGTCAAAACCACACACCCATCATTTTTGTACCGCCTTAATATATAGGTTTTTCACTTCTAATTCAAGTTTTTTTATTTCAAATTCAATTTTATTTATTTTACATTAAATTTTTTTCGGTTCAAATTCAATATTATTTATTTCAAATTAAATTTTTTTAATTCAAATTAAATTTTTTTTATTTCAAATTCAATAAATATTTGTAAAAATTTTTTTTTTTTATTTTTGAACTTTTTAAACACAACAAACTAAGTATTTTTAGCAAAACAAACTATAAATGAGTATATTATATAAAGATAGCAATTAATATATATAACAACTGGAATCAATGACAATTTAATTGACATATCCAGGTAATAATTGCTGCAATCGGCTGAGGTAACAGTTGCCACAGATGTTTCAATTACATTTACTAAATTTATATGAGTTTGTGGATCCGCCAATAAATCTCTCGCTGACAATTTTATTTTTGAAAAAACCTTCTCAATGGGATTCAACATCGGGGAGTATGAAGAAATAAAAATTAAACTATGAGTTGTCTCACTTACTTTACCACGCACTTCCCAAGTTTTGTGGATTATACAATTGTCCAGAACCATCCATGCTCCTGTGATATTAGCTTCAGCCAGTTTAACAAATAATTCATCAAGGAACGTAATAAAAATATTTGCATTAACAGATGCGTTTGCTATTACTTGGCTGTATATCATCGCATGTAAATTCATAGCCGCTATACAATTCATCCGATCCACATTTATTATACCATTCTTTAGTGTTATTCTTAACTTTTTCAATCCATTAAAAATACTGGCTGTGCAGAGGCTGACGTTTTTGGTTTCTAATACTTTCATCTTGATTTTTTTTAAGGTGACGCATGGATTTTCTTGTATTGATTTTTCAATTTCATTTAATATTTCATCAGTCAACTTCACAGATCTTCTACCGCCACGATTTCTTATAACAATTTTGCAGTCATCTTTTTTGTACCGATTTATTATAGACAGGGCGGTATTTTTATTAATTCCGGCTATTTCACTTCATTCAATTATGGTTTTGCCTTCTTCATAGCATTTAATTAATATCTTTTTTTTGTCTAAGCTAATTTTTTTGTAAAGTTCCCTATGGTATCCGCTACGACGAACAACCAAGTTAGGTTTTTATTTTTCGCGCTGCTATCATCAGAAGATTCTATTGGTGGGCGAATCTGCCGATAATTCGGAGGAATTGTTATCCACTTGATTGTTTAATTCCGTATCCATTTTTTAGGATATATATTATTAATTTCAAAATATCGTTGGATAATGACACAACATTTTTGTTATAAAAGCAAGACTACTACAATTGCTTAAAGATTAATATTTTATCCTCAATATATATATTTTGTTTTGTTAAAAATACTTAGTTTGTTTTGTTTAAAAAATTCAAAAATAAAAAAAAAAATTTTTACAAATATTTAAAAAAATTTAATTTGAATTAAAAAAATTTAATTTGAATTAAAAAAAATTGAATTTGAAATGAATAATATTAATTTGAACTGAAAAAAATTTAATTTGAAATGAAAAAAATTTAATTTTAAATAAATAAAATTGAATTTGAAATGAAAAAACTTGAATTAGAAGTGAAAAACTTATAGATGTAGCTGTATTTTTATTAATACCAGCTAGTTCTGCTCATTTAACTATTCTCTCACCTTCTTCATAAAATTTTATTAATAATTCTTTTTTTTCCAAGCTTATTTTATTATTGGTTGCTAAATTACGTTGTCTTCTCTGACGAACAACTAAATTCAGGTTATTTTCATCACCACTACTATCTGAATCCTATCTTACTTCCATAATTTTGTGATAATGAGCCAACGGAATAGAATCAATAGAAACTGTCACTCAATTCATTATTAGATAATATGGTATTATTCATTTTTTTGCTGATTGAAATTTAAAGGGTCCAATTAAATTAAAATTTTTAATTTTTAAAAACGTTTTTTAAACTTACGTTCGATAATTAACTTGATAATATTCATTGTTTAAAAGATTTTTATTCTTTTAATTTGTGACATTAAAAAAATAATTAAGAATTGAGCCATGCAATAAAATAAAAGTAATATTTTAGAAAGTGTTCATAGATATATTCTTGAAAAACCAATTTCAATTTAAAAACGTTAATTTGAAATGAAAAATATTTAAGTTGAAATAAAAAAACTTTAATTTATTTTGATTTTAAAAGACGTTATTTTGGTTTAAATAAATGTTTAGTTGATCTGAAAAGACGTTAAGTTGATCTAAAAAACCTATATGTACAGGGTGGTCCAGGCCATGTGTATCAGTTTTTAAGCAAGGAAGGAGTAGTTATTTTAAAATATAAAAAATATTTTATTAACTAAGTTGAGGGTGCTCTATCGATTGGAGATGTTTTAATCTTCGTATATAAATGTGGTTTAATGTAAAATTATTATATGTTTTTTAATTTCGGAAAAGGGAATACCCCTGATTTCGATTTCAGCTCCAAAATGTGTGCTAATTATTTTTGATATTATAGTTTAAGAAAATCTGTATGTATTCGTACCCGTTACTGATGTTATATAATTAAAATTAACTTTTTACTAAAGATATCTGAAACTATTTTATTTTTTTCATTTGCAATTGCAGCGCCTTATTTCAGGCAAAAGCTTAGGCAACACTTAAATTACACATTATATTCGACTAGATATGGGTCTTTAAACTTACTAGTTTTGGCTACATTTCATATACTCAGCTTTATTAGATATTAAATTATGTTTTTATGAAAAAGAAGTTATGCGAAATACTGCACTAGACTAACCAAATTTTACGTGAAGTTTGGCCGTAAAACTACTTTTGCCGCTTTGTTAATATAGAGTTATTTTTATATAAATAAAGAAGGGCTATATTTTATGTTCATATAAATAAGTACTTGAACTGGTTTCGCACACTGGAATTCAATAGCAAAGATAATTCTGGTATAAAAACGAATTTGTGAAAATTTCAGGAACTTGGCATCTTTTAATTTATTTTGACGTGCGGTTCTGACGGTCACACATAGCTAAATCGATTTGCTTTTCAATTTCGATCCGATCCATAATTTAGAGCGAATATCAGTATCTTTATATGTATCTTTTTTTTTATGCATAACTCTCAATCTATAATAAGTTTTGCATTTGAAATTTTCTCAAAATTAGTTATGCTGGTGATACAATGGTGATTTATATTATGTTCTTCTGTGTATTCCAGAGTTGACATAGCCTCCTCTTCCTTGTAAACCTCCTTGTAATTGCCAAAACTATTTAATTTTTCTAAAGAAACAAATGAGCTTTAAAAAAGCGTGTTGTGGGCAGTGGGTATATCTTTGTTCCTTAATAATTTTTATTTTTAAATGACATCAATGCGAGTTTTGCAGTTAACACAAAATAAGAATTTGATTGAAATGAATATTATATTGAATTATTAAATAATTAACATAATTATATTCATTTTAAAAACATAACAATTTAAAATATAAATTTTTCTATATAAAATACCTATATCTACCACCTTTTAATTAAAAATAATTCATAAGCATTACTTACTTTGTACTATAACCCGTTTAATTACTGTGGAATTTCATGACTCTTTATTTATTTAAACTGTTGAACGATGTTAAACAGCAGGTGAATTAAATGCTAAAACTGGTTCAATAATAAATGTTTGCAATACTCGTTCCATACTGACTATTTTTTTTCTTAAACGGCAAACCACGGGATTTGAAATATTTTTCAGTTTTTTTTTTTTTTAGAAATCTTAAGGAAATTGTACTAAACTAGTTCTACGGAACTCTATATGATTTCAATTTGAATTATATATTAAAAACTGGAAGAATTTTTTAAATAATTTTTTTAAATTTTTTGTTTTTTTACCCCAATGCATATTAAAACTTCGCCAAAGATTAAACAAGATTGGCATTGCTTTTAATATACTTAAGTAAAATGTTGTCAAATGTAAACTTGTTTTCAATAGGAAATGAAACAGAACTGTTTGAATATGTTATAATTTGATTTTATTATGTAATGTCTAAGTCAATTGCAAAAAGAAAGAAAAAATATAGTGTTTTTATTAATTCAGTTGCTTTTATATGCAGTAATTAATATTGTAGTAAAAGCATTTTAGTCAAGATACAATGGAAGTTATAAGTTATTTTAAAGTGGAAGAAAATTAATTTGTAAAAAGAGAGGAAAAAATTAATAACAATTATAAAAATTTAAAAAAATCACGTAAATTAAGAGAATCTTAATTATCATATATCGAATTTGAATCATTTTTTATTATTTAAGTACAAAAATTAATTTTTAATTTTTTAAACAGGAAGAGAATTACCAACCGCGAGAAGTCTCTACGAATGAGATAACAAAAGGAAATGGTTCCTTAACTAAATAGAAGTACAAAATAATAGAACAGAATAATTACCTAATAGAAGGGTCTCAGTTTCAAACCCACGTCAGATCATATCTAATAAGAAAGTTATATATTATACTATGCCTTGACACATCTCTGTTAATTCTCCTCCTAAAATCAGGAAATGACGCTGATAACAAATATATGTATGTTATTTTCATATCTATCTTGCTTGCGTATAGTTACCTTTAAATAACGTTTTTACGTATACAAAAATTTTAAAAATCTTTGAAAGATGTTTCATATTTTAATTTTACTCATACTTTGTTTTTTATTATATTTTTCACAAATTTTAATTAAAACTCATAGGAAAACTAATGAATTTGGTAATTTGTTCAACAATAGTAAATTTTTAACCCATATACGACAACGATACGGTCCACTTTTGCTATCCTTAAAATTTGAATATGATCGTGATCGTTGAATTTTTATAGGTAAATTATAAAGAATATACATTTTTATTTTCTGTTCTTCAGAACCCCCACATTGAAGTAACCTTTTTTTCATATTATATACCTAAAACAAAAAAAGAATTCAATTTTAGTTTTTTTTTTTCCAGGGAGAATTCGAATTCTTCCAGATAATAATCAATATTTTGATTTCAATGGTTATCTCCTATTAGGTTTTTGTTTCTTCCTACTCATTTAAACAACATTATACAAGTCTACCTATTCTTGCTGAAGCTACTATTTATACCTACACTTTATTATGGAAGTATGCATTGGGAATAGCATTTCTATATAAAAGTGATTTTTTTTTACATTAATTTATTCTTCTGTTGTAAGCCGACTTCAATAAATCAATTTCTGGATATCAATTTCAAATAAGTTGCGACGAATTGTATTTACGTGGTTACATACGTGTGTTTTAAATGAATAGAAAATAGAAATAATCAATGGTCCATTTAATTTTATTTGTTTTTTACTTTTTTAATACCATTTGGGATTTCACTTTCAACAGTTTACAAGGTTAAGATAAACATGAAAACAAGTAAAGAAAATAGTCAATGGGTTTTAAATAGGCACATTTTTCAAATTAAACAATTTGCTGTAAAAAATTTTAGTTTCTTAAAATATAGTTTAAATAATAGTTTTATACAACTTTTTTGTATTAGCAATAATTTTTATATGAGAAAAATTATAAAAAGAAACCATTTTAAGACATTCTTTTGTAATTTAGGAAAATTGTTTACGCTCGTTAAAGAATAATATTGAAGATCTTTTGTTTTGTATATTGCTAAAGACTTATTTTTAAAAAATAATCAATAAGTTTTTTACCTTGTTTACAAAACTTCCGAATTTTTTTAATCCTTCATAGTCAATGAAAGGGTGGCCCCAATGTCTAAATGAACCATAATATGCATTAAAATAATTTTAAGGCTTTCCTCAAATAGTATTTAATGAGTAAGAGTGTCATAAAATAGAATTTCAAAAATATCTCTTCGTATTTCGGGTATAACCGGGTTGGTTTAAGCTCTTCAAACAGAAGTCTACTTGAACCAATCTATAGAAAAGTCTCTAAATATCTTGTTGTCTCTAATTACTTTTATGTTCTTAAAGTTCAATAGTAGACAATACTAGTTCAATAGTGATGAATATTTATTGGATTAATTAATTCCTCAAAATTCATAGTTTTATGTAGTTTATTTTTTCGACTCCCATATGTTCAAGTTAAACCGTGATCAAATTAATGCTTGTTGTATGTATCTATTAAATTTCACTAATTAAGCGATTATGGATAAAAAAAAATATCGGTCGAACATCACTGAATACTTTGACGAGACTATCCGCAACCTGGAGATGACTAAATTTTTCAACTGAATTGATTGATCTAACTATTTGACTAGTTTAGACTATAATCTCGATAATGCCTAATATTTTTTTTACTTTTATTTACATTGATTGCATTAACTTGCGAATTTTCCTTCACTTTGAATTTCTGAAACTATTTTCATTTTTAAGTGTACGATTTTGTTCTTGTAAAGCTGACGTTCGAATTTTTTCAAGTGCTGCATGAATGATAATCATGTCTCGAATCTTACTGTCTACGTAAGATTTTGCACACCCTTTTTTTTGACATTGAAATATACATTCCTTCGCAGCACCTTGTAATTCCGCAATCCGATCTGCATATGATTGCTTTGGTTTCATCACAGTTTTATAAAATTTAAGACGAGATGCAAGGATATGTAGTTTTTCAATAAAACGTATCGTTTAATTTAGAGGATAGTAATTTTATAACTGGATTTTAGTATTTATAAAAAACACTTTATTTTACAGTTATTTTATTTTGAAAATTCCACTAAACACTTATTATGATGTTACTATGTTAGGGCTTCGATAGCCAGACTGGAACTCTGTTTTACAATAATTCTTAGCTTCTATTTATACTAAGATCTTATCAACTAATTTTGCATAAGTCAGCTTTTATTAATATAAATCTTAATTACTAACATGAATTCTTAATAAATATTGTTGTGAAATAAATAGTCTTCTTGTGTTGAAATTTAGCAAGCAACTGACTTTATTGTAATTCAATATGTTATATAAAAAATAGAAAAAGTGGTATGATATTTAATTAACAGTAAATACAAAAAATAGCAACAACAATGTTAAGAAAAAATTATTTGTTACATTTTTTTTTTTTTACTCAATTAAATAAACAACATAATAATGCAATAATAAGTATTACATTATAAAGTTCGTTTCAAGTTTGTGACAATATACATTGTAACAAATATAATTATTCTTAATAATTGATTACATAACATTATTGGTTTAATATGGGCTTGTTCAATCAATTTACCTTGAAAGTGTTGCTGACTTAATATATATCGTTGGCTGTGTGCTCTTTTGCCCCATACGCCACTTTTTGATTTTTTGACTAAGATTAGATATATAGGTTTTGGCACTAGATCTTTCGATTGGTGTAATCGGTTTTCTGATAGCTCTTTTAGTTACTGATATACAGAGTTGCCAATTTGATACATACGCCGCACTTTTCCAGATTGTTAATGCTCTTTTGACCCAAACGCCAAAATTTTGCTTATGGGTCAAATTTTATATGAAAAAAAAATTTTTTTTTTGTAATTTCTTATTTGACCCATGTGCATGTACCGAATCTATGGATCAAAATAGAATTTACTTTTCATAAATTATTTTTGCCCCATGGGAATAGTGAATTATAGCAATTATATACAAATTTTATATTTATTTAAAAAAAATTACATAAAAATAATAAAAAAATGGAAGAATTATTTTGCTGTAAAGTTTAATTATTGTTTTGAAGTTACTTTATATTTTTTATTTAGTTTTGTTTTAAAAAAAATTTTTTTGTTTTCTTATTATTGACGTCATTATCATAATACAAAACAAAAAGAAGTGCATATCTGAAAGTACAATTTAAGTTGAAAAAAAAAAGTTTTTTTTGTGAAATACAAACATAAGATCGAAGTCTATCTGTCTAAAAAAAACAAACTATAATCGTTGTTTATTTAAAGATATTTTATTTCTTATCGTTTAAAAATCAACAAAGTTTAAGAATGCTTTTTATAGCAATACAGCAAACCATAAAAAAAATAAAATAAGTATGTAAACATTGAAACAAAGAAAAAATAAAAAAACTATAATGCAAGTTTACGCATGAATGAACAGATAAACCAAATTAAATGGTTATCTATAGTATGTTTAATATTGCGCTTGGAAAATGTGTGCTAATCATTAAGCAATTTCTATTAAAAAACGCAATTCTTGAACTTAGAAAATAAGAAATGAAGTTCAAAATATATTTCCTTTATCGTTCACGGTTAGTATTTTTTTCAATTTCGGAGATAATAGATGTGCGCGCATGTGCATAAGAGTTCAATTTAAAAATCGTATATATTTTGAGTAAGTAAATCTATTTTATTTTTTTTCATATTTTTTGTAATACCTAACGAAATGTATTTTTTTTAGCATGACTGATGTAATGTCTGAATTGAGCTCCAGTGAAAATTCTTCACCTGTCCCATTTGTTTCGGAGGATATTTTAGAGTAAGCTAATTATGGTTTGTATCTTTATTTTTTGTTTAAAAACTATAATTTTTTAGAATGGAAAAAGATATATTTCCCGTCGAAAAATGTGATCTAAGTTATACCACTATGGATGATTTTTCATGTAAATATAAATTATATTTATTAAAAAATAATATATTATATTTATTCCATTTTCATGAACTTTTAAGCTGGTGACGAAATGCGCGATCCAAATTATGTACCAGATAGAAATGTTATACAAGAGCAGGTTGTTTCCGATATTGAATGTAAATTGTTATGAATTTTTTCTGTAATCAAATTTTATATAATAATTTCCTATATTAGCTACTATTTCTCGAAATTTACCATCCGTTTCTTCAGCGCTAAGAGATATGCCATCAGATTTTGTTCCTTCATCAGGTTAAATTTTTAATATGTAATTAAAAAAAATAAAAATTAATTTATAATTTATGTACTTAGGAAATAATACACCAACTAGAACACGAAAGAGACAAAAACGCCCTGAATTATGGCATAGATCTACTATAAAAAAATTACGTGAAAGTGGTAAACAATACACTGATCGTGGAGGAAATGTAAAATCACCGAAAAAAATGAAACCAGGCTGCAAAGATACTTGCTTTTATTTATGTTCAAAGTATTTCAGTGAAAATAATCGTCTTTCTATTTTTAATAGTTTTTGGTCTCTGTCAGATGAAGGAAAAAATCAATTTTATTTGAAATTCGTGAAAAGAGAGCTGATAAAACGCAGTCGAACTTCGTTAGAGATAAAAAAATTTTCTTTTAAATTTTATTTTGAAGTTGACGGTGAAATTCGTAGAGTTTGTCGAGAGTTTTTTCTTAATACTTTGTCAATTGATAAGAAAAGAGATTATTGTTTTAATAAACTACGTGATCCAATAGGAACTCCTACTACTCGGAAAAAGGGGAAATTTGTTAAAAAAAGTACTCCAGTCGAAAAGTTAGAAGAAATTCGCGACCACATTAAGTCGTTTCCAGTAATAGATTCACATTACTGCCGATCATCATCTGACAAAAAATATTTACCACCTGAGTTAAATTTAACTAAAATGTACAATTATTACGTTGAAAAAACATCAGAACCGCTGAAAATACATATGTATCGCAAAATATTTAATTATGAGTTCAATATGGCATTTTTACAACCAAAAAAAGACTTGTGCAATAAATGCTTCCTGTTCAAAAATAACCGAACTCCAACTGAAAAAGACCGTGATAATTATAAGAATCATACCATGGAAAAAAATATGTCGAAAGCAGAACGAGATTTGGATCGTTCAAATATCGATGCGAATCAGTGTATAGTATGCTATGACCTCCAGAATGTGTTCAGTTTACCTAAAGGAAATTCTTCAATATTTTTTTATAAGCGCAAATTGAATGTATTTAATTTAACTGCTACGGCAATAATTCCGCAAAAAGAAAAAATCACATATTGTGCAATATGGCATGAAGGACACAGTGGTAGAAGTGGCAACGATATTGCTAGTGCTTTATTAAAGCTATTAAATAACATTTCGAAGGACAATCCGAATCTAAAAAAAATAATTTTATGGAGCGACAGTTGTGTCCCACAAAATAAAAATAAAATAAATAGTGCTGGAATAAAATACTTTTTAGAAAATTCGTCTAGTGTTGTTGAAATAGTTCAAAAATACTCCGAGCCTGGTCATTCAAATATTCAAGAAGTGGATGCAGTTCACTCTGTAATAGACAGGTATTTAAAAAAACTCGATATACATAGCCCTCTACATTTGTTAAAATTACTGAAAAACGTAAATACATCTAAAACTAAATTGAAAATTTTTCAAATGCAAGAATCAGATTTCTTGTCATTATCCTCCATTTCATCTAAATTAAATTTCATTCATCTTCCATTTACAAAAGTAAAATGCATTAAATATGAAAAGAGTAATCCTTTTTCAATCCAATTTAAAAATTCTTTTTCTGAAATAAATTTTAAAACAGTAAATTTAAAATCAAAATCAAATTTACCTACAACATTAATTAACATTTTGAGAAAACCTCCTCCAGTTTTGTCTCAAAAATCTATTATTTCTGGAGAAAAAAAAAATGATTTGAAATCTTTGATCCCATATTTACCACAGATAGATCAACAGTATTTTACAGCAATATTAAATTTAAATTAAAACTGCAGACCAATTTTGGAACTATTTCAACGTCATTTCAAACGTATTTCTTTAAAGTATGACGTTTTATATTGAATTCGTATAAAAATAATTATTAAATTTTAATTTAATTTAAAAAGCCCACTACAATTAATTTTAATTTAAATTAAAAATTTATATAATTTGATTTATTTAATTAAATAATTATATTTAACAGTGAATTAGAAAAACTCGTTCATAAAAACATTTTTTTATAGTTTAAATGCTAATATGAATTTTTATTTATTTCATCTACTTCTCGCAACATTTTTTATTTATATTATTATTTAATCATACAAAATAATTAATGAAAACATATTATTTAATCATAATAACATTTCGTGATAATATTATCAAGTCATTCAAATATTAATATAACGAAACTTTATTATTAGCAAACTCTTAATTTAAATTTAATTTTAATTTAAAGAAACTTAAAAATTGAAATTATGGATTTAATGCTTAATTTAAGAATAATATTATTTGAAACTGAAGGCTGTTTATTTTTGTTTTTAGTTTTAATAAAAATTAGTAGTGTTTAGCAAAAATATTAAATTAATATAATTTTGAAAGGAAATTTAAAATTTAAAGTTATGGATTTCATACTCAATTTAATAAAGGATCTAGAAGAAGGCTGATTTTAGTTTAATAAATTTTTGTTTTTTTACGTATAGATATTATTATGAAAGTACAAAATGTGAAACTTAAAGTGCTTGAAAATATAATGTAATAAAATATTAAGATTTAAAATCCATGTTTATTATATTTTTATAGCTATAATATTGTTGAAATTTTTATAATTATAATATTGTTGAAACTATTTTTTAATTAATAATTTTTGAAATTTAAAATTTCAAACAATTTCATAAATTTAAAACATTAAAGCTAGAAGAAGGCTATTTATTTTTTTTTGTTTTTTACTTTTAATTAATTTTTGTTTGAGTTTAAAATAATATTAAGATAAATAAAAAAACGAAAAAATTTTAAATTTGGAGTTTTGTAATTAATATTGGCAAATATATTATATTTTAAAATTATAAACCATGATGAATTTGTTACTGACCATCGTTAACGAAAGCATAGTTTTCCTTTTTTGCTTCCTCTACAATATTAAAAAGTAAAAATTTACTTACTACATAATGCTTGCTCTTTTGCCCCATTTGAAAAATTTTTGCTCCACGTGCATATACTCTATTGAATAATAAATACCTTGTATGAAGTGGGTCAAAATGGCAACTGGGAGTTGTTTCATAAAAAGTGTATTTTGGGGCGAACCGTTGAGGAAAAACTTTTGAAATTTTGTATACAGTTACAGAATTGTACAAACATACTACCTGCAAATTTTGAGCAAAATCGTTAATGTAGATTTTTTTCTATATTATTCCAAACTTTCTTTTTCAATTTTCTCAGTTTGACCTTCGTGGCGTATGGGGCAAAAGAGCACTCAGCCGACGATATTAGTAATTTACTTATTAATATGTTAATGACCTTATGGGTGTAATGTAACTTTCGTTTATAGCGGAAATCATTTAGACATGAATATAAATGTTATTATTTCCGAGAATTGTTCATTAAAAACAATTATTGGAAATTATGCAAGTGCAATAAAAGGGTTATTTAAGTTCAAGGTTTTTATATTATATCTATATTATATTTATACTACTTCTAACAGATAGTCCCGTAAAAGTTTTGTACTGTAATGTTTCACACTTAAATTTCTGCAGAAGCTCTTCAGTCTTGCTTCCAATCCAACTAAGAAGACGAGAATGTTTTGTGTTTTCTTGATTGATTGATTGAAAAAATGTTGTTCCAACTTTAATGAATATGTTGACCATTTATCGATTTCTTTATTGAAATTTCGAAAATTTGGTACTCCGGATACTTGATCATTTGTTAAAGATTGTTTAATAGCTTCTCTATTTTGATTAAGAATGGTGATCAGGCTTGTTGATTTGCTTTTCTTACATAAAAAAGCTTTTCGTTTTATAAATTATTTAATTACTTCTATTATCAAACCATCTTGAATCTTGAATTTGGGTGATGTTGATTGAGTTGGGCTGATTTCATTTTATATATATTATTTAAGTTTAGTGTTAATTCTTCATCATCCTCACAGGCTTGTAATTTATACATTGTGCAGATTACCTGATTATCACCTTTGGTTAATATCGTGACTCTTGTATTTCTCCTTTTTGTTTGTTCCGAATTGGATATTTCATCATCAACAACCTGGTTTGCATCACCTCTAGCAGGATAATAAATCAAACTATCCTCTAATATTTATGTGTATAAGTGAATAAATAGGAATAACACAGAAACTTTTCCATGACCTCAAACACGGGATCATTAACTACTCCTCTTTGGTTGTTGTTCCACTTACTGTAATCTAAATGGTTTGCTATATTTATTGAATTATAATTTTCATTTCCATGATTTGTAGTACTGTCTAATAATTTCTTTGTTAATGTATTTAGATCATCTGCAACTGTTAATCCTTTTAATAAAAGTACAAAAAACTCTTTGATCAACTATTCAGTTATAAAAAAGTAGCTCCTAATCTCCCATGACGGCCGAAGATTTTCACCTCTGTCTCTTTTGCTCGAAACCTCTCACTAAGTTGTTATCATGAATTCCGAAATCATTAATGCTTTTTAGGAAATCAGGCCAAATAGTTGTCAAGACCCATTTTGCAACAATGGCAGTCCGTGAGTTGCTTTTAATATATTCGTTTATTTTTCCAAATTTAAATATTGGCTTTTATCAGTTAACAAGGTAGGTGGATCTGTAAGTGAAGGCACACTTTGTAATGTGGTTCTGAGAGGTGTCTTACCTTATAGCCTTTAGAGTTGGCCACGTATCATCTTATTTGTAATTGCATAACGAGGAGTTCGTTAATACCTTTTCTTTCTTTACGAACCAAATGTTCTTTTCATTAAATTTATCTTTCAAAACCATGTAACTTGCCAGTTTAGAGGCATTAAAAGTATCAATATATTTTCCTTGTTTACAACACTTTCGAATTTTTTTAATTCATTTTACATAGTCAAAGAAAGGGTGGCTCCAATGTCTGAATGAACCATAATAAATTAAAATAATTTTAAGGTTTTCATCAAATAGTATATAATTACAGAATAGAGTAGCAGTATTTGTTATTTCTCCTGCTTCAGTAATGAATGGTGTAAAGAAATCTAATTTTGTCCAGTCATAGGAGTTACATATATCGTCGTGTCTGTAAACCATACATAATAAAGAGCTTAATCTAGCTACTGCTAATCTGTAACAAGTAATTGGCAGTTACGATTCAATATAAGTTTATGCTGTAGTAATTCCACTAATGCAGTTATCATTACAATTTGACTTAGCCTAAAGAAAGTTACAATAATTCTGTTCTCGTTATTAGCTATCTTATCTATCTTTTTTTTCTTTCTCCAATTGAGTAAGAGTGTCGTGACATAGAATTCCAAAAATATCTCCCCAAAAGCAGTAATTTTATAAGAAAAATAATTTTATTTTTAATTCCAAAGTTTATTCTAAAGTAATTTTATTAAATTGACTTTATTTATATTATTTAAGATCAGTGTTAATTCTTCATCATCCCCACAGACTTGTAGTTTATACATTGTACAAATGACCTGATTATCACCTTCTGCTAATATCTTGACTCTTGTATTTCTCCTTTTTGTTTCTCTTTGGATTTAATATTATTTAAATAGATTAAATGAATTGAATATTTTATCATCAACAACCTGTAATGCATTACCTCTAGCTGGATAATAAATTAAACTATTCTCAAATATTTGATGCATAAGTGAATAAATTGTAAACCCAAAAACTTTCCCATAACCTCAAACCCACGATCATTAGCTGTTGCTCTTTGGTTATTATTCCATTTACTGTAATCTAAATGGTTTGCTATATTTATTTAGTGATAACTTTAATTTCCCTGTTTTGTAGTACTGTCTAATAATTTCTTTGTTTAGGTATTTAAATCCTCTGCAACTGTTAATTCTTTTAATAAGGGTACTAAAAAACTTTTTTAACAAAAATTCAGTTATAATAAAGTAACTCCTAATCTTCCATGACATTAAAGAGAAGTAACGGCCGAAGATTTCCTTTGCTAGAAGTCCTATGACTAATTTCTTATCATAAGTTCCAAAATTATTAATCTTTTTTAGGAAAACAGGCCATATAATATCTTCTGCAGTTGTCAGGACCTATTTTGTAGCAACGACAGTCGCTGGGTTGCTTGTAATATATTCGTTTAATTTTTCCAAATTCAAATATCTTTAGGCTTTTATAAGAGAACAAGGTAGCTGAATCTATAACTTAAAGCACTGTGAAACTTGGTTCTAAGAGGTGGAGTGTATGCCATATGTCACCTATATCCTCTATAGCCTTTGGAGTTTAATCCACGTATCATCTTGTTTATAATTGGTGTGAAATAATTGGTGTGAACATAAAATTTTCCAATAAAAGTGTTAATATTGTTAACACATACATTCCACCTTCTTCGAATTTAAATATTTATATTACTCTTTTAAATGTAATAGATTCGATTTGCTGTAATTCTGGTCCTAATGATGAGTTAATTTTATGTGGAGATTTTAATCTCCCTAATATAACTTGGATCAATCATGAAGAAGAATCTTTTTTGATTGCTGATTCTTCAGTGAATGAACCTGATTCTCAATTTATTGATGGTTTAAATACCAACGATTTACATAAGGTTTCCCACTGCCGCAATTTTAAAGATAAACAATTGGATCTAATATTTACTTCTGATTGGAATAATATTATTTTCTGTGAATCGGTGTCACCGCTTGTTGCGTTGGACCCCTATCACCCTTCAATAAATTTTACTTATTGTTTGACTAATTCCATAAATCATGAAGCAGCAGATTCTTATAGGTTTAATTTCAATAAAACCAACTTTCCCGGACTAGTAAATTTCTTAAACACCTATGACTTCACGTCTATATTTAATAATATAGACCTTAATCAAATGACAATTAGGTTTTATGAAATAATGTTCGAAGGTTTTACACAATTTGTTCCTATTTCAAAAAACAGATGTTCTAACTCTGGCCCACCATGGTTCACAAAGGAGCTTAGATCTCTCAGAAATAAGAAAAACAAAGCCTGGCGTAAATATCTAAAAACAAAAGATATTAATGAATTTAATAATTTTGTCATATTGTTTGAGAATTTTAAAACTTCTTCTGAAATACTTTATAATAGTTACATTAACTTAATGGCAACTAAATTAAAGTCTGATCCGAAAAAATTTTGGAAATTCTTAAACTCTAAACGTAAATGGGATGATTACCCAACATTTATGAATTTCAATTCTCTTTCTAGTAATGATCCTTCAATTATTTCAAAATATTTTCGTGAGTTTTTTAGCACTTCATATAGTGAGTCTTCTTTTACGCCAAATGAAAATTATTTCTCCTATATGAATACATATCAAAAAACTTCTCTTACTGACATTAATATTAATGAACAAATAGTTTCCAGCTATCAAAATACACTGGGTGATAATACTTTTCCTGGACCAGATGGTATACCAGAAATAATTTTGAGCAAGTGTTCTAACATTCTCACTACGCCTTTAACATTACTCTTTAATAATTCATTAAATTCCGGATATTTTCCTCCTATTTTGAAAATTTCTTATATCAGGCCAATTCACAAAAAGAATGCTAAAAATGAAATCACTAACTATCGCCCAATAGCTAAATTATCTTCAATTCCTAAATTATTTGAATTAATTATAACGGATTCAATTTATAATCATTGTAGGAATCTTTTAATAGATAACCAACATGGCTTTGTAAAACAAAAATCTACGGTGACTAATCTAGTTGAAACTCTTCTTCTTAATAACATGGAAGAAGGATTTCAAACAGATGTTGTCTATACTGATTTTAGTAAAGCATTTGATCTATTGCCACATAATATTATATTACTAAAACTTGAAAAATATGGTTTTCCACTATTTTTCCTTAAGTGGATACATTCTTATTTATGTGATCGCTCTTATAGTGTTATATTTAAAAATATGATTTCAGAACCTTTCGTGGCAAATTCGGGAGTTCCACAAGGAGTTCCACCTTGGCCCTCTACTTTTTATATTATCTGTAAATGATGTTTCTTCTTTAATTTCTAATTGCGAGCTTCAAGTTTACGCTGATGATATGAAACTTTTTAAAAAGATTACATCTTATAATGACGCCATCCTTATGCAGAATGATCTTCAAAATTTTAACAATTGGTGCGTTAATAACTGTTTACTACTTAATGTAAATAAATGCGCACTGATATCTTATACACGCCGATCTAGTCCTATTTGTTTCAATTATAACTTAGATGGTATTAGTTTACCTAAAGTTACCTCAATAAAGGACTTAGGGGTGTACTTCGATTCCCAACTTAGCTTTAAAATCCATTATAATAATATTATAAATAAAGCTAATTCACTATTGGGATTTGTTAAACGTTCTGCAAAGGAATTTTCAGATCCTTATGTACTTAAATCGTTGTACACTTGTCTTGTAAGACCAAACTTGGAATATGCTAGTCAAGTTTGGTCTCCGTTTTATATGGTACACATTGATAGGATTGAGGCAATACAAAAAAATTTTCTTAGATTTGCCTTACGCCATTTGCCATGGTCGAATCCCATTATTTTACCACCATATGAACAAAGGCTAAAATTAATTGATTTGTGTACTTTAAATTTTCGACGTGAAGTTTCTGATGTCATTTTTATTACAGAAATTGTCAAGGGCAACGTTAAATCTAATTTAATTTCTAGTAAAATTATTATTAGAAATCTTCAACGCCTTCGCTCTTGCAATTTATTTAAAACTAATAATCATAGGACTAACTATGGCAAATTCGAACCTATTAATAGAATGCTTATTATAGGTAATAAACATAAACATTATATTGACTTTACACTTTCAAAACACTCCCAAAAACAAAAATTATACAATCGCTATTATTAGGATTATTTTTGTTTTGTTTTTCTTGTAGTAATGTAAAGTTTATAATTTTTAACTTTTAATTTTAATTTTAGTTTGAACATATTTATAATTAGTCAAATATGTAATTTTTTATATTGATTTTAATTGTATAATTTTAATTGTTATTTGTATGATTTTTTGTAAACTGTTTGTGTTAAGCAGTATAATAAATAAATAAATAATTGCAAAACGGGGAGCTCGTTAATACATTTTTTTTGTTTACGAACAATATTTTCTTTTCATTAAATTTATCTTAACACCATGTAGGCTGAATCACTTGCCAATTTAGAGGCATAAATATCAATATCTTTTTCCTTGTTTACAACACTTTCGAATTTTAATTTTATTAAAATGATTTCAAGGTTTTTCTTCAAAAAGTATTAAATTAAAGAATAAAGTAGCGGTATGTGTAATTTTCCTCGATTCTCGAATAATTTTAGGATATCTCATTTAAAGATCATTTCCAGTGGTGTAAAGCAAATCTAATTTGTCCAGTCATTGGAGTCAAATTTATCGTCGTGTCTGTATACAATACATAATAAAGAGCTTATTTTAACTACAGCTAATCTTTAACAAGTAATTGATAGTTACCATTCAAAATAAGTTTATGCTGTAGTAATACCACTAATACATTTTTCATTATAATTGCATTTATAACTCTTTCTTCTTCCAGTTGAGTAAGAGTGTCGTGACATAGAATTCCAAAAATATTTCCCGTATTTCAGTGTATTATAATCGGGTTAGTTTAAATTCTTAAGAAAGAATTCTACTTGTAACCAATCTTTATAAAAGGCACAAAATATCCCTGTATTTTGGTTGTGTGTATTTTTTGCTTCTTTCAGCAGTGATTTAATTGGATTTACTTGCATGTTCTTAGAACACAATAGTAGACCAATCCATGTAGTAGACAATAGTAGACCAATCCAAATTTTATAGTTTTATGAAGTCTATTTTTTCGAATCTCCCATATGTTCAGGTTAAAGCGAGGACAAATTAATCCTTGTTGTACGTATCTATTATATTCCACTAATTCATCGATTTTTAGAGGTGAATTCAAATTATAGTCTTGAGTGTTTAAATATTCCATATGATCCTTTTTTATAATAAATTGTATAGCTTGATCAAACAAATCATCATCAAAATATTCTTTAAGTATATCATCAAATTCATTATACTGATTTATATTATTTAATTTTCTCTATTAGAAATTGCAATTATTTGTTTTGGTCGGGAAAAATAATTGTTTTAAAAATGATTGAAAATGAAAATTAGCAAAACAAGGAGTAATGCACAATGGAATTTAGCACATAGTGCAATATATTTTTCATCTCTTAGTAAACTCACTTCAATTAAACAAATTTCGTTTGGCACTGCAAAATTTTTGTCGACTTTGTTTTTTTTTTTTTCGTGTTCGAGCATTTTTTTGATTATTATTTCGACAATAAATACTCAATTGCCTTGCAAGAGCTTTTCGAAATTCTAAATTTGACCCTACTTTGTTTAAATATAAATATTTCTATTGTTTAGTACAAGAACTAAATTATCCACCAGAGCTTGCTGCGACGGCCAATTGTGTTGGTACTTTTCTTTTGATCAAACTTGTCAATACCTGCCCTTCTTTTTGTGTATTGGTCCACCATTTATGGGCATTTTATACTTATTTTCTTATCATCCTTTTGTGTTCTGGGATTGAAAATTGGGGAGTTTCATTTATTTGTTTTGGTACACATCCCACATTATTTTTAATCCTCCATTTATAATTTCCTCTTCAAATATATATTATCATATATTAGCTCTTCATATTATCTTTCATGATCTTCATATTATCTTTCAGCAAGTGTTACGAAGAAAAGAAATAGTCAAATGCAAAATGAATATTCTTTCTCTTTTCGAGAAATTTTGACTACAGATGCTCTCAAATCTCGCTCTGGTAGTTCTTTGGATTTGCCTGCATAAATTTGATATTTGTGTAAATAACCTGGTTCGGAGCCACACGTCGCCCATTCTGTATATCCCTTTTAATAGGTTTAAGGGACATAAATTGCTTTAGTTCGATCGGCACTTGAATAGAACCATACATTCATCTATACTTTGTTGGAAAGTTGCTTTTGCTGTGTTTTCAAAAGAATTATTGGCTTTTTCCAAAAAATTGGCGAACTTGCTACAATATTTATAAATGCTTTGAATATCGAGCTTTAGGAATTCGAATTATTTTATGAGCAGGAGTTTTTAAGAATTGTGTTGGTATATTTTGTCAAAGTTTTCATTTTAGTGTTGTCATTCAAATAAAAATTTTGGAATGTTTATTTAAATCGATTCAAGGACATAAAATTTGCTATAGGTTTAAGGTAAAATAAAGAATCTTATCACCAATACAATTCATGTGTCGATAATGGATACAATAATCGAAAAATTTAAAAATATTTAAATAATATAATAACCTGTTGCGCGAACTTGAGAGTGTGTGTTTCCTTTCTTTTTAATCCTCGTAAAATATTTTTTTTTTAATTTAAACATATTTGTACATTTTATTGTACCATATTAGAAATATATATATTTTTTTTAATATTGTAAAATGTAGTAATGAATTATTATTATTATTATTATTATTATTATTATTAATATATTTGTCTAGAATGAGGTGTAACAAACGCATTCAATTAAATGTGTTTTGTTGGATGTGTTCAATTATAAAAAAATAAAATATTGACGTTTTGTTGGATGTGTTTTATTTTAGAAAATAAAATATCATAAATTATCATAAGCAGGCCAAAAAATATTTTATTTATTTTTAATAAAAAAAAAAAAATTTTTTTTTTAAATAAAATTTACTTATTAGTTTATGAAAAATTTCATTTCAGTTTTAAAAATCACAGAAGATTTTCTGGAAATTTTAAATATATAGTAAGACATTTTGTCAATAAAAATTAAGAAGACAATGCTTCACAGGAACATTTGTGTAGTTGGTCTTAATAATTTTCAGTAAATATCTGAAATAAGGGCGAAAGCCCAATGTATGCTTTGATGCATTGCTTGGTTTGCTTAAGCAAATAAACCAAGAAATGTATTAAAGTAATTTCAAAGTTTCCCCTCATCTCGCTCTCAACTCTACCTCATCTATCTCTCATCCCTTCCTTCATAACTTTTTAATTATTTATCTATTTAAAAGTTAAAATGGAAAAAAATTATGTAACAACTGACGGTTGGGAAAGTGGGTTCAGGTATACAATACCTCTGAGTTCAATGCACCATAAAAACCAGACAAAATAGATTTTAAACTTAGTTAGGGTTAGGTATATTAAAAAAATTTCAAATAAAATTTATAATTTGCATTTGATAATGCAAAACTCAATTCAAAAATCAACATTTATTTAATACAATTTCACGTACATATAAATAGATACATTATTTAGCATGTTGAATAAGTACATTATAGAACGGTTAGCCTTCAAACAAGTATTTTGATTTGAATCTAAACAAAGGAAACAATATAGAATGTATAACAACATTTTTTAAAAATGTATATACAAAACATTAATAGTTGGAGAAATAAATCATTATTGAAACAAAATAAATCTATTTCACATCTCTTATTAACACAAATTTATCGAACTTAATTTTAAAAAGTACGTAATTGAATAAAAAAAAAAATATTAATTGAAATTAAAAAAACATTTCACCAAGAAGGGATTTGAACTAACAGCGCCAAAATTTTATCAAATTCAAAACATAAAAAAGGTAGACTAAATAAATTATTCATCTTCAAATTTTTAGATACAACAACATATAAGTTTTTGTTTTTTTTGTACATAACTAGAATTGAAGCATAGTCTGTATTACGTAGAATGCAACGGTTACCATTTTATTTAAGAAAATGGTATTGATATATAATATATGTTTATGTAATATATGTAATTAAATTAGAAATAGTTCTTAAGTAGAAAAAGTTCTTCTTTCAACTGACCTTCCGTCATTCTGTGACGGGCCAACAGCTAGTTTAGTATAATTATTTTACGGTAATATTAATAATAAAGCACCAAAAAAAAAGAAAAAAATTTTTAGATAAAAAGTAAAGTTTCATCATCGAAAAAATCTTATAAGAAAAGAATAAAATTATGGTAATTAGAGGAACAAAAAGTGCGTAATTTTATTATTGTTTAATGGATAAATTTAATAATATCTATTGAATTTGCCATATTTAAATCAATTCTTTAAATTTAGTACGAAATAATTAAAACGAAAATAATAAAATTACAAATAAAATAACTAGTATAAAGTGAAGATACCGCTGATTTTCTATTTTCGAAAAAAATTATTAGTACCTCCATTTTTATGGTTTATTTCGTTGAAAAAATATGGATCCAGAAAAACTTTTCAATGATTTGGAATCCAGTAACGTACAAGAATATGAAGAATCGAAACAGAAAATAAATGAATTATTTATTTATACAAAAGACCCATGGGTTGTGCATGGAATGATGGATTACTATTTAAAAACAAATTCAGCACGAGTTCTTGAAGTTTTAGTAAAAGTCCAGCAACCACACGATAATTATGTTTTTGATCGTTTGTCCGAATGGATGCGTAATCAAAATCGAATAGCTGCTTTAACTTTATTTGGTTTTATTGTAAGGAAACATCCAACGTGGCTACATAAAGTAGCAAAACATAAACTAATGAAAGATATCCTTAAACTTTTACAGAATGAAAAAGAAATAGTTCCACTAATGAGCGCACTACTTTGTATAATAACGTTATTACCGATTATACCCTCTTCAATTAATCTGTTGTCAGAGTTGTTTGAAGTTTTTGGACATTTAGCTTCTTGGAATTTTCAAAATCCAAATAGACCAACACAATATCAAATAATACATTTACAGCTTGGTTTGCATATGCTTTTTCATCGTTTATATGGAATGTATCCATGGCATTTTATTAGTTTTCTAAAAGATTTTGTTAATAAAGAAAAGGGTGCAATATATCATCATACAATCAAACCATTATTAGAAACTGTACGTATTCATCCATTGTTAATTACGGGAACAAAAGAAAGTGAAGCAAATATTGGACGTTGGAGAGATATGCAACCACATGATGTAGTTGTAGAATGCGCAAAATTATCTTTAGCATTTTATAGTCAGGATTGTAGTGCAGATAGCTTAATAGCTTCATCAAAAAAGTGTGAAAATACTTTATTGCCAACCCATGTATTTCAAGCAGCGTCATTGCGTAACACTCCTTTTCAACCAATTACACCATGTGTATCATCGCCTTTCCACTCGTTGGTACAACATGAAAACATAACAGATTTAACAAAATTTTCAGAACGTCAAATATGGAGTCCTCAATTAGAAATTTTAACAACACCACCACCTACAGGTGCAATTCCACATACTCCAACGCCGCATTATGTTGTTCCGTCTGTGTCAACAAGCACTGATCATTCTATGACAACAAATAGTTTATTAAATGTAAGTGGCTCATCTCCGCCTGAAGCAGCTGTTGAAGCAACTCCTGAAACAACACCATTAAAAGATATTTCTATTAAAAGATCAATTATAAGTAAATCGGGTGCAGTTAGAACTATTTTACCAACAAGTCAACCATCTTCACCGATGCGAAAGGATCAATCACCTTTCAATTTTGCAATGACAAACATGGAACAACATTCAATGGTAAATAGTAATGTAAAATTTACAACAACTACAACAAGTATTGGACCAAACTCTTCATCACAACGATTTATGAAAATATTAAATGATCGTACTTTTTCAAATGGGTCATTGCCAACGAAAATGTCTATCGGTCTTAAAATTTGAAATAATAAAATTAATTTTTTTTAAAGTCTTAAATATTGGAAACTATACTACAATTATTATTTTACTTAGATATAAAAATTGGAACCTTTTATAAAAGTAGTTAGCGAAATATATAACATTTTAGAGAATTTTTACATGAGTGTTATCTTTAAATCCCTACATATACTGATGTAACACTCATGTTTTTTTTTACGATATATTCTAATTACGGATATTGTAATATCAAAATACAAAAATTGATAATGCAAAAAGTTTTGTTTCGCACTTATTGTATTTAATTTGCATTCAATTTAATTTATATATTTAAACATATTTAAAAAAAAATACGTAACACTCATGTTTTATTTTTTGTACTTACCATACTCAAAAGTTTTAATTATCGAAATCTTTACTTTTACAAAACAAATTTTTATATCACAATTTATATTAAGATCTAAATAGTTTAAATTTATCTATGCACTATTCTTACATATTCATATTTAATATTTTATTAGATTTTTGTAATATTCTCTAAAAACGTAACACTCATGTTATGCAGTTGAGACAAAATTAAAATGCAAAAAAAATGACTAATAGGAAAAGACAATAAGATAATTATAAATATGCATAAAATGTAGATAACATAATTATTACGATGTAGTTATTAATTTTTATACCTTAGAACAACAATAAGTTTTTTTTTTATAAAATATATTGAAAATTTTGATGGAGACAAATTATTTTACATGAGAGTAATGTGGGAAGTGTAAAAAAATAAGAGTAAACTGGAATTTAAAATTTTGAAATTTTGTCGTTACATTTTTTTTTTTTATTGAATGCATCAAACTTTACAATTTAACTATAGTTTGTGTGTATAGTTATCTATTTTTAGTAATTTATAAAACGATAAACTTGAGAGACACGAAAAAGGCGTTTTAATTGGCAATGACCCAAATACAATTGGAAGTGGAGGACAGAGGTTTTATTCTAATACAATTTCAAAAGACTTACATACAATTATATCCCAAAATAGTATTCCTATTACAGGAAAATTTATGGCAACTAATCATTCTTTAGATTCGCCAACATTTTCCACAGATATAGATTTAGAAGTTACAACTTGGTGGGCCCCATCATTCGGATACTTTACAGGATATTTCAAACGAATACGGTGACTGTGATGAAACAGAACAATCACCATGTTCTATCGGCGGATTACGTGTGCCTACAAATAGATCTATGCAAATGCTTGTGAATCGTTTAAAACGAAGATCATGTATTTCAACTTATTGTAATAATGACAATAGTTATTACTTAAATTGTGGAACTATTCCAGTAAATGCAACATCTTTAGCTAATGAAAATGTTTCATATGTTGCTATAATAGCAAATGCAAAATTACGCCGAACAAAATCTTGGCCAACAATAAATTTCATCATCATCATCAGTAGCGCTACAGTCCTGTGTGGACCTTGGCTTCCTTCACAATTCTTCTCCAGATATCTCTATCTCTCACAGCATCTCTCCAATTTCTGACTTCGATTGTGTTTAAGTCTTCATTCACATCGTCCAACCATCTTTTCCGTGGTTGCCCTCTAGCCCTTGTACCACTCAGTTGCCCATTTAATAAATTTTTTTGCATACGGTTGTCGTCCATTCTTTGTACATGGCCTATCCATCTAATTCTTTGCGATTTTATAAATTTCACAATGTCCGCATTATTAATTATATCATTCAGTTCTGCATTTGTTCTAATTCTATAATTATTTTCGTCTATTCTGATAGGTCCATAGATTTTTCTCAATATTTTTCTTTCAAATATTCTTAAGTCATTTTCATCTTGCATCGTCATAGTCCAGCTTTCTGAACCATATGTCACAACAGGCCTTATAATAGATTTATATATTGTCATTTTCGCCTTCCTTGATAAGATTCTTGATCTTAACATTTTTGCATTAGCAAAATAGCATTTGTATCCTGCTTGTATTTTTTCTTGAATGCAGGTGCTCGTTAGGTTATTGCTACTTATCTGGGCACCTAAGTAACAAAATTGCTTCACCCCTTCAAAATTATAGTTTCCTATTTGGAAATTTTGCCGGCTTCTACTTCTTTCCCTTCTGGACATTGTCATGAATTTAGTTTTATTTTCATTGATTAGCGTTCTGTTCTAAGATAATGAAATTCTCTCTCAAATCATCTTCTCTTTTAGCAATCAGGGCTATATCATCAGCGTATGCATTTATTTGTATCGATTTTGTCAAGATGGTTTTGTTTTTCTCGACACGTTCCATCACCGATTCCAATGTCATATTAAAAAGCAGCGTTGATAACGAGTCTTCTTGTCTTACTCCACTATTTATTATAAATTCTTCCGAGGTGTTATTATTTATACTGACTTTGGCTTTAGTATTTCTTAAGCTAAGTTGTACAAGTCTTATTAATTTATGTGGTACCCCAAATTTTTCTAATGCTTCGAAAATAGTGCTTCTATTTATTTTGTCAAATGCTTGCATGAAATCAATAAATATCATGTATAAATCAGTCTTGAATTCGTAGCATTTTTCCATAGCTTGTCTTAGTGCAAATATAGAATCACAGGTTGAACGATTTGGTCGAAAGCCCGATTGGTACTCCCCTAGTCTTTCTTCTGCATATACATTGAGCCTTGCATGTAACATATTTGAAAATATCTTGTAGGCTACATTGAGTAGCGTTATTGGTCTATAGTTTTTACATGCTAGTTTGTCGCCCTTCTTATAAACAGGGTTGATGATTCCGACATTCCAAGATGCTGGCATTACCTCATCTTCCCATACTTTAGTAATTAATTTTTTTTTTTATTACAACAATAAATTTAGGTTATATTAATTACGATGATAACAGTAATAGCATAAACGACCATGATATTTTTATAAATGATGAAGGAATACAACAAAATGGTGCATTACAAGGCGGTTTAGGTGAAGTCATAAGTGGTTTTGGTGTAAGTGGTGAAAATGGTGGCAATGATTCAAGTAGTCCATCTGGTGATGATGTTGTGTCAGCTGCAACTCATTTTAAAAAAATTCAACAGAAAAAAATTAAAAAAGATGCGACATTAGCAGCTAATTTTAATTCTGTTACAAATAAAAATTTTATATCAAAATTTAGTGGAGCGTACAATTTAATAAAAGATAAATCAGTAACATCAATTCCAAAAATCTGTGCTGCAACACAAACTCTAGAACAGTGGCCTCAGCTCTACGAAACAAATTTATTAGAATTATTTTGTGAAGAAAATAAAATTCGTAAAACAGTTGAAGTACAAGACATTCTTCAACCTAGAGAAATTCTAGATAAATTTCTTGAGTTAATTGTCAAAACTAAACATCCTATTGAACAAAGAACCCGAGACGAAGAGTATAGGGAACAAATCCAATTATTGTATTTGCAATTGCAATATGCTGAATATCGTCGCGAAATACATGCTGAGCGTAATCGTCCGTTTAATGGGGCGAAGACGTGATAAAAGAAATTTAGAGTTAGAAAATGATCGTTTACGCGATCAATTAAGGCACTTAGAAAAAGAAAACAAAACTTTAATAATGGAATCAAAAGAAGCACGAAAAAATTTCAACGAAAAGGAGCAACAACTAATGAAAGAAGTATCAATGTGGAAAAATAGATATCAAATTGAATTAGATGAAAATAAACAATTACGATTTAATTTAGATGAATTACAAAAAAAAATTAGTGAAGAAATAAAAAATCGTCAAACTAATAAATATGAAATTGATACATTACGTGGTGATATTTTTGATATGAGACAAGATCTTGAAAATACAAGGTATCAAGCTAAATTAGGTTTACAATATAAAGAAGATTTAGCGAAATTAGAATTAGAATTTTTAATAATGGGTGAAGTTCAAGTTAAGTGTAAAGAAAGATTTAATGAATTGGAAAACTTAAGAGCTCGAGATGAAGAGCTTAAGCAAATAAAAGAAATATGTAAAACCGAAATTCATGAATTGCGTTCGAGTATAGAAGAGAAAATTCCTCAACTTGAAAGCGCCAAAAATAGACTGAATGAACTTCATCAACAACTTGTTAGTAAAGAATTATTTATTACCGATCAGAAACGGCTTTTAAAATCCATTAAAGATGAATATGAAGAGAAATTTAGGGCGTTAAACAAAAAATATGAAGCGCAAGAATCAATAATATTACAAATGGAACAAAAAATGTTGGAGCTTAATAAAAACCGAGCTGATATTGCTAGTTCAGTTGATCGAACTTCCCCTCTGTCAACTTCTTTAGCATCTAGTGAAGGTTTATCAGCTAGCTTACGTTCTGTCACTGATTTATGTAATTTACAAGCTATTGCTACTGCAACAAATAATAATAGTTTAACAACATCAACAATATTAACAACCACAGTTGCTCCAACCATAACAACTGTTATTAATACGTCATCTCCACAAAAATTTTCTTCAGGTACATCAGCATCATCTTCAATGACAGCTGTTTCAGCATCTAGTTCTTTATTATCCAATGATGGAATCAATTTAAATATCACAAATAGCAATTCTAATTCTTCTGCGACACTAGTTACTGTTGGAGTTTTACAACAACAACCAGTGGTACGTAATAGAAGTTTACCGTTATCACAACAATTACAACAACATCAAATTTTAACAACAACATCATCAACAACATCAATACGTTTTAATAGCGCTTTAAATCCATCAATAGCAACGATTGCTAATTCAACCGCATCAACTAATCAAAATTTTAATACAAGTAATATTCCTGTACCCGGACCAAGTCAACAACATCATCGCAATCATCATCATCATCAACAATACAGTACACACCACAGATAAATTTTCAATAAGAAAATAAAAAAAAAAATAAAAAAAAAATTGAAAAATTAAATAAAAAAAAAACAAAAAGAATGTAAAGTTTTTACAATTTAATGATAAAAAAATATATATTATATAAATTAAAAAAAATAACGATTAATTAGAAACATATTATAATATATTATATATGAAAGAAGAAAGGTTTTTATCAAAAATATTAAATATTAAAAAAAAAAAAACAAAATTAATTTTGTTAGGTGTATACTACTTTTTTAAATTTTATTTTTGTTGTTTTGGTTTTTCCTTTCTTATCTACCATTAATATTTTAAGACCGTATATAAATTGAAACTTAAAAATTTTTAATTTTTTTTTTAATTATGATAAAATTTTATTTACAAAATGCTTAAGAAACTGCTTTGTGATAATTGCTCAAAATACAATGAGCTAAAAAAAAATAAATAAAAAATTATAATTTGAAAAACAATTTGTAACAAATTTTTGTTTAGTTTAAATTAAATATAAACATTTTTTATTTCTTTGTAAATCCTTAAGTAAAATTATACTATAATTCACGTTATAATTTAATTTCTTTGTTGTTTAAGTTTAAGAGAGAAAGTAATCAATTTAAAAAAGAAAAAGAGTAGTATAAAATTTTAATGTTAACAATTATATTAATAGTTAATAATTGATTAAAAGCCTCTTCGCACTTGTAATTCTTAGAAATCTAAAAATTACAATTTATATTTAACTCGTAAAATAGTTATGGAATATATTTTAATAAGATAATTTTATTAATTTATAATTCATTTGAAAATTAAAAAAAAAACGCGCTAGCCTTTAATAATTGTCTAATCACTGGTTTAATCACGAATATGACTGCTTAAATTTATTTGTCGCTTCAGTGATTCAACAAAATCTATTGTAGTCAATTTAAATAATTGTTTTTTTTTTTTTTAGTTTTAATAATTTTTATTTTGCAGTAAAACTTCAATTTTGTTTTATATTTTTAATCGGCGACATATTTTTCATCCAGCTTTTCTTAAAATTTGCAATTTATATCTATCATTTTGTATAATATATTAATTCTTGGTAATTTTTATTTCAATTTGTATAAAGTCTTAAAAGAATAATAAGCCTATTCAAAATTCTATAAATTTTTTTTTTAGTTTTTCATACCATAAAAATTTAAAAAAAAAAAATTAATTAGTTAAAGACTAGCTAGAAAGATTTTTGAATTTTTCTCAAAAATCTAATTAAAAAAAAGTAAATAAAAAGTTATTAAATATTAAATTATAGCTATATATTATTAAAAAAAATTAATTATCAAAATTATAATTATTCTGTTAAATATGATATGTTCTAAAAAAAAAAAAATAAAAAAACTTTGTCTCTTGTTTATTTAGTGTCGTACAAAAAAAATAAATAAATAAATAAAAAAATTAAAAAAAAAAACAAATTAAACATATGAACTAAAAAAAAACAAATTATTTACAACATAATTATTAGAACTATCTTGGAAAAAAATTATTTTTGTTTTTAGAAAATTTATTATTTTATTAATATTATTACTTGTCATCATAGAAATAATTATTATTAAAAAATTCTCATGTTCTTTTTTTTCATCACTGGAGTCATGCTCTTCTTCAGTACTTCCATTATAATCAGAAGTTAAACAAAAGTTAGGATCTGCTGCATAATCTGAAAACTCGTCCAAAATACTACAAACTTCTTTTTGAATTCACATCTTCAACGTTTACATTTTTTCGTCACATATTGTTTTTAAAATATTAAAATTTAAAAAAAAAAAGATTTTTGCTTTAAAAAGAAAATATTCTGTCTCCACCACAAAACCTATTTCATAATTTGTAACATCCTTCACCGATAGTTGCATACATAAAATAATTTTTATCAAAACAATGAACGCTTACTAATTAAAAGAAATCAAAAATTAGTAGTATCCTTTTAATTTTACTTACAATCTTTATTTTTCCAAATACCAGTATTTCGTTTACGACATGCAGACTTCTTCACTGCTAGTATTAGACTTAATTTAGTTCTACAAATTTCGATAGATGTCACTTTTAATTAAAAATTAAATAAAATACATACTTTTAATAAAAGAATTAGCCAAAAATTATAGTGCTTCGATTTTTTAAACAATAACAAATATAAAAAGAAGTATTAATTAGTAGCTTTACATGACTTTACTACAAGACATTAAAAGAACCAAATATATATTTTTTAATATAATAATTTAAGAATAAATAATTAAATCTCGTTTTTACATATTTCTTTAATAATACAAATTCTTATTTTGCATTTATATATATGTATTTGTTTTTAATAAATTCATTTAAATTACAGATCCCACCCTAAACACTAAACACTAACTTTACTAAACACTAAATTTAAACTAGTTCTAAAGAAAAGGGGAAAAATATCTAGTTAGAATAAATAAAAAATAAGAAACTATAAATAAGAAATTATTACTAAAGCCAAAACAAAATCATGGCATGAAGTTTAATAAATCAAAATAAAAAAAACTACAGTGCTCTCAACCTTTATTTATATTTAATAAAAATTTAAATGTAAATACATTGCAACTCTAACTTCTTTATTATATGCCTTCATTACTGCTAGAACATATTTCGCTGCAATACTTTTTTGTTCTTCATTATCTAAATCACTATTAAATCACAAACATTTTGATTAAAAGTAGTGCTTTTAACATTTTTAATATAACTAATTTATTTAACACAATGAATTAAAATTATTTAAACAAAAAAACTTGTAACCAAAGCTTGAACCCTAGACTCTTCGATTGTAAGACCGACGTCCTTACCCCAACGCCACCGGTCACATAAATATATTTTAAATCTTAAATTTTTTAAGAAAAAAAAAACGAAAGTTTCGGTCAGTTTTCTGCCTGCGTACTTTTTCTTACAAATAACAATAAAATGAGAATAACGTGAAATTATACATTTTGCAGTCATAAAATTTGTCAGAGAATTAGTCAGAAATAATAAGTAACTTAAAGCACTTTGAAACTTGGTTCTTAGAGGTGGAGTGTATGCCATATGTCACCTATATCCTCTATAGCCTTTGGAGTTTAATCCACGTATCATCTTGTTTATAATTGCAAAACGGGGAGCTCGTTAAAACATTTTTTTTGTTTACGAACAATATTTTCTTTTCATTAAATTTATCTTAACACCATGTAGGCTGAATCACTTGCCAATTTAGAGGCATAAATATCAATATCTTTTTCCTTGTTTACAACACTTTCGAATTTTAATTTTATTAAAATGATTTCAAGGTTTTTCTTCAAAAAGTATTAAATTAAAGAATAAAGTAGCGGTATGTGTTATTTTCCTCGATTCTCGAATAATTTTAGGATATCATAAGCCTTACTCATTTAAAGATCATTTCCAGTTGTGTAAAGCAAATCTAATTTGTCCAGTCATTGGAGTAGAATTTATCGGCGTGTCTGTATACAATACATAATAAAGAGCTTATTTTAGCTACAGCTAATCTTTAACAAGTAATTGATAGTTACCATTCAAAATAAGTTTATGCTGTAGTAATACCACTAATACATTTTTCATTATAATTGCATTTATAACTCTTTCTTCTTCCAGTTGAGTAAGAGTGTCGTGACATAGAATTCCAAAAATATCTCCCGTATTTCAGTGTTTTATAATCGGGTTAGTTTAAGTTCTTAAGAAAGAATTCTACTTGTAACCAATCTTTATAAAAGGCACAAAATATCCCTGTATTTTGGTTGTGTGTATTTTTTGCTTCTTTCAGCAGTGATTTATTGGATTTACTTGCATGTTCTTAGAACACAATAGTAGACCAATCCAAATTTTATAGTTTTATGAAGTCTATTTTTTCGAATCTCCCATATGTTCAGGTTAAAGCGAGGACAAATTAATCCTTGTTGTATGTATCTATTATATGACTTCAAGGTTTTTCTTCAGAAAGTATTAAATTAAAGAATAAAGTAGCGGTATGTGTTATTTTCCTCGATTCTCGAATAATTTTAGGATATCATAAGCCTTACTCATTTAAAGATCATTTCCAGTGGTGTAAAGCAAATCTAATTTGTCCAGTCATTGGAGTAAAATTTATCGTCGTGTCTGTATACAATACATAATAAAGAGCTTATTTTAGCTACAGCTAATCTTTAACAAGTAATTGATAGTTACCATTCAAAATAAGTTTATGCTGTAGTAATACCACTAATACATTTTTCATTATAATTGCATTTATAACTCTTTCTTCTTCCAGTTGAGTAAGAGTGTCGTGACATAGAATTCCAAAAATATCTCCCGTATTTCAGTGTATTATAATCGGGTTAGTTTAAGTTCTTAAGAATGAATTCTACTTGTAGCCAATCTTTATAAAAGGCACAAAATATCCCTGTATTTTGGTTGTGTGTATTTTTTGCTTCTTTCAGCAGTGATTTAATTGGATTTACTTGCATGTTCTTAGAACACAATAGTAGACCAATCCATGTAGTAGACAATAGTAGACCAATCCAAATTTTATAGTTTTATGAAGTCTATTTTTTCGAATCTCCCATATGTTCAGGTTAAAGCGAGGACAAATTAATCCTTGTTGTATGTATCTATATTCCACTAATTCATCGATTTTTAGAGGTGAATTCAAATTATAGTCTTGAGTGTTTAAATATTCCATATGATCCTTTTTTATAATAAATTGTATTTCTACCTCATAGCTTGATCAAACAAATCATCATCAAAATATTCTTTAAGTATATCATCAAATTCATTATACAGATTTATATTATTTAATTTTCTCTATTAGAAATTGCAATTATTTGTTTTGGTCGGGAAAAATAATTGTTTTAAAAATGATTGAAAATGAAAATTAGCAAAACAAGGAGTAATGCACAATGGAATTTAGCACATAGTGCAATATATATTTCATCTCTTAGTAAACTCACTTCAATTAAACAAATTTCGTTTGGCACTGCAAAATTTTTGTCGACTTTGTTTTTTTTTTTTTCGTGTTCGAGCATTTTTTTGATTATTATTTCGACAATAAATACTCAATTGCCTTGCAAGAGCTTTTCGAAATTCTAAATTTGACCCTACTTTGTTTAAATATAAATATTTCTATTGTTTAGTACAAGAACTAAATTATCCACCAGAGCTTGCTGCGACGGCCAATTGTGTTGGTACTTTTCTTTTGATCAAACTTGTCAATACCTGCCCTTCTTTTTGTGTATTGGTCCACCATTTATGGGCATTTTATACTTATTTTCTTATCATCCTTTTGTGTTCTGGGATTGAAAATTGGGGAGTTTCATTTATTTGTTTTGGTACACACCCCACATTATTTTTAACCCTCCATTTATAATTTCCTCTTCAAATATATATTATCATATATTAGCTCTTCATATTATCTTTCATGATCTTCAAATTATCTTTCAGCAAGTGTTACGAAGAAAAGAAATAGTCAAATGCAAAATGAATATTCTTTCTCTTTTCGAGAAATTTTGACTACAGATGCTCTCAAATCTCGCTCTGGTAGTTCTTTGGATTTGCCTGCATAAATTTGATATTTGTGTAAATAATCTGTTTCGGAGCCACACGTCGCCCATTCTGTATATCCCTTTTAATAGGTTTAAGGGACATAAATTGCTTTAGTTCGATCGGCACTTGAATAGAACCATACATTCATCTATACTTTGTTGGAAAGTTGTTTTTGCTGTGTTTTCAAAAGAATTATTGGCTTTTTCCAAAAAATTGGCGAACTTGCCACAATATTTATAAATGCTTTGAATATCGAGCTTTAGGAATTCGAATTATTTTATGAGCAGGAGTTTTTAAGAATTGTGTTGGTATATTTTGTCAAAGTTTTCATTTTAGTTTTGTCATTCAAATAAAAATTTTGGAATGTTTATTTAAATCGATTCAAGGACATAAAATTTGCTATAGGTTTAAGGTAAAATAAAGAATCTTATCACCAATACAATTCATGTGTCGATAATGGATACAATAATCGAAAAATTTAAAAATATTTAAATAATATAATAACCTGTTGCGCGAACGTGAGAGTGTGTGTTTCCTTTCTTTTTAATCCTCGTAAAATATTTTTTTTTTAATTTAAACATATTTGTACATTTTATTGTACCATATTAGAAATATATATATTTTTTTTAATATTGTAAAATGTAGTAATGAATTATTATTATTATTATTATTATTATTATTATTATTATTATTAATATATTTGTCTAGAATGAGGTGTAACAAACGCATTCAATTAAATGTGTTTTGTTGGATGTGTTCAATTATAAAAAAATAAAATATTGACGTTTTGTTGGATGTGTTTTATTTTAGAAAATAAAATATCATAAATTATCATAAGCAGGCCAAAAAATATTTTATTTATTTTTAATAAAAAAAAAAAAATTTTTTTTTGAAATAAAATTTACTTATTAGTTTATGAAAAATTTCATTTCAGTTTTAAAAATCACAGAAGATTTTCTGGAAATTTTAAATATATAGTAAGACATTTTGTCAATAAAAATTAAGAAGACAATGCTTCACAGGAACATTTGTGTAGTTGGTCTTAATAATTTTCAGTAAATATCTGAAATAAGGGCGAAAGCCCAATGTATGCTTTGATGCATTGCTTGGTTTGCTTAAGCAAATAAACCAAGAAATGTATTAAAGTAAT
Source organism: Dolichopus griseipennis (assembly GCA_963082915.1). Classification (NCBI taxonomy): domain Eukaryota; kingdom Metazoa; phylum Arthropoda; class Insecta; order Diptera; family Dolichopodidae; genus Dolichopus; species Dolichopus griseipennis. The sequence goes on along the minus strand of OY720444.1, from coordinate 56,322,715 downwards.
TTCAAAGTTTCCCCTCATCTCGCTCTCAACTCTACCTCATCTATCTCTCATCCCTTCCTTCATAACTTTTTAATTATTTATCTATTTAAAAGTTAAAATGGAAAAAAATTATGTAACAACTGACGGTTGGGAAAGTGGGTTCAGGTATACAATACCTCTGAGTTCAATGCACCATAAAAACCAGACAAAATAGATTTTAAACTTAGTTAGGGTTAGGTATATTAAAAAAATTTCAAATAAAATTTATAATTTGCATTTGATAATGCAAAACTCAATTCAAAAATCAACATTTATTTAATACAATTTCACGTACATATAAATAGATACATTATTTAGCATGTTGAATAAGTACATTATAGAACGGTTAGCCTTCAAACAAGTATTTTGATTTGAATCTAAACAAAGGAAACAATATAGAATGTATAACAACATTTTTTAAAAATGTATATACAAAACATTAATAGTTGGAGAAATAAATCATTATTGAAACAAAATAAATCTATTTCACATCTCTTATTAACACAAATTTATCGAACTTAATTTTAAAAAGTACGTAATTGAATAAAAAAAAAAATATTAATTGAAATTAAAAAAACATTTCACCAAGAAGGGATTTGAACTAACAGCGCCAAAATTTTATCAAATTCAAAACATAAAAAAGGTAGACTAAATAAATTATTCATCTTCAAATTTTTAGATACAACAACATATAAGTTTTTGTTTTTTTTGTACATAACTAGAATTGAAGCATAGTCTGTATTACGTAGAATGCAACGGTTACCATTTTATTTAAGAAAATGGTATTGATATATAATATATGTTTATGTAATATATGTAATTAAATTAGAAATAGTTCTTAAGTAGAAAAAGTTCTTCTTTCAACTGACCTTCCGTCATTCTGTGACGGGCCAACAGCTAGTTTAGTATAATTATTTTACGGTAATATTAATAATAAAGCACCAAAAAAAAAGAAAAAAATTTTTAGATAAAAAGTAAAGTTTCATCATCGAAAAAATCTTATAAGAAAAGAATAAAATTATGGTAATTAGAGGAACAAAAAGTGCGTAATTTTATTATTGTTTAATGGATAAATTTAATAATATCTATTGAATTTGCCATATTTAAATCAATTCTTTAAATTTAGTACGAAATAATTAAAACGAAAATAATAAAATTACAAATAAAATAACTAGTATAAAGTGAAGATACCGCTGATTTTCTATTTTCGAAAAAAATTATTAGTACCTCCATTTTTATGGTTTATTTCGTTGAAAAAATATGGATCCAGAAAAACTTTTCAATGATTTGGAATCCAGTAACGTACAAGAATATGAAGAATCGAAACAGAAAATAAATGAATTATTTATTTATACAAAAGACCCATGGGTTGTGCATGGAATGATGGATTACTATTTAAAAACAAATTCAGCACGAGTTCTTGAAGTTTTAGTAAAAGTCCAGCAACCACACGATAATTATGTTTTTGATCGTTTGTCCGAATGGATGCGTAATCAAAATCGAATAGCTGCTTTAACTTTATTTGGTTTTATTGTAAGGAAACATCCAACGTGGCTACATAAAGTAGCAAAACATAAACTAATGAAAGATATCCTTAAACTTTTACAGAATGAAAAAGAAATAGTTCCACTAATGAGCGCACTACTTTGTATAATAACGTTATTACCGATTATACCCTCTTCAATTAATCTGTTGTCAGAGTTGTTTGAAGTTTTTGGACATTTAGCTTCTTGGAATTTTCAAAATCCAAATAGACCAACACAATATCAAATAATACATTTACAGCTTGGTTTGCATATGCTTTTTCATCGTTTATATGGAATGTATCCATGGCATTTTATTAGTTTTCTAAAAGATTTTGTTAATAAAGAAAAGGGTGCAATATATCATCATACAATCAAACCATTATTAGAAACTGTACGTATTCATCCATTGTTAATTACGGGAACAAAAGAAAGTGAAGCAAATATTGGACGTTGGAGAGATATGCAACTACATGATGTAGTTGTAGAATGCGCAAAATTATCTTTAGCATTTTATAGTCAGGATTGTAGTGCAGATAGCTTAATAGCTTCATCAAAAAAGTGTGAAAATACTTTATTGCCAACCCATGTATTTCAAGCAGCGTCATTGCGTAACACTCCTTTTCAACCAATTACACCATGTGTATCATCGCCTTTCCACTCGTTGGTACAACATGAAAACATAACAGATTTAACAAAATTTTCAGAACGTCAAATATGGAGTCCTCAATTAGAAATTTTAACAACACCACCACCTACAGGTGCAATTCCACATACTCCAACGCCGCATTATGTTGTTCCGTCTGTGTCAACAAGCACTGATCATTCTATGACAACAAATAGTTTATTAAATGTAAGTGGCTCATCTCCGCCTGAAGCAGCTGTTGAAGCAACTCCTGAAACAACACCTTAATGACCTTATGGGTGTAATGTAACTTTCGTTTATAGCGGAAATCATTTAGACATGAATATAAAGGTTATTATTTCCGAGAATTGTTTATTAAAAACAATTATTGGAAATTATGCAAGTGCAATAAAAGGGTTATTTAAGTTCAAGGTTTTTATATTATATCTATATTATATTTATACTACTTATAACAGATAGCCCGGAAAAGTTTTGTACTGTAATGTTTCACACTTAAATTTCTGCAGAAGCTCTTCAGTCTTGCTTCCAATCCAACTAAGAAGACGAGAATGTTTTGTGTTTTCTTGATTGATTGATTGAAAAAATGTTGTTCCAACTTTAATGAATATGTTGACCATTTATCGATTTCTTTATTGAAATTTCGAAAATTTGGTACTCCGGATACTTGATCATTTGTTAAAGATTGTTTAATAGCTTCTCTATTTTGATTAAGAATGGTGATCAGGCTTGTTGATTTGCTTTTCTTACATAAAAAAGCTTTTCGTTTTATAAATTATTTAATTACTTCTATTATCAAACCATCTTGAATCTTGAATTTGGGTGATGTTGATTGAGTTGGCCTGATTTCATTTTATATATATTATTTAAGTTTAGTGTTAATTCTTCATCATCCTCACAGGCTTGTAATTTATACATTGTGCAGATTACCTGATTATCACCTTGGGTTAATATCGTGACTCTTGTATTTCTCCTTTTTGTTTGTTCCGAATTGGATATTTCATCATCAACAACCTGGTTTGCATCACCTCTAGCAGGATAATAAATCAAACTATCCTCTAATATTTATGTGTATAAGTGAATAAATAGGAATAACACAGAAACTTTTCCATGACCTCAAACACGGGATCATTAACTACTCCTCTTTGGTTGTTGTTCCACTTACTATAATCTAAATGATTTGCTATATTTATTGAATTATAATTTTCATTTCCATGATTTGTAGTACTGTCTAATAATTTCTTTGTTAATGTATTTAGATCATCTGCAACTGTTAATCCTTTTAATAAAAGTGCAAAAAACTCTTTGATCAACTATTCAGTTATAAAAAAGTAGCTCCTAATCTCCCATGACGGCCGAAGATTTTCACCTCTGTCTCTTTTGCTCGAAGCCTCTCACTAAGTTGTTATCATGAATTCCGAAATCATTAATGCTTTTTAGGAAATCAGGCCAAATAGTTGTCAGGACCCATTTTGCAACAATGGCAGTCCGTGAGTTGCTTTTAATATATTCGTTTATTTTTCCAAATTTAAATATTGGCTTTTATCAGTTAACAAGGTAGGTGGATCTGTAAGTGAAGGCACTTTGTAATGTGGTTCTAAGAGGTGTCTTACCTTATAGCCTTTAGAGTTGGCCACGTATCATCTTGTTTTTAATTGCATAACGAGGAGTTCGTTAATACCTTTTCTTTCTTTACGAACCAAATGTTCTTTTCATTAAATTTATCTTTCAAAACCATGTAACTTGCCAGTTTAGAGGCATTAAAAGTATCAATATATTTTCCTTGTTTACAACACTTTCGAATTTTTTTAATTCATTTTACATAGTCAAAGAAAGGGTGGCTCCAATGTCTGAATGAACCATAATAAATTAAAATAATTTTAAGGTTTTCATCAAATAGTATATAATTACAGAATAGAGTAGCAGTATTTGTTATTTCTCCTGCTTCAGTAATGAATGGTGTAAAGAAATCTAATTTTGTCCAGTCATAGGAGTTACATATATCGTCGTGTCTGTAAACCATACATAATAAAGAGCTTAATCTAGCTACTGCTAATCTGTAACAAGTAATTGGCAGTTACGATTCAAAATAAGTTTATGCTGTAGTAATTCCACTAATGCAGTTATCATTACAATTTGACTTAGCCTAAAGAGTGTTACAATAATCCTGTTCTCGTTATTATCTATCTTATCTATCTTTTTTTTCTTTCTCCAATTGAGTAAGAGTGTCGTGACATAGAATTCCAAAAATATCTCCCCAAAAGCAGTAATTTTATAAGAAAAATAATTTTATTTTTAATTCCAAAGTTAATTCTAAAGTAATTTTATTAAATTGACTTTATTTATATTATTTATTGAAGATCAGTGTTAATTCTTCATCATCCCCACAGACTTGTAGTTTATACATTGTACAAATGACCTGATTATCACCTTCTGCTAATATCTTGACTCTTGTATTTCTCCTTTTTGTTTCTCTTTGGATTTAATATTATTTAAATAGATTAAATGAATTGAATATTTTATCACCAACAACCTGTAATGCATTACCTCTAGCTGGATAATAAATTAAACTATTCTCAAATATTTGATGCATAAGTTAATAAATTGTAAACCCAAAAACTTTCCCATAACCTCAAACCCACGATCATTAGCTGTTGCTCTTTGGTTATTATTCCATTTACTGTAATCTAAATGGTTTGCTATATTTATTTAGTGATAACTTTAATTTCCCTGTTTTGTAGTACTGTCTAATAATTTCTTTGTTTAGGTATTTAAATCATCTGCAACTGTTAATTCTTTTAATAAGGGTACTAAAAAACTTTTTTAACAAAAATTCAGTTATAATAAAGTAACTCCTAATCTTCCATGACATTAAAGAGAAGTAACGGCCGAAGATTTCCTTTGCTAGAAGTCCTATGACTAATTTCTTATCATAAGTTCCAAAATTATTAATCTTTTTTAGGAAAACAGGCCATATAATATCTTCTGCAGTTGTCAGGACCTATTTTGTAGCAACGACAGTCGCTGGGTTGCTTGTAATATATTCGTTTAATTTTTCCAAATTCAAATATCTTTAGGCTTTTATAAGAGAACAAGGTAGCTGAATCTATAACTTAAAGCACTGTGAAACTTGGTTCTAAGAGGTGGAGTGTATGTCATATGTCACCTATATCCTCTATAGCCTTTGGAGTTTAATCCACGTATCATCTTGTTTATAATTGCAAAACGGGGAGCTCGTTAATACATTTTTTTTGTTTACGAACAATATTTTCTTTTCATTAAATTTATCTTAACACCATGTAGGCTGAATCACTTGCCAATTTAGAGGCATAAATATCAATATCTTTTTCCTTGTTTACAACACTTTCGAATTTTAATTTTATTAAAATGATTTCAAGGTTTTTCTTCAAAAAGTATTAAATTAAAGAATAAAATAGCGGTATGTGTTATTTTCCTCGATTCTCGAATAATTTTAGGATATCATAAGCCTTACTCATTTAAAGATCATTTCCAGTGGTGTAAAGCAAATCTAATTTGTCCAGTCATTGGAGTCAAATTTATCGTCGTATCTGTATACAATACATAATAAAGAGCTTATTTTAGCTACAGCTAATCTTTAACAAGTAATTGATAGTTACCATTCAAAATAAGTTTATGCTGTAGTAATACCACTAATACATTTTTCATTATAATTGCATTTATAACTCTTTCTTCTTCTAGTTGAGTAAGAGTGTCGTGACATAGAATTCCAAAAATATTTCCCGTATTTCAGTGTATTATAATCGGGTTAGTTTAAATTCTTAAGAAAGAATTCTACTTGTAACCAATCTTTATAAAAGGCACAAAATATCCCTGTATTTTGGTTGTGTGTATTTTTTGCTTCTTTCAGCAGTGATTTAATTGGATTTACTTGCATGTTCTTAGAACACAATAGTAGACCAATCCATGTAGTAGACAATAGTAGACCAATCCAAATTTTATAGTTTTATGAAGTCTATTTTTTCGAATCTCCCATATGTTCAGGTTAAAGCGAGGACAAATTAATCCTTGTTGTATGTATCTATATTCCACTAATTCATCGATTTTTAGAGGTGAATTCAAATTATAGTCTTGAGTGTTTAAATATTCCATATGATCCTTTTTTATAATAAATTGTATTTCTACCTCATAGCTTGATCAAACAAATCATCATCAAAATATTCTTTAAGTATATCATCAAATTCATTATACTGATTTATATTATTTAATTTTCTCTATTAGAAATTGCAATTATTTGTTTTGGTCGGGAAAAATAATTGTTTTAAAAATGATTGAAAATGAAAATTAGCAAAACAAGGAGTAATGCACAATGGAATTTAGCACATAGTGCAATATATTTTTCATCTCTTAGTAAACTCACTTCAATTAAACAAATTTCGTTTGGCACTGCAAAATTTTTGTCGACTTTGTTTTTTTTTTTTTCGTGTTCGAGCATTTTTTTGATTATTATTTCGACAATAAATACTCAATTGCCTTGCAAGAGCTTTTCGAAATTCTAAATTTGACCCTACTTTGTTTAAATATAAATATTTCTATTGTTTAGTACAAGAACTAAATTATCCACCAGAGCTTGCTGCGACGGCCAATTGTGTTGGTACTTTTCTTTTGATCAAACTTGTCAATACCTGCCCTTCTTTTTGTGTATTGGTCCACCATTTATGGGCATTTTATACTTATTTTCTTATCATCCTTTTGTGTTCTGGGATTGAAAATTGGGGAGTTTCATTTATTTGTTTTGGTACACACCCCACATTATTTTTAATCCTCCATTTATAATTTCCTCTTCAAATATATATTATCATATATTAGCTCTTCATATTATCTTTCATGATCTTCATATTATCTTTCAGCAAGTGTTACGAAGAAAAGAAATAGTCAAATGCAAAATGAATATTCTTTCTCTTTTCGAGAAATTTTGACTACAGATGCTCTCAAATCTCGCTCTGGTAGTTCTTTGGATTTGCCTGCATAAATTTGATATTTGTGTAAATAACCTGTTTCGGAGCCACACGTCGCCCATTCTGTATATCCCTTTTAATAGGTTTAAGGGACATAAATTGCTTTAGTTCGATCGGCACTTGAATAGAACCATACATTCATCTATACTTTGTTGGAAAGTTGTTTTTGCTGTGTTTTCAAAAGAATTATTGGCTTTTTCCAAAAAATTGGCGAACTTGCCACAATATTTATAAATGCTTTGAATATCGAGCTTTAGGAATTCGAATTATTTTATGAGCAGGAGTTTTTAAGAATTGTGTTGGTATATTTTGTCAAAGTTTTCATTTTAGTGTTGTCATTCAAATAAAAATTTTGGAATGTTTATTTAAATCGATTCAAGGACATAAAATTTGCTATAGGTTTAAGGTAAAATAAAGAATCTTATCACCAATACAATTCATGTGTCGATAATGGATACAATAATCGAAAAATTTAAAAATATTTAAATAATATAATAACCTGTTGCGCGAACGTGAGAGTGTGTGTTTCCTTTCTTTTTAATCCTCGTAAAATATTTTTTTTTTAATTTAAACATATTTGTACATTTTATTGTACCATATTAGAAATATATATATTTTTTTTAATATTGTAAAATGTAGTAATGAATTATTATTATTATTATTATTATTATTATTATTAATATATTTGTCTAGAATGAGGTGTAACAAACGCATTCAATTAAATGTGTTTTGTTGGATGTGTTCAATTATAAAAAAATAAAATATTGACGTTTTGTTGGATGTGTTTTATTTTAGAAAATAAAATATCATAAATTATCATAAGCAGGCCAAAAAATATTTTATTTATTTTTAATAAAAAAAAAAAAAATTTTTTTTGAAATAAAATTTACTTATTAGTTTATGAAAAATTTCATTTCAGTTTTAAAAATCACAGAAGATTTTCTGGAAATTTTAAATATATAGTAAGACATTTTGTCAATAAAAATTAAGAAGACAATGCTTCACAGGAACATTTGTGTAGTTGGTCTTAATAATTTTCAGTAAATATCTGAAATAAGGGCGAAAGCCCAATGTATGCTTTGATGCATTGCTTGGTTTGCTTAAGCAAATAAACCAAGAAATGTATTAAAGTAATTTCAAAGTTTCCCCTCATCTCGCTCTCAACTCTACCTCATCTATCTCTCATCCCTTCCTTCATAACTTTTTAATTATTTATCTATTTAAAAGTTAAAATGGAAAAAAATTATGTAACAACTGCACGGTTGAAAATTTAGGTATAAAATTAATAAATTTTATGTATTCATATAAATCCACGCAGAAAAATTATTAATTTAATAAATACGGAACTTATTAAACCTAATAAGTATTCTTGATTAATTTGATAACTTATAAAGATAAATTATTTAATATTTAGTAATATATTAATTTGATATGAATGCAGGTATTAAAATTTTTGATACAGTAATATTATTAATTTAATAAGTTTATTTGATATTAATATTAATAGGAATAACTTATTAAAATAATAAGGAACGATTTATTAGACCTTAATAAATCGTTCTTTATTATTTTAATAAGTTATTCCTATTCATATTAATATCAAATATTAATATTAAATTAATAATAATACTGTATCAAAAATTTATCAAAATTAAATCAAAATAATAAGAAAAATATCTAAATTTAATAAGATAATTTCATTGTTGTCGTTTGGCAGTGGCAGAGAACCTCTCACGTAGGCCCCCAAGTTGTTCAAAAATGATACCCGTGTAAGACAATGTAAATAAAATTTGACATTGTATTATTTTTGCAGTGTATCGGGTTGTAGGTTTTTTAATACATTTCCGATGACACCCTACCTATAAGTAAATAAATAATAAGAAAGTAAAAATAATTAAATGATTTTAAATTGTTTTTATTCAATACTATACATCAGCTTTAATTTTTTATAAACATTATTAAATCATTTTTACATACATATAATATAAATTAAATTGTTACATATGTTTTTAATATTTTTTTAAAATATATGTCTTATTATTTTTTCTGGAAATTATAATTTCATAAGAATTTTGTGAATTTGTGTCTGAAGGACAATCTCGGAAGAAGTCTGATTAAATTTATGAATGATAAAACTGGAATATCCCAATCTAGAAATAATTGTATATTTAGGAAAAATAACCTAAAAATTTTTAAAATGTAAAACTTACCATTTTTTCTTTCTGTCTCGGTATACAGAATTTGTTTGCCAGAATTCTTTACTACTGTAAAAATTCGTTCTTAATAACTCGGCCACTCAATAGTTAGATGTGGTTTGTTATCGTATTTTAAATTAAAATCAAAGGTTATCTAAAAAACAAATTTTTTTTCATACTAGGTAATAAAAATTATATTAGTGCAAATAAATTTTACCAGTTCTGGACAAATATAAAAATATGAACAACTATCGAATATGTCGTAATTTTCGGCTAATACTTCTTTCCTTCGGAATGTTTCTGTCGATTTTAATTTTTGTTTCGCTAATAGTATTTCCTCTGGAAGATTGAGGGTTTTCAAAATGTCTAGGTCCTTTTTAATTTCTTCTTCATCGACTAATTCATTTGTTATTTCACATTGTTCAATTGCATCAAATTCTTTTTCTAGTTTTCTTTTTTTTACCCTATCGTTTTTCAGCTTAATTTGGAGGAAGCCTGTGTTTGATTTATTAAATAAAATATCCTAAAAATATATAAATTAATGTTTCTTTTTCTTTTTTTAATATCTTTGTCTATTTAATAAGAACCTATACATAATATACATATGTAAGTCTAAAATATATAAAATATTGTATTATATTGTAATTAAAATAATTAATAATGATATTATACGCACTAATTCAAAGAAGGAAACAGTTTAACCAAAGATCATATTAACTATAAAGATATCCCACGCCATATATAAAAATGGTTCAGTAAAAATTTGAAGTGGATTTTTAAAAAATCCACAAAGCTCTTTTAACTGAGAGCTTTGCTGAGAGACACTGAGAGTAATTTTAAAGTAAATCATTGTAAATAAGTTAGTATACATATTTCTCTCTCGTTAAATTTTTATGACAGGAAAAAAAAAGAAAGAGTATAGATAATTTCTTTTGGATGGATTGTTCGCGAGGATTTTAAAAAATTATGTTTTTATTTTTTTCTTATTACGTTTTGTTATGTTACTTGAATTGTATGTAGAAGTATTTGTGTAATGTGTTGTACATCGTAGTAAGTATTAACTCATTCATTGATTATCTATTAAGTAAGAATGAAAAAATAAACGAATTAAAAACATTTTCCCTCTGTGATAAGTCAGTGTGAGAACTGGATTTTATAAATAAAAATTTGGATTTGATTTTTGAAGTTGAATTTGGATTTTGGATTTGATTTTTTGAAAAGGAAATAAAAACATTTTCTCTCTGTAATAAGTCAGTGTGAGAACTGGATTTTATAAATAAAAATTTGGATTTGATTTTTGAAATTGAATTTGGATTTGATTTTTTATATTGAATATTAATATCTACTATTAGAATACGAAATAGTATGCATTTTGATTAAAAGGAAAGAATTGTTTTTGATTTTCTGTAAAGCAAATTAATTTTTGATCTTTTGAAGAACAACTTTGTATAGGTACCTAAAGATAAAAAAAAAATCTAATATTTTTTATTATTCTTTATTTAGGAAATTTTATTATTTTTATAAAAACAAATTTTTTAATTATCAGTTAGTTTCTTATGTTTTATAATAATTTATCTTAAGATGAATTAATTTTAATTATTTAATATTACATATTTTTAAATTTAAAATGTTGTCATGTTTAATATTTTTTATATACATATCCTATTAATAATTCTTACGCAGTATTAAAACAATTTATATACCTATTCAAATTTCAAACAAATTTCAAACTTTCTGAGATTGCATTCTTATCTTGTTTAGATTTATATGGATGTGTGTGAACTTTTGATTTATGTTATATTTATATGTATCATGAGTAAGAACATAATATTGTTATTGTAATTTGTATTATTTTATGTATACACATGCATACTATTTTACTAAAAGTACTTATAAAGTAAGAAAAGAACTATACCTACTAAAATAGTGAAGTGAAAAGAAAACTGAGAAAAAAAACATCAATAAAAGCTCTCTCCAAAAATGATCTCGCTTTTATTATAGCTTTCATTTTTTTTTTGTTATGAAAAATAAAATTGATAAACTTTCAAATTTCATGATTTTTTTTTTGTTCTACGTGGGACATCTTTATAGTTAATATGATCTTTGGTTTAACACTTGCTTCTGCCGATGCTAACTGCTCGTCTTTAGACGGTTTAAAACCAAACATTTCTTGAACATATGTTCCTAAAAATGAAACAATTTTTCTTCTGTTATAATCTGTAAGAAATCCTTTTTTCTCAAAATCTGAAAATATAGTTGGACCGCCAGCCTTCTTTATAAAACTTTCTTTAAGGGACTACGGTATTCCAAATATATAAAATAAATATTTGAATCACAATTAAAATAAAAAATAATATCATTATTACGTCAGAGGTAACAATTAAGTTAGGTCCAATAGCAGCATTTGTTCTTTTTAAAGGCGCTCCTAAGTCTTTAGATAAATCGATAATTATATTTAATAACTCTGAATCATTAATTTGATTTATATTTTTTGAATATAACGTGTCCAAATTTAAAACTGATTTTTTTTTTACACGCAAGAGCAAACTTGCACAGCAGCAAGGATAATTTAAATATTGGTTCATGAAGTTCATAAAAATTTCTTCTTCCATTCTAGCTCCATGAACATTTAAAAAACAATCAAAGTCTTCATATTGAACTTGACTATCTTGCAATGCTGAAATATTTGCATAAGTATATTCTATTATAGAACTGAATTTATAGATATGCATTTAATTTTTATAGCAGTAATAGGTATACAAGAAATTTGAAACGTTATGCAATTTTTTTTTGTTTTGTAACATTGAATTTTATTAGGCAAAAAAATGTAAAAAAACTAAAAATATATATTATACCTATGCCCAATTCCTTTTTATTTGTAAAATAGGTATTTTACATACATATGTATATATACTGAACACAACAGTACATCAAGAGATGCTTGACACTGAAGCAAAACTTTTCAAATTGATATGTTAAAAATTTGTATGTCAAAATTTATTTATTTTTAAGAAAGTTTCTTAAAAAAAACACAAATTGACGCGGCAATGGACCGTAAATTTTGCATTGCATGTATGTAATTACTTATAGCGTTTTATTTGTTAATTTGAATTGTATTAATGTAATGTTGTAAATTATAATAAAATAAATTTGAATTTTAAGAGTAAAACTTTTATTTTAAATACTACTTATCATTAATTCAAATAATTTATAATCACTTAATTAAAATTTAAAAATATAAAACTCACCTGTGAAAACAAAGTCCGTGTAAATTAGACCTTCCAAATTTTTATTAAATTTGACCACTTTAACAAATTTGAATTGGTCGTCAATATTTATTGTTAAAAATATTTTCGTCATTTTTATAGAATTAATAAACTAATTTAATGTTATTATTATTTAAAAGGAATGTATTGTTATTATTATTTAAAAGGAATTTATTGTTATTATTATTTAAACATTAATTTAAAACAAAAACTTTATTGTTAATTTTATTTAAACACTAATGTATTAAATATAGGTACTTCACTTCAAATTTCACAATCAATGTTCTTCTCTTGACTTCTTTTAAATGAATGATCACAGTATACAGTCCAGAATCATTACACATATTTCTTGTTTGTTTTTATAAGAATACACACTAAGATAATTTTTTGACTTTTATATAAATACTTATAAAATGAATATGTAATTCTTATTAAAATAATAATAATTCTTATTAAAATAATAACAACGTCTTATTAGTTTTATAAATTTGAATATGAAATTAATATTTTTCGCTTATTATAGTTCCGTTTCTTTTAGCCGCCGTTATGTCGCCCGACAAAAAATTATAACAAACAAATATTTGTATCATTTTAATACCTACATCTTATTAATTTTATAAGTATTGTTATAAAAGCAAAACGAAAGTGGTATAAATTCTAACTTGATCAAATTCGAATTTTTGCCAAAAAAATAATGTAATAAAAAAATTCTATTAAATTTATAAGGTTTTCATATAAACTAATTTTCAATAATTTTTTAATAAAGCTTTCTTATAAAATTTATATAAAACAAGTATAAATACTATAACTTTTTTATATTATAATAATATTTCTAGTTTATGAACAGAATTTATAAATTTGACTTACAGATTTCATATATTTGAAATATGAATGTAATAACAATATTTATTAATTTAATATAGATTAGCTTATTACTTGATAATGCATACGAATTTCATATTACATTTATAAGAAAAATCAGATAAAGGTGATTTATAATTTAGGAATATATTAATTGTATACAAAAAAATGTATACATAAGGTTTATACGAAAAAGTTTATTAATTTTTATACCTAAATTTTTAACCGTGTGACGGTTGGGAAAGTGGGTTCAGGTATACAATACCTCTGAGTTCAATGCACCATAAAAACCAGACAAAATAGATTTTAAACTTAGTTAGGGTTAGGTATATTAAAAAAATTTCAAATAAAATTTATAATTTGCATTTGATAATGCAAAACTCAATTCAAAAATCAACATTTATTTAATACAATTTCACGTACATATAAATAGATACATTATTTAGCATGTTGAATAAGTACATTATAGAATGGTTAGCCTTCAAACAAGTATTTTGATTTGAATCTAAACAAAGGAAACAATATAGAATGTATAACAACATTTTTTAAAAATGTATATACAAAACATTAATAGTTGGAGAAATAAATCATTATTGAAACAAAATAAATCTATTTCACATCTCTTATTAACACAAATTTATCGAACTTAATTTTAAAAAGTACGTAATTGAATAAAAAAAAAAATATTAATTGAAATTAAAAAAACATTTCACCAAGAAGGGATTTGAACTAACAGCGCCAAAATTTTATCAAATTCAAAACATAAAAAAGGTAGACTAAATAAATTATTCATCTTCAAATTTTTAGATACAACAACATATAAGTTTTTGTTTTTTTTGTACATAACTAGAATTGAAGCATAGTCTGTATTACGTAGAATGCAACGGTTACCATTTTATTTAAGAAAATGGTATTGATATATAATATATGTTTATGTAATATATGTAATTAAATTAGAAATAGTTCTTAAGTAGAAAAAGTTCTTCTTTCAACTGACCTTCCGTCATTCTGTGACGGGCCAACAGCTAGTTTAGTATAATTATTTTACGGTAATATTAATAATAAAGCACCAAAAAAAAAGAAAAAAATTTTTAGATAAAAAGTAAAGTTTCATCATCGAAAAAATCTTATAAGAAAAGAATAAAATTATGGTAATTAGAGGAACAAAAAGTGCGTAATTTTATTATTGTTTAATGGATAAATTTAATAATATCTATTGAATTTGCCATATTTAAATCAATTCTTTAAATTTAGTACGAAATAATTAAAACGAAAATAATAAAATTACAAATAAAATAACTAGTATAAAGTGAAGATACCGCTGATTTTCTATTTTCGAAAAAAATTATTAGTACCTCCATTTTTATGGTTTATTTCGTTGAAAAAATATGGATCCAGAAAAACTTTTCAATGATTTGGAATCCAGTAACGTACAAGAATATGAAGAATCGAAACAGAAAATAAATGAATTATTTATTTATACAAAAGACCCATGGGTTGTGCATGGAATGATGGATTACTATTTAAAAACAAATTCAGCACGAGTTCTTGAAGTTTTAGTAAAAGTCCAGCAACCACACGATAATTATGTTTTTGATCGTTTGTCCGAATGGATGCGTAATCAAAATCGAATAGCTGCTTTAACTTTATTTGGTTTTATTGTAAGGAAACATCCAACGTGGCTACATAAAGTAGCAAAACATAAACTAATGAAAGATATCCTTAAACTTTTACAGAATGAAAAAGAAATAGTTCCACTAATGAGCGCACTACTTTGTATAATAACGTTATTACCGATTATACCCTCTTCAATTAATCTGTTGTCAGAGTTGTTTGAAGTTTTTGGACATTTAGCTTCTTGGAATTTTCAAAATCCAAATAGACCAACACAATATCAAATAATACATTTACAGCTTGGTTTGCATATGCTTTTTCATCGTTTATATGGAATGTATCCATGGCATTTTATTAGTTTTCTAAAAGATTTTGTTAATAAAGAAAAGGGTGCAATATATCATCATACAATCAAACCATTATTAGAAACTGTACGTATTCATCCATTGTTAATTACGGGAACAAAAGAAAGTGAAGCAAATATTGGACGTTGGAGAGATATGCAACTACATGATGTAGTTGTAGAATGCGCAAAATTATCTTTAGCATTTTATAGTCAGGATTGTAGTGCAGATAGCTTAATAGCTTCATCAAAAAAGTGTGAAAATACTTTATTGCCAACCCATGTATTTCAAGCAGCGTCATTGCGTAACACTCCTTTTCAACCAATTACACCATGTGTATCATCGCCTTTCCACTCGTTGGTACAACATGAAAACATAACAGATTTAACAAAATTTTCAGAACGTCAAATATGGAGTCCTCAATTAGAAATTTTAACAACACCACCACCTACAGGTGCAATTCCACATACTCCAACGCCGCATTATGTTGTTCCGTCTGTGTCAACAAGCACTGATCATTCTATGACAACAAATAGTTTATTAAATGTAAGTGGCTCATCTCCGCCTGAAGCAGCTGTTGAAGCAACTCCTGAAACAACACCATTAAAAGATATTTCTATTAAAAGATCAATCATAACTAAATCGGGTGCAGTTAGAGCTATTTTACCAACAAGTCAACCATCTTCACCGATGCGAAAGGATCAATCACCTTTCAATTTTGCAATGACAAACATGGAACAACATTCAATGGTAAATAGTAATGTAAAATTTACAACAACTACAACAAGTATTGGACCAAACTCTTCATCACAACGATTTATGAAAATATTAAATGATCGTACTTTTTCAAATACAATTGGAAGTGGAGGACAGAGGTTTTATTCTAATACAATTTCAAAAGACTTACATACAATTATATCCCAAAATAGTATTCCTATTACAGGAAAATTTATGGCAACTAATCATTCTTTAGATTCGTTAACATTTTCCACAGAATTAGATTTAGAAGTTACAACTTTAACAAGTCAACAGGGAATTTGTGCGAGTAGTGGGGCTTACGGTGATGGTGGGCCCCATCATTCGGATACTTTACAGGATATTTCAAACGAATACGGTGACTGTGATGAAACAGAACAATCACCATGTTCTATCAGCGGATTACATGTGCCTACAAATAGATCTATGCAAATGCTTGTGAATCGTTTAAAACGAAGTTCATGTATTTCAACTTATTGTAATAATGACAATAGTTATTACTTAAATTGTGGAACTATTCCAGTAAATGCAACATCTTTAGCTAATGAAAATGTTTCATATGTTGCTATAATAGCAAATGCAAAATTACGCCGAACAAAATCTTGGCCAACAATAAATTTAGGTTATATTAATTACGATGATAACAGTAATAGCATAAACGACCATGATATTTTTATAAATGATGAAGGAATACAACAAAATGGTGCAATACAAGGCGGTTTAGGTGCAGTCATAAGTGGTTTTGGTGTAAGTGGTGGAAATGGTGGCAATGATTCAAGTAGTCCATCTGGTGATGATGTTGTGTCAGCGGCAACTCATTTTAAAAAAATTAAAAAAGATGCGACATTAGCAGCTAATTTTAATTCTGTTACAAATAAAAATTTTATATCAAAATTTAGTGGAGCGTACAATTTAATAAAAGATAAATCAGTAACATCAATTCCAAAAATCTGTGCTGCAACACAAACTCTAGAACAGTGGCCTCAGCTCTACGA
This sequence comes from Dolichopus griseipennis, assembly GCA_963082915.1. NCBI lineage: Eukaryota > Metazoa > Arthropoda > Insecta > Diptera > Dolichopodidae > Dolichopus > Dolichopus griseipennis. The sequence continues at coordinate 56,305,503 of OY720444.1, read as the reverse complement.
AACAAATTTATTAGAATTATTTTGTGAAGAAAATAAAATTCGTAAAACAGTTGAAGTACAAGACATTCTTCAACCTAGAGAAATTCTAGATAAATTTCTTGAGTTAATTGTCAAAACTAAACATCCTATTGAACAAAGAACCCGAGACGAAGAGTATAGGGAACAAATCCAATTATTGTATTTGCAATTGCAATATGCTGAATATCGTCGCGAAATACATGCTGAGCGTAATCGTCCGTTTAATGGGGCGAAGACGTGATAAAAGAAATTTAGAGTTAGAAAATGATCGTTTACGCGATCAATTAAGGCACTTAGAAAAAGAAAACAAAACTTTAATAATGGAATCAAAAGAAGCACGAAAAAATTTCAACGAAAAGGAGCAACAACTAATGAAAGAAGTATCAATGTGGAAAAATAGATATCAAATTGAATTAGATGAAAATAAACAATTACGATTTAATTTAGATGAATTACAAAAAAAAATTAGTGAAGAAATAAAAAATCGTCAAACTAATAAATATGAAATTGATACATTACGTGGTGATATTTTTGATATGAGACAAGATCTTGAAAATACAAGGTATCAAGCTAAATTAGGTTTACAATATAAAGAAGATTTAGCGAAATTAGAATTAGAATTTTTAATAATGGGTGAAGTTCAAGTTAAGTGTAAAGAAAGATTTAATGAATTGGAAAACTTAAGAGCTCGAGATGAAGAGCTTAAGCAAATAAAAGAAATATGTAAAACCGAAATTCATGAATTGCGTTCGAGTATAGAAGAGAAAATTCCTCAACTTGAAAGCGCCAAAAATAGACTGAATGAACTTCATCAACAACTTGTTAGTAAAGAATTATTTATTACCGATCAGAAACGGCTTTTAAAATCCATTAAAGATGAATATGAAGAGAAATTTAGGGCGTTAAACAAAAAATATGAAGCGCAAGAATCAATAATATTACAAATGGAACAAAAAATGTTGGAGCTTAATAAAAACCGAGCTGATATTGCTAGTTCAGTTGATCGAACTTCCCCTCTGTCAACTTCTTTAGCATCTAGTGAAGGTTTATCAGCTAGCTTACGTTCTGTCACTGATTTATGTAATTTACAAGCTATTGCTACTGCAACAAATAATAATAGTTTAACAACATCAACAATATTAACAACCACAGTTGCTCCAACCATAACAACTGTTATTAATACGTCATCTCCACAAAAATTTTCTTCAGGTACATCAGCATCATCTTCAATGACAGCTGTTTCAGCATCTAGTTCTTTATTATCCAATGATGGAATCAATTTAAATATCACAAATAGCAATTCTAATTCTTCTGCGACACTAGTTACTGTTGGAGTTTTACAACAACAACCAGTGGTACGTAATAGAAGTTTACCGTTATCACAACAATTACAACAACATCAAATTTTAACAACAACATCATCAACAACATCAATACGTTTTAATAGCGCTTTAAATCCATCAATAGCAACGATTGCTAATTCAACCGCATCAACTAATCAAAATTTTAATACAAGTAATATTCCTGTACCCGGACCAAGTCAACAACATCATCGCAATCATCATCATCATCAACAATACAGTACACACCACAGATAAATTTTCAATAAGAAAATAAAAAAAAAAATAAAAAAAAAATTGAAAAATTAAATAAAAAAAAAACAAAAAGAATGTAAAGTTTTTACAATTTAATGATAAAAAAATATATATTATATAAATTAAAAAAAAATAACGATTAATTAGAAACATATTATAATATATTATATATGAAAGAAGAAAGGTTTTTATCAAAAATATTAAATATTAAAAAAAAAAAAACAAAATTAATTTTGTTAGGTGTATACTACTTTTTTAAATTTTATTTTTGTTGTTTTGGTTTTTCCTTTCTTATCTACCATTAATATTTTAAGACCGTATATAAATTGAAACTTAAAAATTTTTAATTTTTTTTTTAATTATGATAAAATTTTATTTACAAAATGCTTAAGAAACTGCTTTGTGATAATTGCTCAAAATACAATGAGCTAAAAAAAAATAAATAAAAAATTATAATTTGAAAAACAATTTGTAACAAATTTTTGTTTAGTTTAAATTAAATATAAACATTTTTTATTTCTTTGTAAATCCTTAAGTAAAATTATACTATAATTCACGTTATAATTTAATTTCTTTGTTGTTTAAGTTTAAGAGAGAAAGTAATCAATTTAAAAAAGAAAAAGAGTAGTATAAAATTTTAATGTTAACAATTATATTAATAGTTAATAATTGATTAAAAGCCTCTTCGCACTTGTAATTCTTAGAAATCTAAAAATTACAATTTATATTTAACTCGTAAAATAGTTATGGAATATATTTTAATAAGATAATTTTATTAATTTATAATTCATTTGAAAATTAAAAAAAAAACGCGCTAGCCTTTAATAATTGTCTAATCACTGGTTTAATCACGAATATGACTGCTTAAATTTATTTGTCGCTTCAGTGATTCAACAAAATCTATTGTAGTCAATTTAAATAATTGTTTTTTTTTTTTTTAGTTTTAATAATTTTTATTTTGCAGTAAAACTTCAATTTTGTTTTATATTTTTAATCGGCGACATATTTTTCATCCAGCTTTTCTTAAAATTTGCAATTTATATCTATCATTTTGTATAATATATTAATTCTTGGTAATTTTTATTTCAATTTGTATAAAGTCTTAAAAGAATAATAAGCCTATTCAAAATTCTATAAATTTTTTTTTTAGTTTTTCATACCATAAAAATTTAAAAAAAAAAAATTAATTAGTTAAAGACTAGCTAGAAAGATTTTTGAATTTTTCTCAAAAATCTAATTAAAAAAAAGTAAATAAAAAGTTATTAAATATTAAATTATAGCTATATATTATTAAAAAAAATTAATTATCAAAATTATAATTATTCTGTTAAATATGATATGTTCTAAAAAAAAAAAAATAAAAAAACTTTGTCTCTTGTTTATTTAGTGTCGTACAAAAAAAATAAATAAATAAATAAAAAAATTAAAAAAAAAAACAAATTAAACATATGAACTAAAAAAAAACAAATTATTTACAACATAATTATTAGAACTATCTTGGAAAAAAATTATTTTTGTTTTTAGAAAATTTATTATTTTATTAATATTATTACTTGTCATCATAGAAATAATTATTATTAAAAAATTCTCATGTTCTTTTTTTTCATCACTGGAGTCATGCTCTTCTTCAGTACTTCCATTATAATCAGAAGTTAAACAAAAGTTAGGATCTGCTGCATAATCTGAAAACTCGTCCAAAATACTACAAACTTCTTTTTGAATTCACATCTTCAACGTTTACATTTTTTCGTCACATATTGTTTTTAAAATATTAAAATTTAAAAAAAAAAAGATTTTTGCTTTAAAAAGAAAATATTCTGTCTCCACCACAAAACCTATTTCATAATTTGTAACATCCTTCACCGATAGTTGCATACATAAAATAATTTTTATCAAAACAATGAACGCTTACTAATTAAAAGAAATCAAAAATTAGTAGTATCCTTTTAATTTTACTTACAATCTTTATTTTTCCAAATACCAGTATTTCGTTTACGACATGCAGACTTCTTCACTGCTAGTATTAGACTTAATTTAGTTCTACAAATTTCGATAGATGTCACTTTTAATTAAAAATTAAATAAAATACATACTTTTAATAAAAGAATTAGCCAAAAATTATAGTGCTTCGATTTTTTAAACAATAACAAATATAAAAAGAAGTATTAATTAGTAGCTTTACATGACTTTACTACAAGACATTAAAAGAACCAAATATATATTTTTTAATATAATAATTTAAGAATAAATAATTAAATCTCGTTTTTACATATTTCTTTAATAATACAAATTCTTATTTTGCATTTATATATATGTATTTGTTTTTAATAAATTCATTTAAATTACAGATCCCACCCTAAACACTAAACACTAACTTTACTAAACACTAAATTTAAACTAGTTCTAAAGAAAAGGGGAAAAATATCTAGTTAGAATAAATAAAAAATAAGAAACTATAAATAAGAAATTATTACTAAAGCCAAAACAAAATCATGGCATGAAGTTTAATAAATCAAAATAAAAAAAACTACAGTGCTCTCAACCTTTATTTATATTTAATAAAAATTTAAATGTAAATACATTGCAACTCTAACTTCTTTATTATATGCCTTCATTACTGCTAGAACATATTTCGCTGCAATACTTTTTTGTTCTTCATTATCTAAATCACTATTAAATCACAAACATTTTGATTAAAAGTAGTGCTTTTAACATTTTTAATATAACTAATTTATTTAACACAATGAATTAAAATTATTTAAACAAAAAAACTTGTAACCAAAGCTTGAACCCTAGACTCTTCGATTGTAAGACCGACGTCCTTACCCCAACGCCACCGGTCACATAAATATATTTTAAATCTTAAATTTTTTAAGAAAAAAAAAACGAAAGTTTCGGTCAGTTTTCTGCCTGCGTACTTTTTCTTACAAATAACAATAAAATGAGAATAACGTGAAATTATACATTTTGCAGTCATAAAATTTGTCAGAGAATTAGTCAGAAATAATAAGTAACTTAAAGCACTTTGAAACTTGGTTCTAAGAGGTGGAGTGTATGCCATATGTCACCTATATCCTCTATAGCCTTTGGAGTTTAATCCACGTATCATCTTGTTTATAATTGCAAAACGGGGAGCTCGTTAATACATTTTTTTTGTTTACGAACAATATTTTCTTTTCATTAAATTTATCTTAACACCATGTAGGCTGAATCACTTGCCAATTTAGAGGCATAAATATCAATATCTTTTTCCTTGTTTACAACACTTTCGAATTTTTATTTTATTAAAATGATTTCAAGGTTTTTCTTGAAAAAGTATTAAATTAAAGAATAAAGTAGCGGTATGTGTTATTTTCCTCGATTCTCGAATAATTTTAGAATATCATAAGCCTTACTCATTTAAAGATCATTTCCAGTGGTGTAAAGCAAATCTAATTTGTCCAGTCATTGGAGTAAAATTTATCGTCGTGTCTGTATGCAATACATAATAAAGAGCTTATTTTAGCTACAGCTAATCTTTAACAAGTAATTGATAGTTACCATTCAAAATAAGTTTATGCTGTAGTAATACCACTAATACATTTTTCATTATAATTGCATTTATAACTCTTTCTTCTTCCAGTTGAGTAAGAGTGTCGTGACATAGAATTCCAAAAATATCTCCCGTATTTCAGTGTATTATAATCGGGTTAGTTTAAGTTCTTAAGAAAGAATTCTACTTGTAACCAATCTTTATAAAAGGCACAAAATATCCCTGTATTTTGGTTGTGTGTATTTTTTGCTTCTTTCAGCAGTGATTTAATTGGATTTACTTGCATGTTCTTAGAACACAATAGTAGACCAATCCATGTAGTAGACAATAGTAGACCAATCCAAATTTTATAGTTTTATGAAGTCTATTTTTTCGAATCTCCCATATGTTCAGGTTAAAGCGAGGACAAATTAATCCTTGTTGTATGTATCTATTATATGATTTCAAGGTTTTTCTTCAAAAAGTATTAAATTAAAGAATAAAGTAGCGGTATGTGTTATTTTCCTCGATTCTCGAATAATTTTAGGATATCATAAGCCTTACTCATTTAAAGATCATTTCCAGTGGTGTAAAGCAAATCTAATTTGTCCAGTCATTGGAGTAAATTTTATCGTCGTGTCTGTATACAATACATAATAAAGAGCTTATTTTAGCTACAGCTAATCGTTAACAAGTAATTGATAGTTACCATTCAAAATAAGTTTATGCTGTAGTAATACCACTAATACATTTTTCATTATAATTGCATTTATAACTCTTTCTTCTTCCAGTTGAGTAAGAGTGTCGTGACATAGAATTCCAAAAATATCTCCCGTATTTCAGTGTATTATAATCGGGTTAGTTTAAGTTTTTAAGAAAGAATTCTACTTGTAACCAATCTTTATAAAAGGCACAAAATATCCCTGTATTTTGGTTGTGTGTATTTTTTGCTTCTTTCAGCAGTGATTTAATTGGATTTACTTGCATGTTCTTAGAACACAATAGTAGACCAATCCATGTAGTAAACAATAGTAGACCAATCCAAATTTTATAGTTTTATGAAGTCTATTTTTTCGAATCTCCCATATGTTCAGGTTAAAGCGAGGACAAATTAATCCTTGTTGTATGTATCTATATTCCACTAATTCATCGATTTTTAGAGGTGAATTCAAATTATAGTCTTGAGTGTTTAAATATTCCTTATATATTCAAAATATTTAAATATTTTCTAACTACTTATAAATATAAAATCGAATGTTTGTCTGTAGCGTAGGGACCCTTTAAACTGTTTAGCCGAATGTCATAAAAATTTGGATATAAAAATTTTTGGGAATGGGGTGCGTTTATAGGCTCATAATTTCGCTCCAACAGATAGATCCCCAATTTGGGTTGTGATGCAAGTATTTAAACTCTTTATTTCAAGATAATAATGAATGATTTCAAATTTGGTATATATTTTGCCCTTTACCAATGCAGTTGGTCTATTAAAAAGACTTGGAATTTGTTAACCCATATCGTCACGATTATTATTCAAAAAAATTACATTAACTTCAATGAAAAACTAGAACATATAAACAAAACATTGGATTTTAAAGACATTATATATTAATATAAATATTTTTAACGGATAACTTTAATATAACTAGAAGAATGAGAACGTATAAACACAATAATATAGTACAAACTTATAAATTTTAATAAAACATGTTTTGATCTAAATTTTCCAGCCCACCCAATTGTATTTTTTTTTTTTAAATTTTCCAATTTAATTTGTGAGGCTAAAGCGACAAACAAATTTGAACAAGGACGAAAATGCCGAAAGGAAAAACGACAAATGATCCGTTTTTATAATAAATTGTATTTCTACCTCATAGCTTGATCAAACAAATCATCATCAAAATATTCTTTAAGTATATCATCAAATTCATTATACTGATTTATATTATTTAATTTTCTCTATTAGAAATTGCAATTATTTGTTTTGGTCGGGAAAAATAATTGTTTTAAAAATGATTGAAAATGAAAATTAGCAAAACAAGGAGTAATGCACAATGGAATTTAGCACATAGTGCAATATATTTTTCATCTCTTAGTAAACTCACTTCAATTAAACAAATTTCGTTTGGCACTGCAAAATTTTTGTCGACTTTGTTTTTTTTTTTTTCGTGTTCGAGCATTTTTTTGATTATTATTTCGACAATAAATACTCAATTGAATTGCAAGAGCTTTTCGAAATTCTAAATTTGACCCTACTTTGTTTAAATATAAATATTTCTATTGTTTAGTACAAGAACTAAATTATCCACCAGCGCTTGCTGCGACGGCCAATTGAGTTGGTACTTTTCTTTTGATCAAACTTGTCAAAACCTGCCCTTCTTTTTGTGTATTGGTCCACCATTTATGGGCATTTTATACTTATTTTCTTATCATCCTTTTGTGTTCTGGGATTGGAAATTGGGGAGTTTCATTTATTTGTTTTGGTACACACCCCACATTATTTTTAATCCTCCATTTATAATTTCCTCTTCAAATATATATTATCATATATTAGCTCTTCATATTATCTTTCATGATCTTCATATTATCTTTCAGCAAGTGTTACAAAGAAAAGAAATAGTCAAATGCAAAATGAATATTCTTTCTCTTTTCGAGAAATTTTGACTACAGATGCTCTCAAATCTCGCTCTGGTAGTTCTTTGGATTTGCCTGCATAAATTTGATATTTGTGTAAATAACCTGTTTCGGAGCCACACGTCGCCCATTCTGTATATCCCTTTTAATAGGTTTAAGGGACATAAATTGCTTTAGTTCGATCGGCACTTGAATAGAACCATACATTCATCTATACTTTGTTGGAAAGTTGCTTTTGCTGTGTTTTCAAAAGAATTATTGGCTTTTTCCAAAAATTGGCGAACTTGCTACAATATTTATAAATGCTTTGAATATCGAGCTTTAGGAATTCGAATTATTTTATGAGCAGGAGTTTTTAAGAATTGTGTTGGTATATTTTGTCAAAGTTTTCATTTTAGTGTTGTCATTCAAATAAAAATTTTGGAATGTTTATTTAAATCGATTCAAGGACATAAAATTTGCTATAGGTTTAAGGTAAAATAAAGAATCTTATCACCAATACAATTCATGTGTCGATAATGGATACAATAATCGAAAAATTTAAAAAATATATTCTATTTATGTCGTAGCATCTATATTGCCAATGTTTTTAAAAGGGTTAAAAAAAATTTTTAGCGAAGTAAAATCGTTTTCTGTAAGCGCTATATTTCACTGTTACCATTAGTATTATTATTATTTACAACATAATTATTAGAACTATCTTGGAAAAAAATTATTTTTGTTGTTAGAAAATTTATTATTTTATTAATATTATTACTTGTCATCATAGAAATAATTATTATTAAAAAATTCTCATTTTCTTCTTTTTCATCACTGGAGTCATGCTCTTCTTCAGTACTTCCATTATAATCAGAAGTTAAACAAAAGTTAAGATCTGCTACATATTCTGAAAACTCGTCCAAAATACTACAAACTTCTTTTTGAATTCACATCTTCAACATTTGCATTTTTTCGTCACATATTGTTTTTAAAATATTAAAATTTAAAAAAAAAAAGATTTTTGCTTTAAAAAGAAAATATTCTGTCTCCACCACAAAACCTATTTCATAATTTGTAACATCCTTCACCGATAGTTGCATACATAAAATAATTTTTATCAAAACAATGAACGCTTACTAATTAAAAGAAATCAAAAATTAGTAGTATCCTTTTAATTTTACTTACAATCTTTATTTTTCCAAATACCAGTATTTCGTTTACGACATGCAGACTTCTTCACTGCAGACTTCTTCACTGCAGACTTCTTCACTGCTAGTATTAGACTTAATTTAGTTCTACAAATTTCGATAGATGTCACTTTTAATTAAAAATTAAATTAAATACATACTTTTAATAAAAGAATTAGCCAAAAATTATAGTGCTTCGATTTTTTAAACAATAACAAATATAAAAAGAAGTATTAATTAGTAGCTTTACATGACTTTACTACAAGACATTAAAAGAACCAAATATATATTTTTTAATATAATAATTTAAGAATAAATAATTAAATCTCGTTTTTACATATTTCTTTAATAATACAAATTCTTATTTTGCATTTATATATATGTATTTGTTTTTAATAAATTCATTTAAATTACAGATCCCACCCTAAACACTAAACACTAACTTTACTAAACACTAAATTTAAACTAGTTCTAAAGAAAAGGGGAAAAATATCTAATTAGAATAAATCAAAAATAAGAAATTATAAATAAGAAATTATTACTAAAGCCAAAACAAAATCATGGCAAAATTATGAAGTTTAATAAATCAAAATAAAAAAAACTACAGTGCTCTCAACCTTTATTTATATTTAATAAAAATTTAAATGTAAATACATTGCAACTCTAACTTCTTTATTATATGCCTTCATTTTTTTATGTGGCTACTGAAGACAATCGACAGATAAAAGACCTGAAATGGGATTTTTTCGTATTTTTATATTGTATTAAAATAAAATGTAAATTTTTTAATAAAAAATATATTAATTAACAAAAAAAGTGAAAATAGCTTTAGATTTTTTTTAATAAAACAAAATTTGTCGGTCTGTGATGGCATTATCAAGAAAAATAACATCCAAAATATATGAAATTAAAGCCCACAATGGGAAAGTTACTTGTTTAGATTTAGGTGAAACGGGACGTGTTTTAGTTACCGGTGGACAAGATCGAAATGTTAATTTATGGGCAATTGGAGAGTCGGAATGTTTTATGTCATTACCCGGTCATAATGGGACAATTGATTGTGTTAAATTTGCATATAATGATGATTTCGTGTATTTAGCTGATGATATTGGTATTATAAGAAGATGGGATCTTAACGCTCAAACAATTTGCTCAACTCTTAATGGACATATGAAAAGTGTCCGTACATTAGACTTTAATCCATCTGGTGAATATGTTGTTTCCGGTAGTAATGATACCACAGTCAGATTGTGGGATGTGAGAAATTAAAATCGTTGCATTAAAACATATAGAGGCCATATAGCAAATGTTAATTCTGTTAAATTTTCACCTGATGGGCTATGGATCGCTTCCGCTGGTACCGAAGGCTCAGTTATAGTTTGGGATATACGGAAAAGTAAACAAATTATAGAATTTAGTGAAAGAGCTTCTCCTGTGACATGCATTCAATTTCATCCAAATGAATTTTTACTAGCAGCTGGACGAAATTATGGTAGCGTGTATATTTATGATTTGGAAAAGAATATTTTAATTTCTAAAAGTGAGAGTTCCAATCCATATGGTGGACAGCCTGTTAAGTGCATTACTTTTAGTGAAAATGGCGAGTGCTTGTTTGTTGGAACAGCTGAAAGTATTTCAATTATTGGATGGGAACCTACAAGAGAGTTTGATAAAATTGATTCAACATGGAGTTTTTTAGGAGATGTTAAAATAGTTAACAGAGAAGTGATTTGCGGAACATATGATAGAGATGTGGTTTCAATACATGCAATGCCTATAGATAGATTAAGTCCATTTTATGTACCTCCTATAATTAAACCAGTATCTAATAATCCACAATCAATTTCGCAACCAGTTTCGATTCAATCTGTAATAGGTTCAACTCCATTTTCATACAATCAATCAACAAGGAAAAGTTTTTCACGGGGTACTCACAAACTTACATTATCCGTAGAGGCAAATAATAAATCCAACAGTTTAAATAATAATATTAATAGAAAACCGAATAGGTTGGTAGAAGAAAATGAAGATAGTCCAAATCCAAGTATTGATGGTGGTATGTCATCTTCTCCCAATCTTAGTATTGAAATAATAGATATTGAAGATCCTCCTTCGAGGCATACACATATAGATCCAAAAGTAGAAATTGTTTCTAGAAATTTAAATCAATTTCCTTCAGTGGCTCCATTTACAAATAACATTAATAAATTTGATAAATATAGCAGTTTTGATACATATTGTAGTAATTTTGATAATGATATTGATTCCTTTACAAACGATAGTTTCAATGATAGCAATCCGCCTATCATATCAAATTATGAACCAGCAGAAACAGAAGATTTTCCTGTCAATAATGCAAAAATGCCAGATTATGCTCCTCGGAACGATAATTTTCAATCGAATTTACAAACTTCAAATAAATTAAGTACTAGTAATAAATCAATTAACAAATCAAAATCAACAGTATCACTAATATCTCAGCGAAAGAATAGCCAACCTGCAATTCCAGTTAAAATCCCAGATCGTTATTCAGGGGGTACTTTTTTTGGTGGAGGATCAAATCGTGTGTCATATTTACACTCTGTTAGTTCACTAGATTTACATAAAATGGATGAAAATATGTCTATGACGAAAAGATCAACAACACAAATGTCAATTTCTGCAAGATGCAAGAGGCACTCGAAGGGATACATCGGCAAATAGTGAGAATAATTTCACGAATAGACAACATACTAATGGCAATAATCCAAAATCATCAAAAGAGTTTACAGTTCAAATTTACAACAAAAAACAACCGCCACCAATGAGATCAAAAACATCAATTGATTTAAGAAGCAGATCAACGACGGCAGCAATACCACCTACGCAGAAAACTCACACATATTCCGCTGATGACAGTACGGACATGCAAATGTTAAGTGCATATCATAATCAAATATTTCAGGAATTAAGTAACAGGCATGCGACGCTACAATTAATTAGAAATTCTACAAGATCACAAGATATTGTTGGAGCATTAAAACAGGCTATCAAAACCGGTCGAACAGTTTTTGTTGATTTATTAGGAGCTATTTTAGAAAAATCGTCCACTTGGAGTTTAGATCTCTGTTTACTTTTGCTTCCACAAATTTATGAATTACTGCAAAGTGAACATAAATTTCATCATACTCGGGCTTGTGATACATTACGTGTTATTTTGAAAAATTTCTTGCCAATAATACAGGAAAATTGTGATCCATGGTCATTGGCAAATAGTTTAGGTGTGGATGTAACTCGAGAAGAGAGACAACGTAAATGTCTTGAATGTCAAGAATGGTTATTAAGAATAAGAAGTATACCAACAGATACAGAAAATACAGCTAGTACATCATTAGCACAATTACAAAATTTAATAACATTTTGACATAAATCTCGTTTTATATTATTAGATAATTCAGCTTCACTTTTTATATGATAGTAAGTGCATATTAGATATTGGAAAAAAAAAACAAAAATGAACCAAAATTCTTTTTAATTTTAATTATATTCAAATAACTTTCTTTTCTTTCAAAATAAATTATTTTTCGAATAATATTAAATAATATGAAATATACATAAGAAATATCGGAAAATTTAAAAAAAAATTAACATTCAATTAGACAAATCAAATTATTCTAATTAAATCCACAAAATTTAATTCAAAATAAAATATTCTAGAGTAAAAATGTTAAATTTTAAAATTATTTTACTTTTGAAATCCCGAACTTAAATTTAAAAACAAATCTTATCAGCAGCTAAAAAAAATAAATAATAGACCGTTGTATGCAAAAATCAAATTAACTTATCTTTGGTCACCATATTATTATTTATTTTTTATCAAAAGTTAAATGAATACAACAAATTAAAATATTATTTTTAATTTAAAATAAAAACTGATTCACTAGCAATATTTTATTATGAATTCTACTATCAAAGTTTTCATCCATGCTTTTAAAGGAGTACTTCAAATTTGGTTTTGATAAATGAATATGACGCATATTATTTAAATAAACTTTTATTCAATTGATTATTATGATTTTGTTATTCAATTTTCGTTTGTTATCGTAATTACCTTAACGTACAGTCAGTAAATAAAAAAAAACATTGTTAAGCATTAAAAGATTAATTTTACAATTTATATTTCGTTTATTTTTTTAATTAATTTTCTGTGAATGAAATTATTTTTGTTATAATTATTATTTCACATTTTTTAATTATGTTCTAAAAATGATTTTTTATAATTTATTATACTACAAATTCACTATATGATACCATGTTCTTCCTGAAGTTATACTAAAGAAATATTAAAGCTATTATTGTTCAAATTTCGATGCAATAAAAATATTGTGGTTTTTGAATTATGTGATAATCTGAAGACTAAGGTTAAGCAGTAAAATTTTCTAGTGCTTAGTGTAGAGAAATTTTTATAAAATTAAATGCAGTGCCTTCAATTTGGAATTTTAAAAATTTAAGAATAATTAGGTTAACAAACTAAAATATGTGAACTCATATATGTATTTTGGTTGATAAAACGGGAAGATTATATAGTATAATTTACTGAATATTGATGAAACATAGTTAGTTTTTCACTTACAATAGCTTATTTAATTTCTGTTGCTTTTTTTTAACATTTTGTTTTATATAAAAAAAAGCCTTTAAATTAAAAGTTACGAATTCAATATTTTATATAAAATTTTTTTTTATGTTGTTGTTTCTTTATTTTATTATTATTTTCTTTGTATTTATTTGTATATGTGTACAAATTTCAACTGCCTTGAAATAATTAAAAAAAGAGGAATTATTGAACATTGCTTATTTTAGTGTATTAAAAAAAAAAATTTGAAATTACAATAAATTAAATGATCTGCTTAAAATTTGAAAATTTGAAAATATATTTAAAATATATTCATTACTGCTAGAACATATTTCGCTGCAATACTTTTTAGTTCTTCATTATCTAAATCACTATTAAATCACAAACATTTTGATTAAAAGTAGTGCTTTTAACATTTTTAATATAACTAATTTATTTAACACAATGAATTAAAATTATTTAAACAAAAAAACTTGTAACCAAAGCTTGAACCCTAGACTCTTCGATTGTAAGACCGACGTCCTTACCCCAACGCCACCGGTCACATAAATATATTTTAAATCTTAAATTTTTTAAGAAAAAAAAAAACGAAAGTTTCGGTCAGTTTTCTGCCTGCGTACTTTTTCTTACAAATAACAATAAAATGAGAATAACGTGAAATTATACATTTTGCAGTCATAAAATTTGTCAGAGAATTAGTCAGAAATAATAAGTACGTAGGACGCAGGTAATAAATCTAATAATTCAATGTTTTTATTTAATAAAGTGAAAATTCAACATTATCTTAAAAATAAAAATTCAAAAGAGAAACAAACATTCAAAAAAATTATAAATAAATTTAGCAAACATATAATTTTCTTTCAAAGATTAATATAATATATACATCCTAAAAAAAAATTTAAAATTCCGAAATTTGACTATGAAATTATTTGTTATTTATAATAACCTGTGCAATACATTATCTATAAGGCATACATACGACCTAAGATAGAGTATAACTCTCACATTTGGGCTGGCGCTCCCCAAACTTCACTACGTTACCTGTACAAAATCCAAATTCGCGCCTAACGCCTAATTGGCGACCCTTACGTCCAGGTTACTTTTACTACTCTTAGCATTCGTATTAATATTAGAGCTTTAAATATCTTTTTTATAGATATGTTGTAGGTATTGACACTTGCTTTATTGAATTAAGATCAATAATGCCTCCTTTTAAACAATCCCAACGCAACACCAGGGAGGCCCCAAGTGCTCACTTTTACACAGTGGAAAAACCTAGGTGGCTCAAAACTGATTATGGAAACTCATTTATTGTGAGAACTGCTAGGATGTGGTGGAACATGCTTCCATCCAATGTGTTCCCTTCTGACGGAAATAGACCTTTATATAATTTGCAACGTTTTAAAAAGAACTTAAATAAGTTCGTTTCTGACCTACCACGCAACTTTCCTCTTCTATCCTATTTTCCTTCTAACTCCTTAGCCCCATAGCCAAGCCTACATATCTATTTTTTAGCTATGTTTTCGTAGAGTTTGACTAGCGTGTAAAAAAAAAGAAAAAAAACAAAAAAAACCTGCGTATGTTTGACACAATAATATCTTTTACTCATTGCACAAATTTTCACAACATTCACTGTAATATTGTTTTAACATACCACTTTTTTGAATGTCAAATATGATATCTTCGTCTCTTATTGTTTAAGTTATTAGGCTCTTTTTGAATTACAGTCATTTTTGACAAGGTTGTACTAAGTATATTATTTATTGTGTTAATAGTTGTTTTTGCTAAGTGCTTAGTACTTTTTCGTTGAATTAGTAAGACTATCTTAAGACCAACACCAAGTCTTATTTTTTTGTAAGCTTGCCGTATATTTTGAAATATTATTCGTAGCTCTTGCGCAGACATCAATTGAATTATAAAACTGTGCAACCGACCATCTTTTAGTTTTTCGTATAGCAGCAAATAAATGTGCCATTTGATCTAATGTCCCAACTTTGTAGCATTATAATATTTCATTATTAAAGATTTCTTTTTATCTTCATCGCCAATGTAATTGTTGTGGTGCACTGTGGATACTAATATTACAGCTTTCTTCTTTTTAGAAACATAGCTTACAAGAGTGGTTGTTTTCTGAAATCCAAGTACACTTGAATCCATTGTTCGAAATTTATTTTTAAAAAATTTTTGTGGGGCACCGTTTGTTTTTAATTCAGCAGATATAAATTAAAAACAATTATAAATATTTTTTCAATATGCACACTTATAACTAAAATTTATAGCAAAAATTGTAATTTGACATTGAGTAACCTTGTATTTATTCTAATTAGGTATTGAAAACTTTTATTCAAAAACAAAATTTTTTGATAAAAACAAGGCGACATATTATTTTTGATTGTACATATTATTATGTAAGCTATTATTAAAGCATGTTCTATTTATAAACATATATATACGATATATTATTTAACACAATTATTCATTTTGAAAAATTTTCACGTTTTATTTAATTTTTGTTCCAGTGAATGCATTTTATAAGAACTTTATATGATTGGCTCAGAAGCAGAGTGGCCTAACCCACATTTAGTTTATTCGGAAATAAATGCATTTTAAAATTTTAAATATTTGAAAAGCTTGTTAAATCCTTTATTTTTGAGCAAATTAAGTGAAACAAAAGCTAGTTATTCTTAGTTTTTTATTTGCTTTTCACCAGGTTTTTCAAATTTCAATTATCCTTAACAAAAAGTCCTTTTTTGTAGGTTAGGCCACTTTGGCATTATTCTAAAACGAAAATAAATACAAAATATGGTGGCTTAGGCCAATTTTTTAATTTTATATTCTTATTTATTTATTTTTTAACAATATTTTTTGAGCCTCTAGCTAGATATTAAATTTCTTAAAACAAAGTAATTTAATTAGAAAATAAATTCAAAGATAAATTTCAATAAAAAAATAAGGACAAAATCATTTCTGAATATCTCAAACAGAAAAATTTTCTTCCGGGTTAATTGAATATTTAAAAAAATATTAAATGGAAATGGTTTTTCAAACTTTAACGATTGACTTTGAACAAAAAATACCTTGACAGGGGTTGGTGTTCAAATTATGATACATCTGAAGTTTGATTAGACTGCGAGTAATCAGACTAAGATCTTGCACAAAAATCTAAATTTAAAATTAAAAAAATCGCAAAAGCTTTTAAATAAGCAATAATATTATGTAAATGCCGGGAGAAGTGAAAAACTGCGGTTAATTTTTCAATCACTAATGATTGTTATAAGCCAATAATATAGATAATTAAACATTCAACTTGCACTTGAATTTAAAATAAGTTTATTACGCACATTTAAGATAAGGAAAAAATAATTTTAAAATTACTCAGAGTTAGGTACCTAATATGATCGGACTAACTCAGAAATAATTGATGAATTATCAAATGGATTAAATTGGTATACCAAATTTTCTATTTATAATGGTATTACACATATGTATGTATATATATGTATGTATAATATATATATATATTCATTTTTAAATATGCGTATATTAATATATTTTTAAATAAAATTGAAATTATAAAAAAATAATAACAAACTGAATTCCGTTAATAGAAGACGTTGTTTAATGCAACTAAAATGTAATTAATTGCAATCAAAATTTAATTAAGGATAGGTTATTCAAGTCCATTTATATATTAACGCACGTGCGTAAATAAAATATAAATATAAGATATAAAATTATTGTGAAATTGTTATTTCAATTTGCTTTAATTTTAGTTTTACTGTTTACCAATACATTATTTTTTCCAAAAATGTTACAATTGAACACAATATAGTAATAAAACTACAATGCACTCCATAAAATATTTGAAATTTTTTTTAAAGCCAAAGTGGCGTGGCCTAACCAAAAATGTGGATTAGGCCACTTTGGATTTTAAAATAATTTTAAATATTAGAAAGCCAAAATAATTTTTGCTATAAATAATAGGGAAAATCCCATTTCTGAAATAGCAATTTAATACCATCGATTCTAAAACGCTTATACGATCGATTAAAACAATAAAAAACATTTTTTTTGTGTGTGGGTTAGGCCACTCTGGTGTTGACACACTCATTATTTACTACACTTATTATTATAAAAATCATCATAAAAATTAAAATTAAGTAAAAAAGTGTATTTGTAAAAGTAATTGTTGTCATTATTTGTCTGATGTCATTTAGTGATTTCTGTATAAAACTTAAATAAGGTTTACAAAAATTATAAATTTATGCTTTGAAAGCAACAAGAACTATAAATCAAATCCCTTTTTAATTTAGCATCCTCTGATTCTGAAATTTCAATTCCACCTAATTCTTCTTCCACATTTCTGTTTTCTAAATTATCCGGAAAATTATAACTTTGTTTTTCATTTAACATAATAAAATTGTAGACACATACATATGCTACCACAATGTATTTTAAATGTTCTATTTTATGAACTTCTACATGATGTAAGCTTCTAAATTTTGATTTAAGAAAACGAAAAGCCTGTTCAACAACAACTCTTGATGAATTTAAAGTTTTGTTATATCTTCGTTGGTTTGTGGATAAGTGATCATTGTCACGATAATTGACTAATAAATAAGGTGCAAGTTTATAAGCAGAATCGCCAATTACAATACAAACTCGCTAATTGCATTTAATTTAAACCGTAGTCAGATGCAATTATCGTAAAAATGCATTTACCGAATGACCATTTTATATGCTTTTAAAATGTAAACCGAATGATAAATCTTAAACTTTTATGTTTGTTTAAAGTTTTCTTTATTAAAATAAATATTTTTTACTTTAATTTTTTTTATTAATTAAATTATAATTTTGTAAAAAAGTTTGAAATTTTGGTTTGGGTTGTAGACGTTGTCTTCAAAAGAATTGCCTTCTCTCTTAATTTTTGAATGGTCATCATATCTTCTACCGGTATCTCATTTTGATCACACCATTCAAGTCATTATTTTTAAAAGTATAGAAACAAATTTAAAATTGTTTACCTCTGGAACAAAATGTTTTTCGAACCATTCTTCAAATAAAATTAATTTCATCCCTGCGTTTTTATTGGACCTTTAGATGAGTGGATTATTTACAAAATTTTAAAGAGCTCTAGGAGCCTTGGCTTTTCCAATTATGTATGGGGTAAGCTTATGTAAACCTGTTGCATTTGTACATGCAATAAAAGTTATTCGCCCCTTGCTTACTTTCTGCCTGGAGCAGTGTGTTCTTGTAAATGTACAAGAGTCTTGTTTGGAAAGAAATTTCCAAAATAACCCTGTCTCGTCTGCGTTGTAAATCTGATTAGGCGTAAGATTAAGGTTATTAATTTTGCTATGAAATTCGGTTACGAAAGGATCAATGAGTTCTTTTTTATTTAAAAGCTTTTCACCAACAACTTTTAGGAGTCTGATTCCGTTTCGGTTTTCGAAATTAGCTAGCCAACCGTTACTAGCATGGAAACCCCCGCCAGGTCTTTCTTTAATTTGGTTAAAAATTATCTTTGCCGTAGCTATTAAAATTTCGGCTGATATCGTAATGTTTTTATCACGTTGGTTTGTAAACCATTTATAAAGAGCAGCGTCCATTTTGGGGTACTCAGCAATTTTCAATGTTTTACGTTTACCGGGACCTACTTCTGAATTTTAACATATTCACGAATTTTGCTCTCATTTTTAATAACACGAGAAATTGTTGTTGGGTTCACATTATATTCAACTGACAGACTCTTTGTTGAATTACCTAGAGAATGTTTTTTTAAATTTTTATTTTTAAACTTAAAAATTTAACTCAAAACTTCTTACCCATTGAATGTTTTTTCAAAATTTCAACTTTTTGCTTTAAACTTAAAAATTTTACAGCTTTTCTATAAACTTTCATCTTACTTCACTTTTTTATGACTTGAAATTACAAACAATTTCGTTAAAATGCAAACTTTATTCAAATAAAAACCCATTACACAAAACATAGAATAGCGGTCAAGAATAAAAAGTAAATGAATCGGTGTTACGGCTTTTTAAAAATCTAATTGTAGTAGTTAAATTTCAAATAGTATTTTTAGAGAACAACGTAACTTTCCCTTCTTGTTTTATTAAATTTGAAATTTTTACATATTTATTCTCACGTAAACATTGTAATTATTATTATTTGATGATTACTAATGCAACTAATAAATAATATTATACTTGCTGAAACTACTAGATTAGAATTTGAAACTAGAAAACATTCAAATGAAATAAAAAAAAATTATGCAATTATTGAGGTCAAAATTTTAAGTTAATGCAATTACTGAGTCTACAATACAAATTTTAAATAACATGCAACAATCAAGGTTTGCAGTTATCAAATGATGTAATTATCAAGTTTGTACTGTATATGTGTGTTGTAAGGAATCACTAGTTTTTTTTCTTCCAAAGCTTTACCTATAGGACTTTCAGCCCACGCATATGCGTCGTGTGCCCGACCTTGCCAACCGAAAAAAATATCAGTAAACACGTATTGGCTGACACAAATTCCCTAAAAATGATTTAAAAGAATAGGTACAACATTTTGGAACTCAAATTTTTTGTAAATAAAAAATAAACTATTTAAAAAAATGATTGTTTATGTAACAACACCTGGAAAGCTTTGTGTACCTGTATAGATGTGACAAAAAATAACTGTAAACCAAAAATGATAATTATTAAATTTTATATCTCGCAAATTTTCAAATTTTTGAATTACAATAGCAATTTCACTTCTGGAAGGCCATTTGATAAACGTTCTTCTTTTGTTACAAATTAATTTGCATGTTCTCTAAACTACAATGTAAGAGTAATCTTTTGAAATTCCGAATCGATCTGCTATTTGCCTATATGACTCTTGAGTTGCCGATTTCCAAATTGTTATTTTGAACGGTTTTTTTTTGCAAGTAAGTGCTTAGTCCAACAGGTAGGAGGATTATTTTGTCAATCAAGGTTGATAAGTTAAATGGCGGATGAGCTGTACATAGGGTAACCTCCAGATTTAATTCCAAAATTATCTGATATAATAATATAATATTAACGGGTTCCTTTCTCATGGTATTTATTTTTTAAGTATGTATTAGATTTAAATAAAACAGAATAAATTTGAATTATCTTGTTTTTTATTTTAATTCACATAAGCCTAGAAATTCTATCTCTAAATCGGCTTCCTTCGTTGAACAAATCAGTTGAAGTGGTATTAGGTATTTCATTATCACCGTCTTCTGCAACATTATCATTGTTTTCTTCTTCAATTTCAATTTCAGGAATATCCATATTGTATTTTAAGCAAAAATAATGTAATGCTGCACATATATTTGCTATTTGTGTAGCTTTTTCAGGGCTATAGTGTAATTCTTTAGCTGAAAGCAAACATCTAAATCTACTTTTTAACAGCCGAATAGTTCTTTCGACAATATTTCTCGCTCTAGAATGCTTCGTATTGAATCTGGCTTGTAATGATCCTTCCACAGCATTACGATAAGGTGTAAGAAGGTAAGGTGTAAGAGCATAACCACCGTCACCTAAAATCAATTATTTGAGTTACAATAAAATACTACACTTTAAATTTACTACCACGAAGTACAACATTATTACGGTGATTGAGATAATCTTCGTGTATTTTATTTTTTAAAGCTGACATATTCCAAATAGTTGCATCATGTGTTGCTCCAGGATTTTTTGCGTTGATAAACCTTATGTTCATTAAATCAGTGGTTCTTAACCTTTCTATACTCGCGGCCCACCAAATACTTCAAAATTTTTGTGACCCCCCATTTTTTAATAATAATTTATATTTATAAAATTACCTATAATAAATTTATTTTTTTATTATTCTTTCATTTTTTTATATAATAAATATAAAACATAATTTTATTAATTCATTATTTATTTAAACAACATTCAAACTTCACAATTAATAAAAACTCATTAATTTTTATGAAAAAACAAAATAAAGATTAAAAAATAAAGCATAAAAACTCATTAGTTTTTAACAAAATATAATATAGGAAACATTTAAGAATTCATAGAAAAAAAAATATTCTAAAATAATTTAATGCGATTTCTGCTGCTGAATATCCTGAACTAATTTGTTCAATCGCGGTTCAATTGTTTGTAATGCTATCCGCATGCTAGCATCTAATCGCAATCGATTGCGTTTTTTTGTTTTTATATCCACCATAGTTGAGAAGCCCTTTTCACACAAATATGTGCTAGCGAAAGGCAGCAAATTTTGCATTGCTTTCGAAAAACCAGCGTGGGATATTCTGCATTAATTTGTATCCAAAATTGGGACACACTTTTAGTTTTGAAAACTGAATTCAAATTACAATCATTTATTAATTCTAATAATGTATCTTCATCAGCTGATGATAAATTGGTATTTTTATAATTGTTGTATGGATTTTGTATCCAGAGTTTTGTAATGTGACTTTCATCATCAGGAAAATTGTATCAAATTTTTCAATTAATTTTAAAATATGACATTTAATTAAGGAATTTACATTTTGTTTCTCAAATTGAAATTTTGAATCAGAGATTAATTGTGAATATAATGGAAACATTTCATATATATTTGAATCTATTCTTTGGGTCCATCTTTGTAATTTCATTTTCATGCCTCAATTTTATTATACATATTAAAAATATTAGATTGAGATCTTTGCATAGATAGATTCAACTGATTAAGAATTGTAAAAATATCCGCCAGATACGACAGTTTAGCAACCCAATTATTGTCATTAAAATAGCTTGATAGGCTGGATTTTTTATCATTTAAAAATAGTTCAACTTCTAATCTCAATTCAAATAAACGAGTAAATATTTTTCCTCGTGAGAGCCATCTCACTTCTGTGTGAAATAAGAGAGAAGTATGATCTGCGCCAACTTCTTCACAAAAAATTGAAAATAATCTTGAATTCAGTGCATTTCCTTTTATGAAATTTATAATTTTTACTGAAATCATCATAACTTCATTCAGTCCTGTACTCATTTCCTTGGAAGCTAATTGTTCCCTATGAATGAAACAATGAGTAGTTATTATATTTGCATGCGCAACACGTTTTATTCTCGATGTAATGCCCTTATGACAACCAGTCATAGATGCAGCGCCATCTGTGCAAATCCCCACACAGTTTTTCCAGAGTATGCCATTAGTATTCAGAAATGAATCGATTTTGTTAAATACATTTTCACCTGTTGTAGCTGTTTCTAAATCTATGCAAAAAAGAAATTCTTCAGATATATCAATTTTTGTATGATCAATAAATCGCACGTATCCTAAGCAGATGCTCTTGTTAGCAATATCAGTAGATTCATCTATTTGCAATGAAAATAAGGGAGAATTTTTAATATTGCTAGTTAACTGCTCCTGAAGATCATTCGCTATCAATATAGTCCTATTACAAATTGTATCGTTTGACATAGGTATTTCTTTAATTTTGTTTGACACAAATGGTTCAAATAGTTCTTTACAAATATTAAACATGGCAGGTTTTAATAACTCTTCGGCTATAGTAAATGGTTTTTTTGCTTTAGCAACGTGAAGAGCTGTGATAAATGAAGCTTTTAACAATTCCTTATTTTTAGTAGTTATCACATTTACGAGTGTCTTTTGATTTTTTAATTCGTGTTTTTTTCTTATAAAAAAATCCTGGGTTTTGTTTTTATATTCTTCGTGCTTCGAATTTAAATGCCTCAACAATTTATTTTTTTTTTTTCTTTATTTATAATATAAATTTAAATATACATACATAATTTATCTTTTCAGTACATAGTAAATAGATTGAGACCTATGCCTAAGGCAGTGCGGTCATATAATTTTTTGTAAGAATTATTTAACAATAGAATAAGAAAAAGTAAAACAAAGCAAAAAAAAAAAAAAAAGAAATTTAATGATATTCATTTACAAATTTTTCATAGGATTTCATCATAAAAATTTACTCTTTTTTTGTATAATTCTTCATATTTTAATTTATTAATTTTTTTTTTATATTCTTAAAACAGCACAACAAAGAAAATAAAAAAAAAAAAAAAAAATTTTAACTTATTTGATTTATTTATGAATGTTAGTTAGTTAATGTAGGATTTAATTATTAGTTTGTTAGTATTTCTAGTTTTATTAAAATATTATGTACTAATTATAGTGGATTTAATCTTTTGTGTAAATAGATTAAGGTTATTAATTAATTTTATTTGTTCTGGAAGTTCATTATAAACCTTAAGGCAATTATATAAGCAGTTATTCTTTTGATGTGATGTTCTAAAAAGGGAAAGGTAGAAGTTCGATTTGTTCCTAGTATTATGGTTGTGTATGTCAAAATTCCTATTTAGAATGAAGTTATGTTTTAATTGATTGTTAATGATTTTGTACGCAGTTTTATAGAGTTCCATTAATATTATGTTTCTTAAGCTTAGATATTTTATAGTGTATATAGAATCTGTTGGGTGTAACAAGGGCAAGCCTTGTGCAAGCTTAACACATTTTTTATGCATTTTGTCTAGTTTATTTAGATGAATTTGTGGAGCTCTACTCCAAATAGGTAAAAGATAAGTAATATGTGATTTTATATACGAGGAATATAATGTGTATATCGATTGATCCGAGAGGAACTTACGTAATCTTCTCATCAGGAATATGTATGGAGTTATATTTTTGATTACTTTTTCAATATGTTTATTCCAACTTGATTTACTGTCAAGTAACAGACCTAAATAATTGAAGTTATTGACTATTTCTACATTTACATTATTATATTGAACGGAATTAGAGAAGTTAAGAATCTTGTTTCAAAGAATAAAATTTTGGTTTTATTTAAGTTTAATAGAAGTCGGTGCTTGGTTAGCCACTCCTCAATTAGCAGTAAATCGTGTTGTATAGATAGATGAATATTTCCCTTAGAATCATCTGCATATTTTATTACCGCATCATCTGCGAATAACTGAATACAACCCTTTAATTTTAAATGAGAGATGTCGTCGATATATAATTTAAAAAGAAGTGGGCCCAAAATGGAACCTTGCGGAACCCCTTTTGATATTATTTTTTCATCGCTAAAGTTATTGTTTATACGAACCTTTTGTTTGCGACCTTGTAGATATGACTGGAAGAATTTTAACTGACCTAATGTGAAATTTAATTTCTTAAGTTTTAATAGAAGAATGTCATGGTCGACGCAATCGAAGGCCTTTTTTATGTCAAGAAATACACAGGTAACGAATTTACCGTTATCAATATTTTTGGAGATGAAGTCATTTAAAAAGAGACAGGCAGCTGTTGTGTTAGATTTTTCTTCGAAACCAAATTGTTTCTCACTTAGTATAGGATTATTTTTAATAAAATTATTAAGCCTATTTTGAATGACTTTTTCGAAGATTTTTGAGAAACTAGATAAAACAGATATGGGACGATAATTAGAGCAATCTGTTACAGTTCCACCTTTATATATTGGTGTTATAATGGCTGTTTTTAGCGAACTTGGGTATGTGTTCGATGTGAATGTATTATTAATATGCCTGACTAAGGCAGGAGCTAGATGATCTGAAAATTTTTTTATTAGTTTAGTTGAAATATTATCGTACCCCGTAGCAGCAGCTGAATTGAGAGTTTGAATGATTTTGGATACTTCATCTACATTAGTTGGAGAGAGGTCAAAATTACTATAAATATTTCTTCTAAATTTGTCAATGTAATCAAGGTCAATGTTATTAATAGGGATATTTATTTTTTTTGTAATATTAGCGAAATACTCGTTAAAAGCAGAAGCAATTTCGTTTTCATGTTCAATTACTTTTGAGTTATGATGTATTACCTTAATAGATTGGTTTGAATTTACCATACTAGAATTGAACATAATATGTTTGTAACAATCCCATAGCTTTTTACAATTTTTAGAGTTATCAATCACTAAGTTAGAAAAATAATTTTTTTTTGCTTTGATTATTAAAGTTCTCACTATAAGTTTGTATTTATTGTATAGAGTTTCAGTATGGATATCATTTGGGTACTTTTTTTTGAATTTAAATAGCGAATCTCTTATTTTCATTTTGTCTACTATTTCTTGAGTAATCCAGGTTTTCCTCTTCTTATTTTGCTTTACGGGTACTGTTTGGGTGTTCATATTTCTGATACTTTTCAATTTCACAACTAATTCATCAAAGCTTGTGTAGGATTGTAGGACATTCCAGGAGGTATTTGAAATTATTCTTTCATAGTTAAGAACAGTTTTATAATAGGTTTTCCCCTCAGTTATTGGATTCAGACTGGTGGTTATAAAGAACATTTGATGATCAGACAGACAAGAATCTAAAATATGAAACCAGAATTTATTCTGAAAAATATCGGTTACGAAATGATCAATAATTGTTTTTGTATTTCTACCAATTCTCGTAGCAAAGTTTAGTTCAACCTTGTTGCAAATTAGGAATCCATTACTTAATAGCGCGTTTGAGTATGAATTAATTACTGCTCTATCTGTATTTAGTAGATTTAAATTAAAGTCACCTAGAATGTAGCTTTGTTTGTATTGCAATGTTATATAATCTATTTTGTCAATAAAGTCGTCTATAGAGGTTTCGTGTGCTCTATATACCCCAAATATATTTAAGTTTTGTTTTGTAAGCTTAACCCCCAAAATATTACTTCTTTGAAACTCTTCGCAGTATATTTGGTAACTATTTATATCATTTTTAATGTAAATCGCAACCCCGCCGTATGACTTATCTCTATTGGCAAAGTAAGCATTATACCCTTCAATATTATAAAATTTGTTTTCTGAACTATTTGGTTTCATTGCTTCATTGGAGAGAACTACACCGCAAATGACGCATTGTGGTTTTGTAATTCCTTGAACTTCTATGCTTACGAACCCATATTTGATATAATCATGATCGTATTTCCTAATTTTACATTTATTTAATTTTATACCTTTAGTTTTAGGACATGTTGTTTTTTCCGTTGCATTTTTCATTGTATCATCATCGGAACTTTCACTAGTATTTTCTTCACTATATTTTCTTTTTGAAGGTCCTGACTCCTGGTCCGCGATTAATGACATTAAAAAAATTTTGTAATGTTCCTTTCTGTTTTTTGCTCATTTTTATGGGTTAATTATAAATAATTAAAACTAAACACACAAATAAGAAAGAAATGCACTATTTATTCGAACCAAAGTCGATGCTAAATCTAAACTAAAACAAAACACTTAAAAACTCACGTGAAGATTTTGCATATCTTTTTTTTTTTTTTTTTTTTTTTCTTTATTCAATTCAAAATATAGTAACAATTCATATTTAATTTAATAATATAAGTATTAATGTATGGGTAATTCATTATATAAAGTAATAGTAATATTTAAATAACATATACTAAAAAAAATATTGTTTTTTTAATGACCCTAGCCTTAGCTTTTTGGTCTCGTAATTTTTTAAAATTAGGTTCAAACGTCAGACAATATCAATATAAACGAAACATTATGTATTTAATAGGTTTAGAGATTAAAATCAAATAATTAAAATTAAAATAATTAAAGTTAAAAAAAAAATATATATATATTCAATTATCTTTATTTTGCACTAAATTTTATTATTGTTCTCACATTCTTGTGATACTAAAATGAAAGTTTTTATTTGTTTTTTAAAAATTGTAAGATTTTCAATTATTTTTAATTCGTTAGGTAATTCATTAAAAGATTTTAGACAATTGTACAAACAATTACTTTTTTGCTTATTACTTTTGAAAAGTTGTAAATAAAAATTTGCCTTGTTCCTAGTGTTGTGACTATGTATATCAATATTCCTATTTAATATAAAATTATGTTTTATTACATTATTAATAATTTTGTACGCCACTATATTAGTTCTTTTTTACAAATATTTGAGAAGCTTAAATATTGCTCTGTATACAATATTCTTGTTGGAAATTTTGTAGGATAAAAGTAAATTATTTTTACAGCTCTTTTATGTAGGATATCTAGCTTATTTAACGCAAATTGAGTGGATCTACTCCAGATTGGATTGAGGTATGTGATGTTAGATAAAATATACGAAGAATATATAATATAAAGAACTTCCTTAGAGAGTAAATTCCTAAGCCGTCGTAGGATGAAAATGTAAGGGCTAATTTTCATATTAACGTGTTCAACGTGCTTTAACCAATTATTTTGGCTATCTAAAATTAATCCCAAATAGTTGAAAGTTTTAGTTATCTCCAAATTATAATTTTTGTAAGATAAATTAAAATTTCTTAAAATTTTATTCTCAAAAATTAGGATTTTTGTTTTCTTAATATTTAACAAGAGTTTATTCTTATTAAGCCATTCCTCAACGATACTTAGATCATGACTAATTGAACTTTTTAAGGATTCTTCACTATCTGCAGCATATTTGATTACTGCATCATCAGCATAGAGTTGAACAGTCCCTATTAATAATAACCGAGATATATCATCAACATATAATTTGAATAAATCCGGGCCTAAGATGGATCCTTGCGGAACTCCTTTTTTTACTATTGTAGCGGTACTGATATAATTTTTTATTCGAACACTCTGTTTCCTGTTTTCTAAATACGACTTGAAGAAATTAATCTGATCTTCATTAAATTTGATCATTATAAGCTTATGTAGAAGCACTTGGTGATCAACACAATCGAAAGCTTTCTGGAGGTCCAGCAAAACACAAGCAACATATTTTTTTCGATCTATATTAGTGGTAATAAAATTAGTGAGTTCTAAACAGGCAGCAGTAGTGTTAGAGTTTTTTTCGAATCCAAATTGCTCTTTATGCAAAATTGGATTTGTTTGGAGAAAAGAATCTAATCTATTTTTTATTATTATTTCAAAGATTTTTGATAGAGCACTTAAGATTGATATAGGACGGTAATTGGATTTGTCTGTTGCAGAACCACTTTTGAAAACTGGAACAATAATTGCCATCTTTAAGGTCTCTGGGAAAATTGAATTTTGAAAGGATTTATTTATAAATTTTACTAATATTGGACTTAGATGTAAGGAAAATTTTTTTATGAATTTAGTAGATATACCATCATATCCTGTAGCTGCAGATGATTTTAACTTATTAATAGCTGCAGTTACCTCTTCACAGTTTGTTTGCATTAGGTTTAAACTATGGTATATATTTCTAGGAAATTGCCTCAAGTACGTGTAGTCAATCGGATCAGAAGGTACATTTAATTCCTCTGTAATATTTGTAAAAAAATTATTCATTAATTGCAAAAATGTTTAAATTTTCAAAGCCTACTACTAAATCAACAACAAGTTTATTCTTGTAAACAATTTTTCTTAACAGAATCAGTTAGAATTATAATTTTTTTCATAGAATTACTTTGGTTGGGGTAAACGGTAAATAATTAAATACTGCTTTATAAGTAGCATATTTGCATTCATTTCTTCTGTACTAACAAAGTTATAGATCAATTTTCTTTTTTTGTATTCTGAAGGAAATTTTGTATAATTTAGCTGCCCCTGGCAAACTTCTTACGGACCCCCAGGGGGTCGCGGCCCACCTGTTAAGAAACACTGCATTAAATCATCACATACCTAAAACACAATATTTTGTAATGTAAGTTAAAAATTTTTTTCTAAATTCTTACAATCATAGCATTTACACTATAAAAACCTTTTCCATTATAATATAAATGCCTAAGGTCTTAGCTAGGACCTATAATTCTAATATGGGTATCGTCCACACACCCTGTTATGTTTGGGATCCTGAATTTTTCATAAAAGTGTAATTTTGCTGCATTGGGTTTGAATTGTCCCTCAAATTTTTTCGTATTAGTTTTATTTGCAAAACCTCTTCAATTAATACTTCTTCGTCTGAAGAATAATAGGCCTCCACTGATGACATATCTAATTTATTAAAAACAAGTGATGAAAAAAAACCAAGGGTTTTTAAAAAAGCACATTTTCAAAATTATATTGCATTACATACTGCTTTTAACTTTGGAAATATTTACTTGGAAATAGTTACTACTGACTTATAAAACTTACTGCTAACAGTAAATTTTTTATTTAAAAGTTGTTATAGCCCTTCAATGGGGAAGGTTGCCAAATTTCTCAAGAATCTAACTTCAGCCCCCCCCAACCCCCTCATCCTCTAATTTTTTAGGTTCTAGGAATTAAATTGTGAATTACACAAAAATTTGGAATTTTACTTAGAATCTTATTATCTAAGCAAAAATGGGTAAAACTAAGAGAATCTTTCTTCAATTTAAGGAACCCCTTTTAAATTTAAGAAAAACCTTTAACATATGTTAAAATATAATGTTGGACCTTTAAATTTTGTATATTAATAAAAAAAAAATAGGACAGGTATTCAAGTTACAGGTGCTTAAAAATAGCATAATTTCAATTTTCGGGCCCTTATAGCTCCTAAACCGGGGGATTGACAAAAAAATTTTGTTAACAGACTCCTACTATTTTTTTAGGATCTAACTTCTCCCAAAATTTCAAGATCCTAGCTTGAACCGTTTAGAAGATATGTGGGGCCAAAAATTTTGCAACAATTGAGTTTTATATAATGGTAAATTTTAGTACCGTTTGGCAACCCTATACATTTAAGCGACATATTTTTGTAAGGCCTATAAAAGCAGCTCTCAATTTAATATAGGGCTTTTTTGGAGTTTTCAGGGGCTGTAACTTCGTCACCCTTCAAAATTAAGAAAAACCTTTGACACATGTTGAAATATAATTATAGAGCTTTGAATTTTGTCTATCACTAAAAAAAAATTTGGACAGGTATTCAAGTTACAGGTGTTTAAAAATAGCAAAATTTCAATTTTCGGGCCCTTATAGCTCCTAAATAGGGGGCTTGACAAAAAAATTTTGTTAACCGACTCCTACTAATTTCTGAGTATCTAACTTCTCCCAAAATTTCAAGACCCTAGCTTGAACCGTTCAGAAGATATGTGTGGCCAAAAATTTTGCGAAAATTGAGTTTTGCGTATTGTTAAATTTTAATACCGTATGGCAACCCTAAACATTTGCCTTGTAAAAATTTATAAAGTTTATGAAACCAGCTATCATTTGCCGTTTTTAGATTGGAAATATATCTAACAGAACTCTTGTTATAACAATTTAAATATAGGGCTTTTTGCAACTTTGGGGGGCTACAGAAAAAAATTCTTCTACGAAATTATTTTTTTTGCAAAAACTACCCATGGTTAAAATTTCTTTTTTCTATTTCAAACGGTGTAAAAGTTTTTGTAAACATACGGACGGACGGACGGACAGAGTGAAGCTATATAGGCACATTTTTACAAAATTTTTTGAAAATGTGCTAAAAATTGCAGAAAAACGAAATAAATAATACAGTTTTCAAATTTAAAAATGAATATTTACCGGATTTGGATTTTTAAAATTTAAATTTTGTTTATTTGTTTTTACTTTTTTTCAAATTTGTTATTTCAAATAAAAAATTCAAAAAAAAAAATTTATGTCAATTATTCACAATTCACAATAGAACATTTTTTAAAAAACTTTTATCAGAATCAGTTCACGATACTGTTTATGATAAATTTTATCAATTATCACATATGTGATAACTGACATCCACTATAAGGCCCATACATTTTAGGTAATTATATAAATATGAAATATAACAAATACATTAGTTCAACAATTATAATTTTAAGGTGATGGAGGATATCCTTTAGAACCTTGGTTGATGACACCTTTTCGGCATTCATTACCTGGCTCTCGTGAAAGAAAATATAATGAAAAACAGGCATCAACAAGAAACATCATTGAACGAACTAATGGAGTTCTTAAAAATAAATTTAGGTGTTTACTTGGTCTAATATAAATTCAGCTGCTGTCTTACATAACATTTGTATCAAATACAAAATTGAAAATAATATTGACCAAAACAGTATTCCAGTAATACTTCAAGAAGAAGAAGGTACATCAAATATAAATCGTGACGCAGCTGAAATTAGAAATAAAATTTTTAAATTCCTTAATTTTATAAAAAAAAAAAACATTTTTAACTTTATTTTTTAAACTTCATTTTTTATTTCATTTATTAACATTAGTTTTAACTAAAATATTTGTACTTCATTCATATATAATATTAAAATAACATAAAAATTCAAAATTGTTTGTATTTCATTCATTAACGTTATTTTAAATAGAATATTTGTATTTCATTCATATAATATTAAAATAACATAAAAATTAAAAATTATTTATATTTCATTTAACGTTTGTTTTAACTTAAATCTTAAATATTAATACTTCATTTCATATAACTTATTACTAAAAAACAGTCTTTTATTTCAATTAAAATATAAAAAGTCATCATTATTTCTTAAAAATAAGATAGAATATCTATACTTATCACCAAAGACCGGATCTTCATGCATTTAAAAATTGCAAAATATGCGCATATATATGCACCTAAAATTATGAAAATATGCACTTTATATGCATTTAAAAATTCCCATAAAAACTGAAATAAATTAATAAAATAACAATACTTTAGGGTTAAATTTATATTATATTTTAGGTTTTCTTTAATTAATTCAAATTTACTATAATACATATATAGCCAAAAACCGTAAAATTATAATAAAAACAAATTCAAGTTATATAAATATAAAAACAAACAAACAAAACAAAAAAAAACATTATTAAGCAAACTAAACTAAACTAAAAACAAATTTTTAACTTTAGATAAGTAAATAGGTACGTAAGTTAATTAAATTAATTGAGAAGTTTATTGCACTGGATAACAATGTGGTGTTTAATATTGTTTTCTGACATATTGAGTCTTCTATCTGTAACCAGCTGCTTATAGCTTGAAAAACTTCTTTATTATGAGTTACTTTAATATTTTCAAAAAATTATTAGTAATTTTATAGACTAAATTATTTTTAGCCGAGGAGTGTCAAATCAGGTGGAAGAGCCTGCGAGATGCTTTTGGGCGGGATCTTCTAAAAATAAAAAAAGAAACCAAGTCAGGAAGTGGGGGAGACGATATGCCACGATGGAAATATTTCCACAGCATGCTCTTTTTGAAAGAGCATATGAACCCTCATCGAAGGTAAATAATAAAATATTAATAATTATTTATATAAACATTATATGTGCATACATACGTATTAGATTAGGTAGGTATGCATATTTAAAATATAACGATTGTTTTAAATATGTAATTTAATAATAAAATTTTTTAGGACCATTTCTAATATTGGAGCAGCTTCGTCAACAGCAGAGGAGGTACATACTATCAGCGTTGGGGTTGGAAGAATATCTCCAGGTGAAAATTCAATGTATGTTGAAGAAACACCAATACTGGAAACAGAAAGTATAATCGAATTTTCACCTGAAGAAATTCTTCCAACGCCAACACCGACACCAACACCACCACAAAAAAGGAAAAGAAATAACCAAGACAGCGTTGATGAAAACTTTATGGAAAAGCGGTTCAGTTCAACAACAAATGTTGAAGAAGACGAGGAAATGGACGGGTTTGTAAAGTTATTGGTAGCCAAGCTAAAAAAATTTCCCCTTAACTTAAGGGACGAAGTGAGGCTATCAATCTTAAATGACGTACAGGCTAAGTATTCCAATTTTTTAATGCAATAAATTTACCTTTTTTACAAATTTTTTTAAATTAGATTTTCTCTTTTAGATATTAGTTAAATGGAGCTTAGAACACTTAATTTAAAAATGCATATTTTATACGTTTTTTATAAGATATTATTTTATTTTAAATGAATATTTTTTGTTATGTTTTTATTTATTTTGTACATAATTTATTTGTTACTTGTTTTAACTTAATAATTTTACCTAATTTAAAAATTTTTTTGTTATGTTTTTTTTATTATTTTTATTTTAAATTGAAAAATGAATGTATTTTATGTTTTTTATATAATTTTATTTTATAAAAGAATTAAAATTTTTTTGTTTAAAATGGATGTTTTTTAATTAAACCAAAAAAATAAATAATATTTACTAAAATTAATTAAATTTTTCATTAAATACAAAATACATTATTCAGTTTTTTCCTTCAATAAGATTTGTACAAGTTTAGACTAGTTGTCTAAAATGTCTACAAATAAGATTTTTTGCCGGAACTAAATCTAATCTATGATATAATAATCCAAAATTAATCCAAAAAACCCAAGTTCATAATTTTTCATATTTTCCAAACATGCTTGCAAATTCCTTAATCCTAAATTTTCCTTGAAAATAGTGTAAATGATTCCATTTATTAATCTACAAAAAATAAATAATAAAAATTATATATATTAAAATTAGTTTAAATTTTTTGCAAAAAAATATGTTCTGATAATTCTTCTCTCAGTTGGAAAGCTCTCCTAGGTGCATTATTTGATGATAAAGTTGAACAACTTTGCAGGGGTTGAATCTCTCTTCTCCATAAACCTTTAAAAAAATTAATATTATTTTCAAAAATAACTATTATTTATTAAGAATATTTAGTTTTTACAAACCTTCAATAACTTCATCTCCATTATAATTGTCTACCAATTCCATCGGGCAGTACGTTCCATCTGTCATTTTTAAAAAATTGTGAAGCACCACAGTGGCTTTAACAATTTTTTCAGCGGCTAATAATATAATACTATATCCACCTTCAAAAAATAATTTTTTATAATATTAAAAATACTAGTAGCACTTACCTTTATAATTATAATACATAGAGCCTGAATTGGGGGGACAAGTTATTGCAATGTGCTTCCCATCAACAGCACCAACGCAATTTGGAAAATTCCAAATATTTTCGAAGTCTTGACTTATTCGTTCCCATTCATCCATATTCGGTGAAGATATATAAATTTCCGCCAGATTACCCCAAATAGCATCGCAAGTTTCCATGATGATATTTCTTATTGTACTTACACCCATCTTGAACGTCAGAGACAAGAACTGTCTACTTTCACCATGAGCAAGATATCTAAAAAGTTTAGTAATTTTTTTTATGAGTTTAGCTTTCTGTTAAATGATTATACATATATATAAATTCTTACATGAGTGTTAAGAAGAGCCGACATTCTGGAGATATAGGCTTTCTCATTGAAAATTTCTCCAGTTTTTCACGAAGTAGATTAAGTAACACGTCATAAGTTTGGCTACTCATCCTAATCGATTTAAAAAATTGATCAGGATCCTTATTTTTACTAAAATCTGCATGTAGCGCCGCGCGCGTAGCAATAAAACAAGCGTAGTATTGAAGCGGCATTATATTTTGGCCTATTAATATTAAATTTAAACAGTTGTTGAAAAATTGAACACAACATAAGTCCGAAGTTTTCAGTTTTGTTTTTAAATTAAAAATTATTCGAACTGCGCAATTGAATAAATACAACATTTGCGTTACGTTTCGTAAATCGTAACGCTTTAAAGTACAATTGCTTAAAGCAAACTAAAAATTTTATTTAAAAGCTAAATTAATTTTAAAGTCTATAAGAATTTTAAATATTTTATAAATAAATATATTTACAACTAACCTATTTTAAATTAATTTGAGTTTTAGTATTAATTTATAACAATGGCAGCCCTTTAGAGTAAATACAGCGCCTCTTCTGTTTGAATCTAAAAGTTTTTTTTTAAAGTTTGACAACACTACAAAGCGACAAAACTTGTTAAAAAGTGGGAAAGTGGAAGTTTTGAATTTAAAAATGTAAAAAAAAAATTGTGAATAAACTTTTGTAAATTATAATTAATTAAATAATAAATTTCAAAAACTTCAAAATGTGGAATTTAGAATTAGGATTTACTGAGGATGAAACTATACATGATGGATTTTGTACAACGACATTATTAAGATTAAATTTTTATACATATTTTTACACGTATTTTTTTAAATATACAGATTATTCTATTTTATAGATAAAAAAATCCCCAAACGTTAAAGCTATTGTGGAAAATAAAACAATAGCACTATCAATTGATAAAAGTGTTTTTATATTAGAAAATGAAGATATTACAAGTAATCCCAAAAATATTACATTTGAATCAACGATTGATGCACTGTCAATATCAACTAGCGGCGATATTATAATATGTGCCTTAAACAATGGACATATTCATGGAATATTTGCAAGAGGTTATCCGGTATTTGATTTAACAATAGAAGATGATAAATCAAAAATTATTGGAATAGAAAGAGATTTTGAAAATAATTTTAAATTGTTTTCTTCAAATGGGAACGTCTATTTATTAAGCAATATTGATGAATCTCAATTATATTGTAGCAAAATAGGTGTTGTTATCATTGATGAAAATATTACTTTTGAAGAAGTTCTGTTAGAAAATGTTAAACTAACTAAACTACCAAATGTTTATAGTTTAAATGAAATAACGTCTTATTGTTATTTAAATTTAGCAGATGACTTGGATCAAATGCAAGAAAACTTTTTATTTATTTCTGGAAGTAAAGATTTTATAAAATTTCAGAATGAAAAGTTTATCACAAAAATATTTTTACCCCAAGAATATGATGGTATTAAAAGTATTTATGATTTAAATTCTTATGTAATTGCATTAACTAATAGCGGTGAAATTCTTGAAATTTGCCCGTACACTAGAACATTTTTCAATGGTTTTACAGATCATTTAGATTATAAAATAAAGGAAATTATCATTATGGAATCTAATAATGAAACAATTGAACTCTTAATGCTGTGCGAAAAAAAAGAAGATCAAAAGCATTCTATGAAGATTGTAGAATTTCCATGTAAGTCACTTTAAACAAAATTAGAAATGAACTATAAAATTACTAATAATAAATTCCATTTAATTCTTAGCTTTTAGAGTAATAAATGAAATCTATCTTTCGAATTATACTTGGCTCGTTAATCAACCTAAATTGGAATTTTATTGTTCCCTTGTGCTATATCTTTATTATTATTAAGAAGTTCAAAAAGTTTAGCATATTGGGTTTGGTTCGCTGTTACTCTTGCCCTTTACAAAATAATTTTAGAAAATAAAAATGTTATTTTTAAAAAAGGGAACAAAAAAAAATACTTACATTTTTAAAATTTTTATTAAAATTTTTGTAAATAATAAATAAAACTGCAAACAAAGGAATTCAAAGCACTACTACGTATGAATATTTCTTGCGTAGATTATTGACATTTAATTTACGCTACGTAGGAATTCAGAATTGCCAATCTACGCATTTCGAAAAAAAAATTTACTACAAAGGAATTTAGGATCAAGTTTGCGTAGATTCTACGCAAATTAGTGTTACCTTCAGAATAGGGGTGTATGTCTATAGGCTTTCCATAACGTATTCTATCCATCGTCTCATCGTCAGTTAAAAAAGTAGTCATTTTTGGTCTTTTAAGTGTATTTAACTCTTCTAAAGGAAACCTAACAACACATGGATGGTTTACTTTAATGACTTTTAGGTTTTGGCATTTTTACAGCGTGGTCGAAGGGGTCTATAATAGGTCCTAATTTGGATTTAATCATGTTTATTCCGTTTAATCTATCACTCATATCATGCCGTTTAACCAAAGTGGTTTTCTCAGCATCTATCATTTGTATAAATTGACAAGGGGTCAAGGTAGGACAACCAGGTCTAATGTCATTTTCAGTAGCTACACCATTAGTGTAAAATCCATTAGTAGATGATTCAGGGTCAACATTTAGAAAACTAGGTTGAAGGGATATATAAAAGTGTTTTCTATACCCTCTTTCATTTCTATGAGTGGCTAACCACTGGAACCACGTGTCTATTATATTGAATAGAATTTGACCATAAGGAGTTAAATCATAAATATCCAATGATTCTATTAATTTTCGTAATGCTATAGAATCCCCAGTCAGTTGCTTCAGCAACTCTTTAGACAGCCCAGTAACAGGTGCTAACAAATCAATAGCACGTTTGAATATATTAGTTTCCCTCACTCCTACTTCTAAATCCCCAAGGGATGCACGTATACGATTCATCATTAGTTGTATAATAGGCATTGTCACCTGCAATACTGAGTCGTAATCTCCATCCGGTTCTTGTATCATTGGGACACTATCTACGTCACTAGATGGATAAACTAATAAGGAATGCTTAAAATTTGGATCAATTGGTAATTTAATTTTTACATTTTCGGGTACACCACGGTATTCACTATCACAATATGGAGACGTAGCAACAACATAAGATCTTTTTAAGAGAACTGAAAAAACTACCCTTAATCTAAGGGGTACTAATAATGAAAGCGTCACTAATGGGTAATGTATGTGAATTAATTCTGTTAAGGCGTTCATTATTCTGGAGGCAATCTCTCCACTAAAATTATCTATCACGGCTTGAGAATAAGGTAGTACTGGGCTTATTAAGTGTCGAGAAAAGTTTGAATTCCCTTCATCAATGGTCATATCTAGTTTAATCATTTCATTTATCAACCTATGCCCAGTCTAAGGTAATACCAATTAGATCCAGATAGTACATGGTTGATGTTAATCTGATCATTGGATAATCCACCATAATAAATATTTATGAAATTTCTCTCTGGATCGGTTAATGTAGCGTAAATGTGTAACATAAAGGATAATCTATCTTCACGTGAAAACCAAACAGATGGTAGAATATTTAAATCTAACTGAGGAATATTGGCGGCCGCTGGTATAGTATAAATTTTTGATATAAATAAGGCGTAGTAATTATTGCAATAACGTCTTGTGTTAATATCTACTACCTCGGGAATAAATACTACCTGCATAAGCACGATTCCGAACATCATAGATAAGGTGAAATAACTGTCTATTCGTAAACTGGCCATTGTAATGGAATAAATATTAATGTTACTACATACTTTCACCTGTTTTAATATATCAGAAACCTGATTCGGTTCTATTGTAGCTATTACAGCAGTCAAGGGGTTCTTAAACTACTACTAATCCATCATTCATCACAAATAGTACGATAAGCAGCTTCAGGATTTTCTCCATCTATAGATATCCTTATTGTTCTAGTTATACCATCATCAGCTCTCATCGTGAAAAGTCGAGAGAGGGAGTAAATTCCTCTATTAAAACCGATTGTTGCATTCGTTGGAACCCTAATACTATATGGGGAGTATAACTCCAAAGCTTCCGATGATTTATATACGAAATAGAAAACATTATTATATAAGCGTATTTCCTTTTGAAAATCGATTGACTCATTGTAAGACATATGTAAATTCTCGAAAGCGGCAAGCATATTTTGATTTATAGTCGCTTCATCCGATGTAATAGGAAAATGAAAGATAGAATAGTTTTCTTTTGGTTTATAAGATCTACCGCCAGGCTCTCTAGTGTAAGATATACGATATATAGATCTAACGGCTTCTCTGACAATAGGGTTATCAATGTGATCGTCTGATAAAATTTTGTTGCCAAAGGCATTTTTACTTAATATCTCCGTTCCGAAATGGTAGGCGTCTTCAACTGAAAAGTCGGACAATAAGGTAACTTGATCTAACGATAACTTAGTAGCTAATACTAAATCTTCAAGTAGAGGTAGATCTGCTCCCTAATTATATTGATACAAATATTTTGGTTTTATGAAAATTATTACTCTAGAATTTTGAACATCTTGTAATGCGTATGAAATTCTCCATCTAGGATCCATATTTGATATTTTAACATCCGTCAACAATATTAAATCATCAATAGATTTAGTTTTACCACTAACATAATTAAATTTAATAAGGTTACCTCCTTCTGCAGGTCTAGTTAATATACTTTCAGTAGCACGAATAGTTGCACCAGTTGCATTTTTAATCACCCATGTAAAACTAGCTCCCCGTTCTATACTTTCAACAACTCTTGAATCCATTTCACTTATATGCTTTGTCTAGAGGAAGTTTTCCAGGTAAAAAAGTATTGTCAGAAAAAACATCTATCAATTTCTAAAATAAAGTTTTATATATACAATATTTTTGCAGAAATTGTTTAAAAAATTTGTTCGGGCTAAATAATCTTTGTGGGGTAAATGTTCTAATCTACATCCTAATAGAAGATTTTCTCTCTTTCGTTCCTCATATATCCTATTATATATTGAATTAGTTTTGGAAAGATAGATGTTAGAGTTGAAAACTTATTTTTTAATCATACTGCTGTTTTTTCTTAAATAATAAAATACGGAAAAAGTTATTTTGTGGCAGTCTTCGGCTATCACAATCAGATATTGGGCGGTAAAGAATATAATAGTATTTGTTTCTTATCACGGAATTACTTTAGTGCCAACCCAAATGAAATTAATGCCAATCAACGAAGAGTATTACTAGTCTGGTTATTTATAGCATTTGCTGGTCAAATTCAGGTTTTTACTAAATATATTCCGATATTTACTAAATATATTCCGGTATTTACTAAATATATTCAGGTTTTTGATAAATATATTCAGGTATTTACCAAAGAAATTCCGGTATTTACCAAATATATTCAGGTTTTTGATAAACAAATTCAGATATTTTTTTTTTAAATTCAGATATTTTTTTTTTAAATTCAGAATTTTTATTTTAGTCTAAAAAAAAAATTTCTTCAATAACAAAATTAAAAATTATTCAAAATTACAAAAAAAAATATTTTCATAAATAACAAATAAAAATTATTCAAAATTACAAAAGCAAACATTTTTCATTAAGAAAAAAAAAAATTATTCAAAATTACAAATTAGGGTAAAAAATCATAAAAATATTTTACAAATAATTTTATATCATTTCAATATAAGTATTTCAAATCAGCTAAGGTTTTCTCCTGCAATAGCTGGACCAATTTTCATTATCATATTAAAAAACCAATTATTGCAATCACAAGCACCTATTGAAAGAACCCCTTGACCTATTTCATAAAGCAAATCATGCTGACCTGGCACTGCTAAAGATTGTCTAACGCATAATTTTATTTTTGAAAAAGCGTTCTCGATGGGGTTTAACATCGGAGAATAAGGTGATAAGAACTGTAGGTTTAACTCAGGTGTTAATCCTACAAGTTCGCGAACTGCAGGTGTTTTGTGGACTCTGGCGTTATCCATTATGAGTAAACTGTCGCTCAATCCTAATTCTGCTAATTTTTCTTTTAGCTCCCTAATAAAAATACAGAACCTTTCAGAATTAGTTGTGCCTGTAAACAATAATATATATATATGTTAAAAATATAATAGTTTAAAATAGTCAATAATAATACCTGCCGAAATTAAGGTATAGTGAATAATACGTTCATTATTCATCGCAGCAATAAGACTAACATTTCTACCCCTTATTGTAGGTACAATAACTTGCGCCCTTGTGCCCTTTTTGGATCGGGCCTGCGATCTTCTCAAATGTAGATTGAATCCACATTCGTCAACAAATATTATTTTTCTCCTATCTTCTGGAGCATTACGAGAGAAACTAATAGCATATTCTTTACGTTTTGCTATTGTTTCTATTGAATTAAGTCTGTCTAGTTGAAAACTAGCTAATTTTAAAGTTATTTTTAATTCTGTAAGTCCTCTATTAATTGTAGTTATGGAAATATTAATATTTTGCATTAATAATTTCCTCTGTATTTCTTTTAGTGTTATTCCGGGGTTATATTCTACTTCTTTTTCTATCAATTCTAAAATTTCTGCCGACAGTTTTTTTTGTCTTAATCCCCCTCTTTTTTTCAAGTCTAGTTGATAATCATTTTCTCTATACCTGTATTTTTAACAAAAAAATTGAAATTGTGGAAATTGAATTTATAATATACACGTAACAACATAAATAATTAACTATACTGACTTTTTTATAATGCTAAATGCAGTTTTTGAATTAATTCCTACTTTTGTAGCTGCTGCAGAAATTGATTCACCTTCTGAATACAATTTTACAAGCAGTTCTTTTTGTGCTCTTGTAATGCAAGAATATTTTTGATGATTTCGACGATTTGAATTTAAATTTAAACTTTCATCTAAAGTACTTGCCATATTTTGAAAAATCAGCCACAATATTATTTGAACTTTACACTTCAAATTAAATGATAAGAATACTACGTTAATACTTTTAGAAATTTTTTGGAAAAATTAATTTATATTTATATAAATTATTTAATTAGAAAACAGGTTATAGTAGTAATATTTTAATTCCTTGTAATTTGATGCTATTTCTGCAGAGGTATAAATTACAAAACAAGTAATGAAATTTGTGAAGGCACATTCTCAAAATAAAACATAAATAATTATTATAAAACCAGTTTTCTAAAAAAAAAAATTATTGATAGGGTGCTCTCTAAAGTCTAAAGAACATAATATTATTATAAAAAGTCGTATTGAAACTGTTTTCCAATTTCTTTTTCTATCCATAATTTCATACTTTACCTTTAAAACATGTTATAATTTGGAAAAAACTACCAGTAGATTTAAAAAAAAAGTACTTAATAATAGAAAAAAGTAAACTAAAAATTTTTCAATTAATGTAATTAAGAAAAAAAAATTTAAAATTTAATATAATTTAAAATTTTATTTCAATTTTAATTTTGGATTTTTTAATGCAATAAAGTATAATATGCAATGTCTTTTTATGTTAGCTAGTTTTTATACCTCTTTTCTTGATTTTATTTTGTTATCTCTTTCGACATCAATTAATAATATGTTAATTTTTTTTTTTGTTTATCCCTTATGCCACCGATGAGGATTGAATTAAAACTAAACAATACCTAAACAACAACTATTTTTAGCCATACTATTTTTTTCAAGTGCAGAAACATTTGAAACGAGAATACGATATTAAAGGTCTTTAAGAGAATTAAAATAAAGTAATAATATGTATCAAAATTTGAAAATTATTTTTGTTCGATTTTTATAATAATTTTTTCCGAAATAAGTTTGAATAATTTTTATTTGTTATTAGTGAATTTTTTTTTTTTAATTTTGAATAATTTTTAATTTTGTTATTGGAGAAATTTTTTTTTTTTAGACTAAAATAAAAATTCTGAATTTAAAAAAAAAATACCTGAATTAAAAAAAAAAATATCTGAATTTGTTTATCAAAAACCTGAATATATTTGGTAAATACCGGAATTTCTTTGGTAAATACCTGAATATATTTATCAAAAACCTGAATATATTTAGTAAATACCGGAATATATTTAGTAAATATCGGAATATATTTAGTAAAAACCTGAATTTGACCAGCAAATGCAATATATTCATATATTATATTCATCACTATGTCTGAACCATCTTGGTTGAATATCAAAATGGCACAGTTACATCAATGGCAACATTTACAGCATCTATTCCAATCCTTATAGAAACGTTGGAATACTGTATATCTTAGATTACAACAGCCTTCGAAATAGCAAAAAAAACAAATTCAAAATATTCAAATTGAAGATTTGTTAATTTTAAGAGAAGAGAATCTACCACTAACATTACATTCGAGTACGGAATTCGGTTACTACGCGTCGCGTTATAACGAAAATTTCAACTTTCAAGCGGCCATCGCAAAAATTTGTATTTTAACTATAAAATAATTTTCGAAATTATTCTGTCATGCTGATGTTCAATTTTAATTTCTA
Source organism: Dolichopus griseipennis (assembly GCA_963082915.1). Taxonomy (NCBI): domain Eukaryota; kingdom Metazoa; phylum Arthropoda; class Insecta; order Diptera; family Dolichopodidae; genus Dolichopus; species Dolichopus griseipennis. The sequence continues at coordinate 56,262,425 of OY720444.1, read as the reverse complement.
AAATACTTTTGTTCTTTTGCTTTATTCTTTTTTGAGTTATCATTTAAGCACGGCATTTTTTTATCACAATACAGCACCTTAGAGAGAAAGTATAAATATATCTCATGTAGTTCACATCTGCTTAGTCGAAGAACAAATTTAGTGTCAGCTTTTAATCTTCTAATAAACCGATTTACGATTTTGAAACATGGTTGTTAATTTGGGTTTTATATCATCAATGGGATCAAAAACCAACAAAATAGATACTTTTCTGATTTAATTATATACGTTCATCAATTATTATGCAACAGCAGCAGCATCTAAATCTTTATGGCAGCTTAACTAAAAAAAAATATAATTAAAATTTATAATTCCTTTTTATATTTAAATATAACTTATCACTACTATTGTTTTCCCATGCTAGAATGATTTTTTTATTTGTTTTTTTTCTTTTTGACATTTGACAATTAAAACTCTAAATTTAGATTTAAAATATATATTTTTTTTATGAATATGATTTACCGAATATGATTTACCGCAAATTAATTCGGTTGTAACAGTCGCATTGAACAGATCAATAATTTTATAGAATAAAATAAATGTTTATTCGAATAAGAAAAAGCACCATGTGTAATATGTAAAAATCAATTGAGTGGTGGAACAACGCGCACCTGGTGTGGCTAGAATAATATATTTTAACAAATAAAAAAATAAATTTGCACTGTGTTTTTTTTAATGCATTAAAATTTACTTTATAACAACAGAAATTTTCTCTACCACGTTTTTGTGATGATGTTGTTGTTATGGAAAACAACAGACCTTTAACAACGTCATCTCAAAATTCTAATAAGTCATAAATTACAATACATAAATACATAAATTGTAAATCGATAAATTAATAAGTTGATCAAAAACTATCATAGTTCATTTTTTTTTATTTTGGTATTTAATAAACATAATAAATGGTCCATTTTATCCCAAGCCCCTATATTTTTATTGTACTGATAAACTTTTTCTGGACAAAGCGTTTCACAAGGAATATATCATATATACTAGAAATCAGTTGTACCAACTCACTGTTAAACCATTTTTTTACAAATATGTTAGTTGATGTTTCATAACGAAAATCAAGTTTTCCTTTTCCACTTCCTTGTCCAGAAATCTCAAGATATGCAGACAAGCTTGCCATATTATTATCCTTGTCCACTTTTAAGCTCAACTTTGTATTGTTTTGAAGGTATGTAAGCAAGGTTGTATAACTTTTATGAAATGTACAATTTGCATACTTAGTTATAAAACTTAAATTAAGTCTTAACATTATATAAATTGTGAACTTCACTAATTAAAACTTCATTTATGAGATTTGTAAATTTTTCAACCAATTACTTTCTTATGCAATTTGGTCATAAAGATTTATTTTATGCAATTTGATCAATTTTTGTAAAGAAAGTAAAATGCAGTACGTTGTGAAATATGTTATTATTTCAAATTTAAAATAACTAAAATAAACCTTTATTTAAATATAAAAAATACTACCCCTAACTATAATAGACATATAATTTTGTACGATTGTTTGGCATTTCATTAACTAACTATAATAGTCATTACCACCATTCATTATCATTTAGAAATCATTCATCAACTCATAAGCATATTAAAAGAAGCGTACCGATCATATTTTATACATGCAAGCAAACTAAATTGAAAAGAAATCCAAACTAACTAAAACTAAAATTAAAAATAATTTAGGAATTTAAGAATCAAAAATAAAAATGTAAATTCATAAATTTATTAAAAATTAAATCTGTGGAAATAAGGAAAAACCGCCTAAGTAGTAAAATGACGTTTCGAGTAAAACGCTTTTAAAGTTTTGGTTTGATTTTTGAGAAAACTTTTAAAATTATAACAATTCTAACTAATATGGTGTGATGCACAGTAAATTAGTTCTGAGTTATTTTGTTCAACAAGCAAGTCAACATTATACTTGGTTTTGGAATTATAATAAAATTAACCACTTAGGCTGTTTTTCCGAAATAATATTTTTGGCATATGAAATGATATCTGAGTTAAATAGTTTTTTCTTCTCTAAAACAGTTTAAAAGTAGGCCATATTTCGACTTATAATGTTTTTCTTCCTAACAATTCTGATTTTATTCTACATTTCTGGAAAAAGTGTTAAAGATTTTTGAACTAACTCAGAACTAATTTAGTTTTCTCCTCTGTACGCTTTTTACAAAGCCTACAGTTTCACCAAAACACTGTAAAAAACATTTCTGACAAATATTTATACGGGATTTATCAATTTCAATGTAGTAAAAACAAACATGTTGACGATTTCTAGTGTCGTTTCCACTTTTTGCCACTTTTTGAGCTTTCTTATTCTGTATTTCAATTAACGAATTTATGTAAAAAACTCCTACTATAATTGCCTAAAGCCCAATAATTTTTAAAAATATTTTTTTGTACTCCAAAAGGAATTTTATCTTTACAATTTTTTCTACATTTTTGTGTAAAGGGGACACATTTTCTTTCTGAAACCACCCCGGATTTCCTGACGTAGCTCTGACCGACATTTCGTTTAATCTGAATTTCTTTTTTCTTATTTATATAACTTCTTATATTATCTGGTTCGTTATCAACTTGCCTTAGTATTCGCTCAATTTTTTGTGCGCCTTTTATAATTTCTTAATCATCTTCTGATATTTGGTAACATAAGGAACGGCTGCTTTCAGATTCTAAATCAGGTTCTAAATTTGGATACCTAATTGAACAATCAGAATCAAAATCTGATTGAATTTCATTGTTATATACTTTAAATTGAACTGACCTTTGTCTATGGCATTATTTTTCATTCTGTCAGTTAGTTTTACATTTATACTAGAAAAGTGACCATAAATTTATAAGAATTGTATGGTTCAGTGGTTAGCAAAGTGGTTGACCGTAAATAGGTCTGAGTTCGATCCTCCTTCAAAGGTAAAAATTTTTTTGTTTTTTTTTTTAAATTCAACAGTAATAATAAAAAAATTACAAATAAAATTAATTTTATTATATAATTAATTAAAAAAAAGTAAATTGCTGAAAAGGGAGAGAGTTCTTCTTTCAGATAGTCTTAATGTAGCAATTTACTTTTATACTAAAACATTTTTAAATGCAAAAGATCTACCTTCAATTTTTGGTTAATGAAAATTTTCAACATTTTAAGCTTAAAAGTTTTGAAACATTAAAAGACCTGTCTCATACCAGCAATTTACTTTTTTATTAACACAGTAACAAATTCCCAAGATCTACCTTCAATTTTTTATTTTCTACATTTTAGGGGGCTTCAATAAAAGTATATATTGAAAAAAATATTTTTTCTTATTTTATTTTTTTTTCTAATAAAATTGTATTAGTTTTGTTTTTTAACTGTCTGGAATCATAAAAATTTTTCAATAATAATACTATATCAAAATCAAATCCATTAGCAGACGATTGAGTTTCGTTTTTCACAATAGGAGAAAAAAAATTAGAAATTCTAAATTTTTGTTCAATGGCAATGTTTCCTCTAAAAAGAAATCGAAATATACTAAAAACACATAGCAATGACATTCATAAGGAAAAATAAAAAAATGTATTTTGTACCTACTACAAAAATATTATTAATATATCTACATCAGTGATAGGCAACCTTTTTTAAGAGCGGGTAAATTACAATATTTACTAGAGAATCTGGGTAAAAAAAACTCATATTTTTTTATTAATTAATAAAGCATATTTTTTATTAATTCAGTAGTAATATGTGATAAACATAAAGTGATATGTGATAAATGAAAAATATTATTAAATTAATGACTTCCTTGATGTTGAAATTCCTTGCATAATTTTTCTAAATCAGGTTGGTAAGATGTTGTTTTTAATCTTATACAGGCATCTGAATTTTCCAGCGTCAATCTGTTTCTCATCGTATTTAAAATGAATTTCATTTGAGAAAATATTTGCTCACATATATAGCTGGATCCAAAAGCTGATAGCAAAGCAAATCCAACTTTTTTTATACAAGAAAATCTTGGTGGAAGTGTTGTCCAACAATTTGCTATTAAATTAAGGTTATTATCTTCAGTTTTCTCAAGTTCTGCTCTCAATGTTTTGAATTTTTCTTTCCAGATACTTGAACTTTTAAAATCAATTAATTCAAGTGAAAATTGATCAATACCAAGGAAATTGAAATAGTTCAGATTTATATCTTTTTCATCCATTATATCGGGACATATAATAAAAGAAAACATTGGACCGTATGTTTTTAGCTGATCAAATCTGGATGAAAAATCTTCTTTTATATTACGGACATAATTAATGAGCATTATTAAATTCTCATTATTAATTTCTGTACTAATTAATTTGATCATAGAAAAATATTTAAAAGTCGAAGTTTGAATATCACTTTCAAAGAGTTCTAACTTAAATGCGAAACTTTTCCATTCTTCAAACAATTTTAGAATTGTATGCTGGTTTCCTTGGAGACGCAAATTAAGTTCATTAAAATGGTTTGTAATGTCTGTCAAAAACCTTAATTTCAATAGCCAGAGCTTATCATCGAGTTGAGGAAAGTTTTCTCCTATTTCAATCAAAAAAATTTGTATGGCATCAATGAGAGAAACGAATCTGTTCAAAACTTTTCCCCTACTAAGCCAGCGAACTTCTGCGTGTAAAAGCAAATCACCATATTCTGCTTCTATTTCTTTTAAAAAATCTTTGAACTGTCTGTGGTTTAGCGATGAACGAGCTACGATTATATTAACGATTTTAACTACCACACTCATAATTTCAGTCAATTGTTTGGCAGATGCTTTTGCACATAAACTCTCTTCATGAATAACACAATAAAATGATAAAAGTGGACGTTCAAGCCATTTTTGTAATAATTTAACGAAACCAATATTTTTTCCCAACATGGCTGGTGCACCATCAGTAGTAACTGAGAAAAGTTTTTTTTTTAAATCCAGGGATTTTCCATTTTTGAAATTAATAAATGCCATTAATTTTTCAAAAATATCAACGCCTTTTGTCGTACTTGTCATAGATGCAAGTTCGCAAAGTTCCTCATGTATCTGTGGAGAATTAATAAATCCATATCGTGCAACTATTGCCAGCCTAGCAATATTATTAATATCTGTACTTTCATCGATAGCGAAGCTAATAACATCACAATTTAATAGATGATCTTTAACTTGCATATCTACATCTTTTGACATATCTTCAATACGGCGTTGAACTGTTCTAGCTGACAAAGGCATTTCTTTTATACGTTTCAATATATCATTTTTATTTTTGAAGTCATCAAAAAGCGAATCTGCACACTCTAAAAATGTATTTTTTAAAAATTCACCATCAACAAATGGCTTTCCATATTTGGCTATGTTAAGGGATGCAATAAAACTTGACTTCGTAGATGGCTGATGTTTAACTCTGAACTGTTGAAATGAACTCTTTTGTTGACCATATTGCATTACACATTTTTTTATATATTCTAATTTTTCGTCTTCCTGCATTTTACTAAATGAATTCTTGTGCTTGGTTTGGTAGTGACGTTCAATATTATATGTTCTTGCAGTTACAGACTCGTTACATAAGGTGCACATAGTCTTTTCACCTATTTTTACACACCCATATGTTTCCTCCCAAGAACATGAGAGACTTTTCAATTTTTTAGATTTATGTTCCATTCCAATAAAAATTTATAAAAACAATTAATAATTTTATATTCTTTGTTTATTAATTTATTAAAAATTTTAAGTAGATACTCACTTAATTCCAAAAGTTTTATTTTAATTGAATTACTATAAAATAAAACAAACGTGTACTTAATGCAAATTCAATCTTTTCGGAGCTTTCTAAAAATTAAAAAACTTATAAATTTTTATCATACAATTTGCTTAAAAATTTTACTTACATGACTATTTCTAATAATTTACTTATTACAATAATTCCAATGAGTTATTTTTTTTAAAATACACTTGAGATGTTAACTCAGACGCGGAAAAAAAATTATGAAAGAAGAATCAGTGCTGCCGAAGTACTGCAATTGCAGTATTTGTATGGCAATTTAATAGGTGTACTGCCGTACTGCCACCTATAAAAAATGTCTAAGAACGTACTGCAATTGCTTTATCAAATCATTTTCATTAAACATTTTAATTTTAAAAATAAAAAAACTCAAAAAAAAAATCTAAAGATAAAAAAAAATTTTTGCTTTAAAAAATTTATAAATTTATGGCGCGTTTTTATAACAATTACCTATGTGAACACTGCTCAATTCTGATATATGTCAAAATGAAAATATTATAATTATTTCCTATGTGAACCTGCTCAATTATGTTTTGTTTGTCAATGTCAATTCTCAAAATAAAAAAATTTTAATACCTACTCGTCGGAGTAACGTAATTCGTAAAATCTATTTTCAGTTACAAAGTTTAAATAAATAGTTTTGAAGACAAAGTTTAACAAAAAAACAATTTAATTCTATGAAATGGATCGGTAAGAAAACTTGAAATTAAGATTTTTGTGTTTTGTGTTTAAAGTTTATTTATTTTAGATATTTATTATCGATATATTATTATAGCGGCTGAGAGAAGCTTTTAATTATTAAAATTAATAAAAAATGATAAAAGAAATTCTTTAAAAACAGAAACAGTTAGTGCAATAATGTCGTGCAAGTCAATTTTAGAAAAAGTAACATCTGCCGAATGGAAACCATCTAAAAATCTAATTTTAAAATACCACAAATTTGGATAAAAATTAAATATTATATAATTATTTGAAATGTGATGTTTATTTTTAAATATTAAATTATTTTTTTTTATTTTACTTTAGTATTTTTTTAGTTTCATATTGAAATACCTATTGTTTTATTTTACATTAAAATGAATTAAATATTATATGAATTTGTTGAAAATGAAATTTTGTTTTTTTTTATTTTTCTTTTAAAAAAATTTTTTTATAGTCGTTAAACAGGTACTGCAAAGTACTGCAATATATGACAGTTTCGTACTGCTTTCATTAAATGTAAAACGGCAGCACTGAGAAGAATGCGTTGAAAATCATAGAAATTTGTTGGAAAATAAATACGGTAAATTCAATTTTGTGTAGTTGCTATGGAAATATATTTTGTGTGATTGCTCAGACAAAATAATTTAAGCATAAAATTTAAAAAACATTTTCTTCAAAAACAAAAAAATGCATAGTTTGCAGGATTGGGTAATGGAAAATGTGGCCGCGGGTAACAACATTACCCGCGGGTACGGGGTTGCGTACCACTGATCTACATACTAGTAGGTATACCGATTTTGTTTTTCAAGAATAATATTATTGTTTTTGTTTTTTGTAGGTATGTGTTTTTTAGTAAATTGATTTTAGTAAACGAAATAAAAATTCTATCACAGAGTATTACTAACCTTTATTTACTGTAGTTTTAATAATATTTTCTTTGTTTTCATAATTTGCTTTCCTTTTCACAGCTTCGTTTTGTTTTTTTGCCCGTTCAACCAATTTCAAACTTCGTGATGACATTTTAAACTTAAATTTATACAAATTCAAAATTACTATAACCAAAATTTTTAATTTAAATATTTCTAAATTTATATAACACTTTATACTTTGCACTACTTTTTTGTTCTAATTCACTTTAAAGAATGAAATAATCACGCGACATGACTAAGAAAACTTAGAACGGTATTTTCGGTTAAAATTAAAAAGGCATAATTACCAAACAGACATGGCAATACAAAAATAGATGATGGAATTTTGAAAATTTTATTAGATGGAAAAACATACAAAGTAGACATAAGATATGGAACGTATCTAATATTATTTTGGAAAAAGTGCCTAATTCGAGTTTGATCATTATGAAAAGTTTATAGTAATTTCATTGACATGAATTTATAATAGTTAGGAAAAAAGCACTATTTATTTTTTGGTTGGTTTTCCAAATTAATGAATATTATATAGTTATAAGCGAGATAGATAATTTTTCCATAAGTTGAACTAATACGACTTAGGTCAGTATGATTTTTATCCATAACTTCTGAGCAAAACATCGTAAATCAACCAAATTTTTACACAATATAGAACAAAATGTAAAGAATTCAAATTTCGATTAACATTAAAAATTGCCTAACTAGACTTAGGCAGTTTTTCCTTGTGACCACTAATGTTTATGTTTGACATTTGATCAGTATAATTGGTTATGCATGACTAATAAAGTTAAGGTTATGCTTTTGTATACCATATGTAATCATATCGAATATTTATCGAAAGTTCATTTGATATCATATGACTATTATAGTTAGGGGTATTAATATTACAACCAATAATTTGATAACAATAATAAATAAAAATTCATATTTTGGTAAACATTTAAATCGAACAATTTTTATTCCACTTCTTATGTGAAATGATGATTTGTAAACAAACTTGTGATACATTGTTGAAACCAAATTCTTCACCACAAATTGTCAAAGAAATTCGAAAATCAAACTTTTTGTTTCACCTACACACATTTTTTATTCCCATGTATTCTTTTCATAAAAAATTAATTTATATCTTAATTTCTATATGATCACGATTCGAAATTAGGTAACAATAATTCTTTCAAAAACGTTCAATTCAAATATACAAATATTTTCCTTATAATTTCTTCATTTCGGCTTAGTCTCAATTACGTAAAAAGTTTTATTTTGTTGGCGCCAAACTTAAAAGTACAAATGTTGAAGGTGATGTAAGAGTTTCCATATTTAATGATTAATTAGATATGGTTGCACAAAATGTAAACAATACTGTGTTCTGTTGTAAACATGTATACTGAAATTTATTGCACTTAAAAGTTAATATATAGCTATAGCTGCAATTACATTAAAGTTCGTTGGTTTATTAAAGTTATGGTGCCGTCCTGTTCAATATTATAATTAATAAATTATCATTAAGCCAAGAGAATACTTATAGTTAGTATGTAATAATAAAATAATATTAAATAAATTTGTGAAAGTTTGTTAAATATGTATGGTAACATTAAAATTAAAAAATCAGTTGATCATTGTATCCTTTAATTAAAAAATTTATTTTTAGTTAGTAACAATTACTAAAAGATATAAGTTATTTTTGGAATAACGCTTAACACTTTTTTCCTCGAATTGTTACTTGGTAACTACTGATGCACTGATCAATCAGATCTACACCATCCATAAACTTGTTTTTATTTATCTTTAAATCGGGTTGTCTTTGTAACGACTCTATTCGAAATTGATTTGTCATAAGGATGACAACACTATTGTTCGTCTATTTAATGCCAATTATATTTTTTGGCTTATCAACACTTATCATTTAATCATCATTCCATTTTTTGCACAACTTTTGTGAAATTTAAATCACATTTACCTGTACGATTTTCACAAACAGTTTTCGTGGTCACAGTGTTCCCAAGTGCCAGTTGTAAATATGATGTTGATATTTGTAAGATTATTTGCAGGAAATTATATTAATAATAAAGTAGTATCTGAGAAGTTTCACATACTCAAGTGTTGAGTGAAAGTTCATGACTACAGAGCCACCAAGCTCTGCAGGTAATATAAGTGGCGATAGTAAAAATGTGGCGCATTGTTCAGCAATTTCCATTATATTGTTTATATTACCCTTCTGTTATTGACACTGATTTAATGCTCTTTTCAATATCGTTAATTGAATTTGATCCTAGTCGTCTTCATTGTCATAATTTCAATTGAAATAACAAAATTATGTTAACACAAAAATAAAATAAAAAAAATACAACTTTCAATTTAGTGTTTAAATTGGAATCAAGCGAAGATAAAAATTTAATTTTTAGTGGTGCCAGAATGTGTTAGTGATAAAGATTTGCTGCTAAAGGAAGTAGGTTTAGCTGGAAAACTTCTAATTACATAAAGCTAAAAATCCTACTAAATTTTGAATTTTTATATGTTTTCTCAATATAAATAAAATTATTTAATTGAATGTGTTTGCTTCACCTCATTTTCCTGTACAAGTATATAAATATAATGTATATAAAATAATATATATAATATTTATTGTATAAAAATTAAAAAATATGTAATATGTATATGTAATATTATATTACAATTAATAATCTTGCAAATTTATTATAATAAAACGCTAGGTCCTGCTGCTAACTTCTGTGCCCTAATCTAATAATCAAAAGTAACATTTGAAAACTATAAACAAGTAGTGAAGCGGTTGAGTGGTTAAGGCGATGTCTACTGATTATATTAGCTTCTTGGTTATTAGGTTCAATTCTAATCTACAGAAATTTTTTTATTAATTTTTTTGTAAATGCAATTAAATTCATAAAAAATATCTATTAAAATGAAACCCTAGATACTAATTTGAGTGCCCTAATCTAATGATCAAAACATTTAGCATTCTATATATCGTCGGTGTTCGGGCAAAAGTGACCAAGGGAAAAAAGTTAGTTTTGAGTAATTTACGTTTGAAATTTCGACATATTTAAAACTGAAAAAAACTGTGGAAAATTTATACGTATTGGATTATTATTACTGATTACAAAACTAGGTGAAGTGTACTTTAAAGAAAAAATTTTATAGTTTACCTTTGTTTTTCAAAAATGTTGTTTTTCGTAAAAAAATATCTTTGGTCATTTTTGCCTGAAAAATTTTGGCCATTTATAATACGTTGAACAGTTTTAGTAGTTATAAATAATAGTTTTTAGGAAAAAAACCTTTGCAATATAAAGCCAAAATATAAAAATTAAACACAAATTTATATTCTAATTATATTTATTTAAATTCTTAGGTTAGTAAATGATAACTAAAAAACTGAAAACAACTAAAAAAAAATAATTCAATTTTTTTTCTAAAAATGAAAAATAAAATAACACGAATTATCCATAATTTAACAAAAACAAAACAATAATTCAATTATTCTAATTCTAATTTTTTCGCCGTAATATTTCCCTGGACTTTTTAAAAATCGTTTTTATTCATCGCCGTTATCTGAGTCAGATTCAAAGGCGGGCTCGGGTGCTGTATCTTTCTTATTTTTAATTTCTGGTAAATTGTTATACCATGCGTGAAACTCAGGTGGAATTGCACCTTTTTTACAAAGGGTTATTAAATCTTTTTTTTTTGTGCAGCTTATAGGAATTTCTGATGCATACAGTTGCTTCAGTTCTTTTGGCATGCAAGATTTTGTTCTTGTTTTTGAAATGCTAACATCGATTTTTTGAAAATTTTCAGAATAGTTATATTTATAGAGAATAATGTTCGGATTCATTTTTTCATAGCGTAGACATTTAATTTTTAACCAGTTAACTTTATCACCAGTTTCATTAAGAGACTTATTTTGAATAATATTTTTAGCCAAGGTCTTTAAGTCAATCATGTCAGAAAATCGTAATTCTTTAACCTCATAAGGCACAACATTTTTTTTCCGTCCTCTATTAGATCGAGCTGTTTTGAAAATGTTAATCCAATCATTCATAGTATAGACTGCAACATATTTTTTTGCTGACTCAATGGCACTATGCATGGAGTCAACCTCCATGTAAGAATGCCCAGATTCCAAAAAGTTATGCTGCAAAATCTCTACGTAAGAGTTTTGTGTTATGAAGAGGCCAAGAGCTGCGATAAACTGATTCCTATTTTGCCCACCACAAGTGTCAGAAAATAAGGAAATTTCTTTTACAGCTTCTGGCAATTTATTTATCCACTGTAATAAAGCTGAGCCAATTTCACAGCTTCCCCTTTGACCATTTAATTCAGTCCAAGTGAAGCAAAATGCTTTATTTGGCGCTGCGGCTTCATAAATTGTGAGGTTGTAAGCACAAAGTTTTCTACTATAGTACATTTGCGACACGTCTGAGCTGGGTATTTGAAGTACGCTTTGCAAGTCAAATGTTGCACAAACAAAGCTTTCCGAAACTTTTTTCTTATCAGCTTCTTTGGCTTTGTAGGCTTCTTCTTTTCTTTTCATGTGAGCCAAATATTCATGTTGATCTATTGTTTTTGATTTCAAAAATTTCTCACAAGTGAGACAATTGTCTTTTTTTGGTCGAAAAAATGATAAGTTGTAATTATTATAAAAGTATCGCCGATAAATAATTTCAGTTGGGATATTAAATGGTGGTGGGCTTGGCAGCGAGTTCTTGAATAATTCATACATTTTACGGATAGATAATTGTGGATCCAGGTATTTTCTCTTTGTACTAGCTCGGCAGTAATGTGATTCCATAATCGGGAAACTTTCAATGTGTTCTTTTATTGCATTTAATACTGTATCTGGAGTTTTGTTTATAGGTGCATGACTTCCTCGTTTATCTTGATTTTTATATATACCAGACTCACCACGGTTGGATAAAGCGTTTTCAACTGGACCATGACTAATTGACAGAGTTTTTAAGAAGAACGGTTTACAAACTCTAAATCCATTCAGAAAATATTGCCTGGTATGTTTTCTGTTTTCATTACTCACTCGTTTACGTTTTACATTATTTTCAATAACGTTTTGCAAAATAAAGTCTTTTTGCCTACAAAATTCTAAATTCCAATATTCTCGACACACTTCATATCGCTTCTCTTCATTAATATTAGCTGTACAATTATAACAACAATTACTGCAGTCAATAAACTTAGGAACTTTTGCAGGTCTCAAAGATCCCTTTTTGGAAGCATACGGCAAACCACTGACTTTTTTTTTCTTATTTACATTAATTTTCCAATTTTGGACATTAGGAACTTTTCCCTTACGATTTATTTTTTTATTAATTAACTCCCGCTCTTTTTCCATACTAGTATCTGGGCTTGAAAGTTGTTCATTTTCCGGAGGAACGTATTCTTCGCCTCCACTATCAGAAAAATCTACATCACTTATTGAAGAGGATAATTCTGTTTAACGATACAAAATCATTATTTTAAATCACGTTTCTTATCATAGGTACAAAATATTTTTAAAGTCATCAAAATCTTACCAGTGTATTTCGTTTCATTACATTTTTTATTATTTTTTTGCTCCGTTTCCTTCATACACATTTGTACCATTAACTTTCCTCTGCTTAACATTTTTCTAAATAATACTACTAATCAAAGCTCTAATCAAATATAAATTTAAATTTAAAAATTTCACTCATAAAAAACGTACTTCTTCAAATACTGCGAAAGAACTAATAAATAATTCGAATAATTTAAAAATTATCACAATTTCAAATGCAGTTATTCTATTGCAAGTTTAAACATGTTAAATTATTTCTTTTTTCATACTATTTTTTCTTAGAATAAAAAATAAAAATGACTATTGCAAGGTGAAACATGTTCAATTAACAAAAATCATTACAGGCAAAAGTGACCAAAGAACTTTAGTCAATTTTCGCTGTAATCAAAATGTGTTTCATGGTTTTAGTCATTTTATACTTTAAAGGTTTCTGTTGAAATGCGTTAAGAATCGAATTTGAGCATTTTTGTCTGTAAAGAATGTAGCAAAATAGAACTGATGAGCCAAATATCACAAAATTGCAAAAATGGCGTTTGGTCACTTTTGCCCGAACACCGACGATATATTCTATATATAATAAGTCAAGTTAATGCGGTGTTTTCAGATTGTATTTTAGGGTGTTAGGTTCATATTTAAATCCAGGGCAAATTTTTTTTATAATTTTTTTTAATGGAATTAAATTCCATTTTAAAAGAAAAATACATCTGATATGAAATCATGAAAGATATTTTTACAACTTACTTACTTTATCGGCATAACAACATATTATTTTTGAGCCGAGTCCAAAGCCTTCCTCCATTGGCTTCTGTCTTGCGCAGCTTCTCTCCAACTTCCAACAATATTCAGCATTCTTACGTCTGACTGAACACCGTCTTTCCATCGAAGATGTGGTCGCCCTCTTCTGCGTCTACCCTCCGGATTGGAGTCAAAAACCGCTCTTGCTGGAGCATCATCGGTCATTCTTACTACATGACCTAACCAGCGCAATCGTTGGATTTTATTGTTCTTATTCGCTATGATGTCACGGCACTCTTCGTCAAACCATTGGTTGTGGGAAGATGGTGGTACCGAACCAATGACTTGATCAGCTGCTTGTTTGATGATAGAAGAGCACCGTGCCCACTGTTCTTCGACTGTCGCATCTTCGCTTATGGGTGAGGACTGTGTCTTTTATGTGTGGATATTCTGGCTCGGATTCTAGCTATGACAAGGAAGTGGTCCGAGTCCACATTAGCACCTCGCCATGTACGCACATCCATCACATCTGAAACGTGCCTGCTGTCAATTATCACGTGATCTATTTGGTTTGATGTTCTCTGATCTGGAGATCGGCAGGTGAGTTTATGAATATTACGATGAAAGAACTTTGTACTACTTATCACCATGTTCTTCATTGCTGCACAGACTATATAACTATACAGACATTTATTTCTGAACAAATTTTTTACGATTTTTTTCCTAGAACAAAATGCAAAAATTTATTGGCTCCCATTTATTGGTATAAGAAAAAAAAACAAACAAATACTTTTGCTTATAATATAAAACAGAATTACTTTTGTATTGATAATATGTCTATATTAACAGAACAAAGTATGTACAGACTATGCAGATTGCAGACACATAGTTAATATAGTATGTATGATCAAATAATATGTAAATTTGGTACAATCACACACAGCTATAATATATAGTTAATATAGAGTATAGTAAAGACGTATAGACAGTAATCTTTGTTTGCTTTGTATGTATACATATTTAGCACATGTAGGTAAGGTATAGAAATTAATATTTAACTTTAAAAAAGATAACCGAATTGAAATGCAATAAAATGATCTACATCTTTACATGTAAAACATTAATGCATAACTGTTGTTTTTTTAGATAGGTAATCATTGTTTTAAAAATTAATTATTATTAAAAATTATCAATTTAAAATAAAAAATTAAATTAAAAAAAATTATATTGAAATACAAATTTTATTTTTTCCAAACAAACTTTTTATAATAACTATTTATAATAAACCATTTATATAATTATATAACTTAGTATTTAGTTAAAAATTAAATTTACAAAGAAACTACATATTTGTATCAATACCATTATTTTATACCTACCTACACAAAATAAATTTAAATAGATAAATAACATAGTGACTATGTTATCTCTTTAATCATAAAATTTCTAGTTTACTTACAATATCTAGTTTACTTACAAAATGGTACTGTGTACGTCGTACGATATGATCGATTATTTTTTGTGTTTCATAAGTATGTGTAACACTGCACTGTACAGAGTATATACAGAATACAACAGAATACAATACAGATTAGCAAAATATGATAGTTTAGTGTACCTACATTTATTATTTTTTTATTTTTTACGCATACTTATAAAGGGGAGCCAATCGATCGACTAAATTTTAAATTTAAGAAGAAAAAACTTTGCATTGAAATAAATGTCTGTATAGTTATATAGTCTGTGATTGCTGCCAACGATATTAAGCGTAACCCGTTATCATTGGTGAGGTCGTGGGCACTGTGGCTGCCGATTGTATTTCCAAATGTTTTCTCCTTCCCAATCTTTGCATTAAAATCCCCTATAACAATTTTAATATCATGACGTGGACAATCATCATAGGCTTTCTCCAGCCTGTCGTAGTAGGAATCTTTGTCTACGTCATCAAATTCTTCGGTAGGAGCATGGCCACAGATAACGCTAATATTGAAGAATTTTGCTCTGATTCGGATGGAGCATAGGCGCTCGTTAATGGGTTTCCAACCTATGACTTTGTCTTTCAACTTTGGTCCCACTGCAAAGCCACTTTCGAGTTTTTTGCTGACAGCTATAATAAATTGCGTAGTTCTTCCTTTGATATTCTTTTACGCCCTTTCCTGTCCAGTTTAGTTCTTGTAATGCGGTTGGGTTAGCGTTGTATTTGCCGAGTTGGTTTATTAGTTCGTATGTTGCACCTGGGGCAGATAGTGAACGAACATTCCAAGTGCACACTTTTAAATCGTAGTCCTTATTTCGTTTGCCAGGGTCGTTGCCAGTAAATCCTCCGGTTTTTTTCCTTGAACTTTTCCTAATATTTTTAGTTTTTATGGATCAGGTTATTAGCCTAACGCCAACCTCTGTTTGTGGGCTGCACTGGTATTGGAGGTACCCATTTTATAGTGCTGGAATTTTTCTCGTCATCAGCACTCGCATCTATCAGTTTAGCAAGTCAGTCCGGGTGAACATGACTAGGTCCCAGTGGTTACCGGTTTGGAGGTAAGATAGACACAATTGGTGGGTACACACAGTTACAACTCTGGAATTAAAATTCAATATAAAAATATAACAGAAAAATTAGGTTATTACTGTCGCAAGAACTAGGACAATAATATATTATAAATATTCAAAATTCTATAGTCGGTTTCCAAAACAGAGTTTCATTAATTTGTTTAACTGGAGTTTGGAGACGGCACTACGCAAACTCCTATTTTTTAAGTTAATTGTTATATAGAAAAAAAATTAAGAGGGATCGATATTAAAGTTGATTACAAAACTCTTAAACCAACATAAAAAATTATTATATTTTAATTATGTGTGTATTCACAAATTTTTGTTTTTATAGGAACCTGTGAAATAGATAAAAAGTCAAAAAAGTGAATTATCACTTAATTTCAGGAAACATCTGAAATTACTTTGATTATTTTGCTTTGTTAATTTGCTTTTCAAATTAAGTAAGCAAAGACAAAAGCGTAAATTGGGCCTTCACCATTAATTCAGTATTTCCAGAAATTAATGAGGATCTCAAACATATATAGAATACACAAGTGCTGGCGAGACCTTGCCAACGTGTAAAAAAATATTGCTATCAAAATTATTATAAATATACTTCACACAATAAATAATGATGGCAATGCTCAAACCAATTTATTAATATGCATCCCGTACACGTTGAAAGTGTTTTGTTGTTTTGCATCCCATACACGATGTTTTCAACTTGGTACGCGTACTTGCGAAGTTGAATCGTGTATTGGCAAGTTAAAAGCCTACTCGGTCCATCGTGTATGGGAAGCATTAAAAATTCGACATTTTATAGGCAATTCGACATATATATAGTGCAATTGTGAAATTTTTATGTTTTTAAAAAATAGTAGCAAACAGATAAGAGAACTAAAACGTTTAATTTGAACTATTGGTATATAGTATAGAAAAGCTCCACTGTCAATGCCTTTTTTTGTGTAAGACAAGGGTACAATTTTATTTCAATTTACTCACATTTGGTATGATTTTAGTCTTACAAAATCAAAAAATACATATCATCATATAATGTATTTGTCATTTTATAAAACTGCAAATTTTGGCAAATATAATAATATAAGATTGGACTTCAAAAATTTGTATGTTCATATTAATACTTATTATTCACTACTATTATTAAATTGGCAGTGGTTAGTGTGCCGACCTTTCGTGCGTAAGAACCGGGTTCGCATCCCAGTGAAAGTGAAAAACTTTTCTGGTTTTCGAATCGACTCAGCTGCCGCCATTTGCCATTGGGTTAAACTTACTGGCTTAATCAATAATTAATAATTATATATCTTTAATAAAAAATGCATTAATATTATCTTATTATCAAATAAAAAATATTAATAACATATAATTTGGTTTAATAAAGTGTATTTGGTTTAATGAGGTAAAGATAATTTTAAACCCAAAGATCGTGTTATATTCTAAGTTGTAAAAATGTTATCTATAAAATCTGAAATGATTCTAGTCAAAGTAAAACATACGTGTTAACAGTATATCGTTCTTTTTGCTATGTATCTACTATCTATGTAATTATGTACCTATTTTTTAACATAACTTTGTTTGCAATTTTTTTTAGCTAAATCTTTGTATTTCCTTTAAACTGTTTAAACTATGATTAAAAAAAATGATTTTATTTTTTAATTAAATCCAATTGTTCACTAGTTTTATATATATTTCTAGACAACTATTTTCATAATGTTACGAAATTATATCAATACACAACATAATTAAACTTCAGACATGTTTGATATGACAAAGAAAAGTTTTCTTTCTGTTTGTTTAGACTTTCCAACTTTTAATAAATTCTCATCTTCCATAGTGGTGAATACTCTTATTGTTATTTTATTCCACTTTTCCAAATTTCAACCAATTTTTGTTTACAGTGGAAAACTGCAAAAACAAAGTTTCCCTTAAAAAAATTAGTTGAGAGTATATTTCCACTGTTGTTTTGTTTGCAAAATTGCATGGAAGCTAATCTACATTGCATGGAAGCTAATAACTTGATCTGGAATGGTAGTTGGAACGAGTGGTTAAATTGAAAAGAGAATATTTTGTTAATTCATATGTTGTTTACATTATGCCGGTTGATCTGTTATATAAAATAAAAAAAAAAGCTGTAATCAAGAAAAATTAAAATTTAAATTTGGTTCAAATTAGTTTAATTGATATTAGTGAGAGTTTATTAAATAAAATCATGGAAACGTGTTTATTATTTAAAATAGCGTTTTGAATTTCAAAGTGCTTAAAATAAATATAAATATTTTTGTTTTTCATATTGAAAGTTTTCTACTACTGGGAACTTTTAAAATTCTGACAAATTGAACATATGCACTGTAAGATTAGAATATCAGGAAAACCCAACTCAAGTTGCTCTCCTAGAAATGCTAAAAATCAAGCAAATTAAATTTAACTAAAGATCTCCAGTTATGAATTATATTGTTATTCCAGGTTTCTAACTGAATTTACACATCATAAATACTAGAATACATACTTATTCTTTTACTTCCCTTGTAGTTAATTTGATTACATTTCCCTCTGTAAATATTAGACATTATGCTTCGTGTTTTACTCCAATTTTCGTTAATTTAAGTGGATTTTCCTAGTATATTTTTAAAAAAAATACAAGACTATTTTTAGATTAGGCTAATTAATTTCCTAGAATTAGGATTTCTAATCTGAGAACTACGATTTCTAGTAAATTTCCATAGATTTTCATCAATAAGTATATCTAATATTGAGCTTCTTTTGCAATCGGTGATTCTCAAAACCATTTCAAGATATTTAATAATAAGCAGGAGTTTGTAATTAAAGTTTCAATAAAATATTTGTTATATATTTTTAATTTCAGTACAAACTTTTGTATAAATTTTGTATTTTAATGAGAATAAAACTATACTCAATCTTATACCGAAAATATAAATTTAAAATGTAAATATTTGAAAAAAAAATCGTTAGAATGCCCGTAAAGAAATATATAATTACTTAATGAATCTTACATCGATTAGTTGGATAACTGGTTTAAATTCCTTCTCCAAAACAATCTTGCCACTCCATTTCCTTTCTTTCTATTATATCATTGCTTCTTCTTACTTCTTTATTTGGCAACAACAGCAGCAAAGTGAACACTTTTTTAAGGTTTACTGTTAATAAAATTTTTTTTATAATATAAATAATATGTTTATTTCAGCTGATTGACTAGTTAGCACATCTAGTTAAAAATACTGGAATTCTAACGTTTTAAGTTTTGATTACTTAAAAAGTCATTGAATTTTTTTAGTTGTCCATTTCCAAATACGAAAATTTTCTGGACATGAATAGTTCAGTAACGCTACTTCCCTCTAAGACGTAATTAATGGGTCAAATAGTTCTTCAAAGTTAAACTTAATGCTTAATTTTGGTAGACTTACCAAAATAGCAGTTTACTATTTTTAAGCTTATCTTAGTGTTGTGAAAACTTCCTTTTTATATTTTAAATAGTTTTCAATTTATTTGCGCTTTCTAAAATGTGGCAACCAATTTTTTTGTATAGCTTAAATATTTTGTAAGTTTTATGAAAACTTAACCTGCACCCTGTTTTCGGTGTGCAAAAAACCGTAAACGGGGTTTCTTTATGACGTCCGCTTGTG
The DNA here is from genome assembly GCA_963082915.1 of Dolichopus griseipennis. NCBI lineage: Eukaryota > Metazoa > Arthropoda > Insecta > Diptera > Dolichopodidae > Dolichopus > Dolichopus griseipennis. The sequence continues at coordinate 56,242,515 of OY720444.1, read as the reverse complement.
TATGTCTTTTGTGCACATGTTATGAACCCAGATTGTTTTTACTAATCAAACTTCATCATTTTATTGTCAAATATCGTTTTGGCTTAAAAAAATATATCAAACAAATGATAATTTGGTTAGTAATAAGTTGTTAGTTCAATAGAATCGCGCTCACAAGTTTAAAAAATTACTGAGAAGTAACAAAAGATTCAACTCATATTAATTTACTTTTTTTATATTTTCCTCTATATCCTACTTCTAATACCTATGTGTTCGATCAATACTATTGATGTTTGAATTACATTGTATAAAAATGAATTGTGATGATGGAACCATAATTCTAAGGGATGGAAATTGGTTAGATCTCGCTAGCCTCTTTGTTCATTAGCAGTTTGATTTATTTTAATATTTAATGAATAAACCATTGTAATTAAATTTTTTAACTTGAACTCTTTTCGGACAAAAAAAAATTAAAATGGACGCTTTAAATGTACGATGATCATGATAGTTTTTAGATACCGCATTTATATTTTTCGCATACGGGCGACGTTATTGAGGTCGTCGGTCACATATATTCTCTTGTCTGCTCACTATTTCATTGGCGGTAATCACACTTGGCATTCTCTTGACATTATAGTCATAATTTTAATATTTACATATATCAAAAATATAAATATGTATGTGAATCGAATTTTTAAGCAAATAAAAATAAGTTATAATTAGGCATCATTATACTACTACTTTTATTATCCCTACTACTTCAACTAAAAATACCAAACTAAGTATATAAAATTCTAAATATTTCAATTATGGCTTCTTCCAATACACAACAAAATTTACTTTCTTAACTGACTACCAAAAAAACCTTTATAAAACGAGGAAGAGTGTAGTAGAGTAGACTGTGTCAACTCTGGGATACCCGTATGACCGTTATATAAACATTATATCATTATTATTACAAACATTAATTACTTTTGGCAAAATTTCAAACATACCAGCTTTATTAGGTGAAATATAATGCTCATATAAAAGAAGGAGTTGTATGGCAGCTACTCGAACCCTTTGCAGTAGACCAACCAAATTTTGCAGTAACTTTGGCCATTAAACTAAACTATTTTTGGCAAAATTTCAGACACCCAGCTTTAATAGGTATAGAGTAATGCTCATATAAAATAAGAAGTTGTATGGCAGCTACTCGAACCCTTTGCAGTAGACCAACCAAATTTTGCAGAAACTTTGGCCATTACACTAAACTATTTTTGGCAAAATTTCAGACACCCAGCTTTAATAGGTATAGAGTAATGCTCATATAAAAGAAGGAGTTGTATGGCAGCTACTCGAACTCACTGCAACAGACCAACCAAATTTTGCAGAAACTTTGGCCATAAAACTAAACTACTTTTGCCAAAATTTCAGACACGTAGCTGTAATAGGTACAGTGAAATACTCATATAAAAAAAGAAGTTGTATGGCAGCCACCCGAACCCATGGACCAAAATGGCTGGATTTAAATAGCGATGACGGCTATTGCAAAAAAACGAATTTGCGAAAATTTCAAGATCCTAGCTCCTTTAGTTTTTGAGTTATCGTGCGGACGGACGGACAGACGGACGGACGGACGGACGGACGGACGGACGGACGGACGGACGGACGGACGGACATACATAGCTAAATCGATTTTTTTTTCGATTCTGATCCGATCCATACACTTGAGTCTATATCTACCCCCCCTCCTTCTCTGCGTCACAAACGTAATGGCAAATTTATTATACCCTTTGACTATATAGTCATACGGGTATAAAAAGCTTTTTTGTTTTGTAGTTAGGGAGGTACCTACGATAATAAAATTGTACACTTCTTTAATGTAAAAACGAGGAAGAGTGTGTAGAGTAAACTTTGTCAACGTTCTGTTTTATTATGTACTAGTAAAAAAGCCTGTCGGATGACAGGTATAATTTTAATTTCTCTTTTTATATATAATTTTTTTCCCTGCTATTGCGCTACTGAATCAATAAAAGGAAATTCGTTATCTAAAGAACATTAAGTTAACATTATAATAATTTGTTTTAGTTTTGTAAGTGATAATAAAATAGAAGTATATACATCCTAAAGTGTTAAAAATTTCTTTATACGTTTTTATTACAATTTTCTGTATCTACCTCTTAACAGATTTCTCATACGTTTTGATTTTTTTTTTCTGTTCATAATTTACATTTTATAAGTTTCATTTTTTCTTTCTCTTTTGTATGTAAGTATTTGTAATTAGAACTATGTTACATTACATGTGTGAATTAAACTTAACATTAACATAATTAAAGAGCAGCAGCGTCTTTTATTATATTTATAAAAAATAAAAACTACATATTGTAGTTAGTTATTAGTTCTGTAAGTGATATTTAAATAAAAGTATGTATACATACTGAAATGTTAAAATTTCTTTATGTTTTTATTAAAATTTTCTGTATCTACCTGTTAACAGATTTCTCATACGTTTTGATTTTTTTTTTCTGTTCATAATTTACATTTTATCAGTTTCATTTTTTCTTTTTCTTTTGAATGTAAGTATGTATTTGTAATTAGAAGTATTTTACATGTGTGAATAATACTTAACATAACATAAGGGCACGGTGGTCAGCAGCAGCAGCAGTTTGTCTTTTATTATATTTAGATAAAGCAATTCTTATGTGAAATATGAAGTTGTATGGCAACTACACGAACCCACTACGGAAGACCAACCAAATTTTGCAAAAACTTTGGCCATAAAACTAAACTATTTTTGACAAAATTTCACACAACTTATACCTTCACTTGGTGTAGAGCTCATATAAAAGTAATCATGTAATGCTCATATAAAAGAAGAAGTTGTATGGCAGCTAGTCGAACACTTTCAGACACCCAGCTACTGTTGATATGATTAAATGTCAAAATTACATTACATTTTGTACTATAGGTCGTAAATCGGAGTTTTTATAGGTGTACTTTTTAGGTGCTGATAGTATTAAATAAAATTTCTGAAGTATCAACAATATCAACCCTGACATTTACCTATGACAATAAAATAATTCAATTTATATATTCAATTCAATTTATATATTTTAATTATAATTTTTTTATATAAACCTTATTATTTTTATTAGGTACTATTTTTTGTAGTTCCAGGATAGTTTTTCGTTATTTTTAGCTTTTTATAGAATGTTGGTTACTGCTGATTCGTTATAATGCCGAGTATTTTTTTGTCATAGAAAATTTTTGAAGAGTATTTTCAAGAGTTGCTTCCACTTGCTTTTGTTGCCGCAGTAGTTGGCATCTTATAAAATGTTTCTTCTAATTTGATGTTTGTTTTTTAATAGTGCACCTTGTTGCGGATCTTGTTGAATTTTTATCTTATTTGGATTTTTACTTCTAGAAAGTGGCATTTAAATTCTTAAGGTAATATTAAATGTAAATTTCTTACAGTATAAAAGAAATAAAAAAAAAAAAGCAAAAATAAAATGAATTATTTTTATGTTATTTTTATATTTTATTTTTTATTGGGTTAGTATGTTTTTCGATGTTTTCAAAAATCTAAAATATTTAAATAGATATTGGTACATTTATTAGTTACAAAACTCTAAAATACATTCGAATAAATATATAACAGCTTTTAAAAATTTCAAAAACATAAAATAATATCTTCGGTTTATATTCGTTTAAACTAGTTTCAGGACCTATGCTACTAAATTGCAAAATCATATATCATTTTAAATAATTGTCTTGCATATGAATGAGTTAATAATTTTTTAAATTAACTGTCAAACTCCCTATTTTAACAATATGGGAGAAATAATATCAAATCGTAATCTATGTAATGTTCTATATAAAATCCATTATATATAGATCTTAACAAATTTTTCATTCAATTTAAATTTTCCAATTTTTCTGAAAAACTTGAATTACAGATTAACTGGAAAAAAAAATATTTTGTGTTTGTTCAACGAGATTGTTCGAATAGTCTTTTAAACCTTATTAAGGTCAAAACCTCATTTCTAACCAAACTAATACAACTATATAATAAATAACTAAATCGGAATGAAACATAAATTTTTTTTTTTGGTAATTACTTTTCATTTCCTTTTATCACTTTTCACTCTTTTATACTTAAAATACATCACTTTGTATCCGTACCACATTAAAAATAATTTTATTTTCTATACTATAATATTTTTAGGTCATAATTTAAGCGTAAAATCGTTTGTTAGTCTAGCTATAAAATTAAAAAAGTAATAAGTTAATAAAAAACTGTACAAGACTTTGACAACATTAACATCAGCAATGAAATCAGAAGTTTAATTTGCAATTACTATGAGACGGGTCATTGTCGATAGAAACATAAGATTTTTCTCTTAGTTTGCTATGTACCTTGTATTAACTAACTTTTTGTTTATTTTTATGTTGAAAATTTGGAAAATTTATTTTGTCTTTCACTTTCAGTACACATGGGAAATTTTCAGTTTTGCTATTTTATAAGCATGTTTATTTTTCCTTAAAATCAAATTATTGGAACTATATAAATTTTTAGTTTAGTTTAAACTTAAACCAAACTAAACATATTTTTATTAACAAAATTTATTTGATGTCTTATTTTACACTGATGAGTAGTATTTATCTTAAAGTTTTAAGTATACATGAAGTTTTCTGTATTCTGCCAACACTTGTCTGAACGAACTTGTAACATTGATAGATGTGGTATAATTTGCAGTTTGTCAGTCATTTCTCCAAGGTCCTCCATTATAATAATATGCACTTCGCGAAACACTTGTCTGAGTGAGCCTTCATTATCTATATATATAGGATTTTTGTTATATTTTCTTCTATATAAGGCTTTGATTTGTATAAATTTTAAAAATAACTAAATTCGATAAAAAAATTTACGAAATTAAAGTTTATTTTCAATATTTTGTAATGAAAAACTTTTTTACTCAAAAAATCTTAAGATCATTTATTACCAAGTCTTTATTGCTTACCTATATGTTGTTATTTTTTATTGTTATTGATATTATAAGTAAATTATTTATTACCAAAAGATGGCAATGAAATTTTAAAAAAATTAAGGTCAATCACTACAAAAATCCAGATTTAATATTATCATTTATCGTTATCATTATCTTCAAAAATGTGAAATAGTTGGTAGATTACACTTATGACTCAATTTTACTTAATTACAAAATATACTTAACCATTTGACTTTTTAAATAACTGATGAAATATTTTTTATATTTTAAATACACGTTTATAACAAAAGAGTATAAGTTAAGCTTATATATTGAAATATTTTCGGTAATTTAAAAATTCAGATCTTCTTAAAGACTTAATTTCATTAATTCAAGTATCTGCTTAATTATTTCAAGACATGAAACTCTCTATTATTCATGTTAAAAATTTATTCAATATTATTGTTAATCTAATAGACACGCTACCAAAAATTTTTTAAAATTTAAAGATGAATTTTTCTTTGAACGTGTATTTGCACTTTACTACAATGAGCTTGTTTAACTTCTTTTTTTTAATTATATTATTATATTAGTAAACGCATATACACTGATATACAAAAATATGAGTTCAAAAATATTTTAACGTAAATATTATAAATCATTTAGAAAATTTTTTATTTTAAATGAATATATTTGCCGTCAATTGTAGAATACATCTATTCATAATTGTAGTTGTACTCTTTACCAACAGAAATCTGGAAATAGTTGAACCCGAAACAAAAAAAATCTCTTCAGTTTTCGGGTTTGTAAAAGATAGAAAGAATATTAAAAGTATTCTGTAACTGTAATACAATTTTTATAAATCACTTCAAAATGCTAGAATTTGATAAATTTCTATTGTTGGACAATTATAAAGAATGATTTTAAATTAAGTTTCAATAATTCAATAAAATCTAGTCAAAATATTTTTATAGAAGATTTTTGTATAAAATTTTTCGGAAATAGTGGAACAACAAAATCCATCATCTAATCACTTTTAATCTTTTAGAAAATATAGTTAAAACATAGATAAATGTCTAACAAATATGAATTCACCTTTCAATAAAATTGTAAATGCATTTACTATTTTGTACTTCACTCTACAATTTTTTCTTGGATTCAATAAAGTTTAGCGTAACTTCAAGTTCAATAGTGAATTTTTTATGAAATTCCAATTACCAAAATATCATTAAATACTCATTGAGTTCATTCATTTTCAATCGTTGCTTTTATAAGCACACAAAATTGTGGGTTATTTCAATTTCATTATGGTAAACATGTTATATAGTTTATTAATGATAATAGTCTATAGATTAAGGTTCACTTTTTTCATATGATATTAAAGTTCATTTTTACTGCGATTGATACAGTGCCGGATCGAAAACTTCGGATGCCCGAAACACTTAAAAATGTGCGCTTCTTTATTCTTTTGTCAATATATTATAAACATTTTTAGCCATTTTTAGATATGAATGAATAAATAATCCTTTTGCAGATATGAAATCTACATTTATGTTAACCGGAAGGAGTTGATTTATGTTTCAGATAACGTAACGTTTCCTATACTGAAGAGTTAAAAGTTTTTTTTTCATTTATTTTTTATTATGTAATTTTTTATATTATTATGTAATATCACCATATAGTTGTCGACGCTTAAGAAAAACAAACTTCAGTTAATTTGATCTAGCGTTCGTTGAGAAGGAAATGTTAGTGTACTTACATCCATTTTTTACAATTTTCTTCTACTGAAGATCTAATTTCATTGTGAATCAATAAGTCTTTTAAAAGAAAACATAAACTGGGCGACAGTGGGATTGTTATTCTATAATCATCTACTACTAGTTGCCGAAAAGAAAGTTCGTAAGTGATTCTGGTTAAATCTATGCGTGTATTTCAAATCTTTCCTTCTTTCAAAATAGTATTCAAACAATTGTTCAAATGTGTGAATAACGAGAATAAATCCAAAAATTCAGTTTTTGCACGCATGTCTTTAATTTTAGGACTTTCATCGTTAGAACTAATTTTCAAATTTAATGTATATGTTTCGGCTTTTTTTTAAATATTCATATATAATATATATTTCTTCCATTGGCTGTTTTTATCTTTTGCTAAATTTTTTTTTTTATTTTTTTTTTTTTTTTTTATTTTTTATTTTTTACTTTATTTTATTTTTTTCAATACAATTCTTTAATTATTTTTTTTTTGAATTTTCTTATATCTTACTACGACATTTTCTTTTTTTATTTATTAACTGTGATATAAACAAAACATAAAGTTTTGGTATAAAACATAACAGAAAATTCCATATTTAATAAAACAAGTAAAAGTTACTTACAATCTAAAGGATACATATATATATGTATATTAATAAATATATACAATTATTCTATAACATAACATAATAAAAATTATGTTATGTGTAATTCACTCCTGCGTTATTCTGTCCACTTGTGAGGGATTGTTTCTCAATAAATACTTTAGTTTTTTTACAAAGAGATCTAAATTTGAACACTCCTTTAAATCCAATGGTAGATTGTTATAAATCCTTATAGCTGACGAAAGGCAGCTGTTGCGTGATAACTCAGTTCTTGATTTGGTATGGTTTAGGTTGTTTAACTTCCGGGTATTATAATTGTGGACACAACTTCTTTTAGTAATTTGAATTGCTTTTTTATAAATTCCTTTTTCCAGTTTGAAAATTAGTTTAGCTTTTTCCAAAACAATGATTTGAGATAACTTCAGGTAACCCGTACGCTTAAAAATTACATCTGTTGGGGTAAGCCAATTAAATTTATGCAAACATTTTATCGCCTTGTTTATTATGATTCCAATTTTATCTTTCAGCCAAGTGGAACAGCTAGACCAATTACATATATTATATCTAATGTGTGAAATAATATGAGAATGATATAGACTGTTAGCAGATTGCCTATTCAGTATAATTCCACTTCTTTTGATAGCACCCAACAAAGGCATAATTTTTTTTTCTAGTTTAATAATATGATCTTCCCATTTCAACTTCTCATCAATTACAACACCTAGGTATTTATAATAAGTAACTCTTTCAATTTCAATCTTATTTACTAGCAGTTTTGGATTTATATCAACTTTATTTCTGATTTTATATACTATATATTTTGTTTTTTCAGCATTTATAGTTAATTTATTACCTTTAAGCCAATTATTGTATCTCCACAAATCTGCATTTATTACTCTTTCTAATTCATCACAATTTTTGGCACTGTAAATAAGTAAAGTATCATCGGCGAAGATCTTATATTCAGCTAGTAAATTCGCATACTGGATATTATGAATATAGAGCAGATATAATGTAGGACCTAACACTGACCCTTGAGGAACACCAATATTTATTGTAATCTGATTACTCAGTACTCCATTAATTTTCGTAATAGTTTTTCTATTTTTAAGGTATGAGTTAAGTAGATCCTGAAAAATTTACTTATAGAATTAAAAATAACAAATAAACCATTTGTTATTCTGGTGAATATTATTGTTGGCCCACATTCAACAAATAATGCATTAATTATTTCTAATAAATATTGTGGAGAAACAGCAACACTTTTACTGAGTGTTTGTGCAGCTAATTTTACTTTCATTTTATGCCCTTGCCACTCTTATGTTTTTTTAATTTATTGGCTAACATTATTTTTCATTGCATTGTAATTTGTAAAGGTTTTCAACATAAATGCATTTAATTTTGCCACCTTTACTATCAAAAATAACTCATATATAGTTGCCAATGTATTTCTTATTAATTTTATCATGTGTGCAATATCAAGTAATACATACACTTTTCGGAAGATCAGTGGATGTAAAAAAAACGATTTCATTTTCCTGGGATAAAGATGCTCCTAAATCGGTAGCCATAGGTTAGGTATATTCGCTATAATGTATAATATAATTTAAATTTATAACTTCAATATTAGACTACATTAAAATTTTGCTTACAAATATTAGAGCTTCTCTAATTATTTTTACTTTCTCTGAACCATTTAATTGATTTATTGATAAATATCCTATAGGAATTTTCCATCTATCATTTGCAATCATCTTCCCTGACATTTAAAATTGCAATCTATTCTTCCCAAAAATCATTTTTTAATTTTGTCATGTTGCACTTGCTTTTTAATTTCATCTATAATCATGCAACAATCTATTTTATTCGATTGGCTTTTCATGTTGATGGCCGAAAGAGCTTCTTTTGAAAAACCTGGCTTACCATTAATTGAAGCATACCATTTTCTAAGTTTCCTTGGATATTGTAGCTTATTTTTATAAACCTTTCTTAAATAATTATAGCCAGGTAATTGCAAATGACCACAAGTCTGGAGGATATTTATTGCCACATTTACCAATTCTTATTTCGTTCAATGGAGTATAATATTATGCGCGTTTTCTGAAACTGAACCACGTTCTTTTAAACCAGAAATAAGACCTTCTAACAAAACTATTGTTTTCCGATAGTATAATTTTGAACTCGTTAAATGTTTAATTATTAAATTCTTTTTAAATAACTGATTGTTGTATTTAATTAATTTAGCCGTACACGTAAAAGTTTGTTTTGGAGATTGATTTATATTATGATTTAAATTAGAGGATTCTAATTTAATATTACAATATTTGCAGGTCTGTGGAGTACTATATACATTTTTAAAACTATTAATATTTTTCAAATCTTGATTTGATTGCTTGATTTCTTGATCATTTTCTTCAAACCAATTTCAAAATGACAGCTATAAAAAAAAGTTTGTTAAGAAAATAAAAATACAAATGTACTTTTTAAGTTAACGAAATATTGAAACTATGTAGTCAATCGCCAAATCGAGTAATACAACTCAAAAGTAATTATTTTTATTAAATAAATATAATCAAAAATTTTTGATATTTAAAAATATAATTTTTAAATTTAGTTAAATATAACTTTAATAGCAAAACCATTAAATCACAAATATTATTAGAATTAGAGAAGTACAAACATAATTAAATATTATTATGTAGGTATAGTTATAAAAGAAATTAGTTATTTAAAAATATACCTACATTACACATAGGTGCTTATCGTGACCAGCAACCGTCAACCAATTGATTTTGAAAAAATTAATCAATTGTCAATTACGTTCGTATCGCGACTTCAAATTGATAAATAATTTTTCTATTGAGAATAGTTGATAAATTGACGTGCATGACTTTTGTTTATTTTTTAGAAAAAAAATTATTAGTGTGTACAAAAAAATTATCAACAACAAGAAAAAAAATATTAAATAAAAAAATTATTAGAAATCTGAGGATTAAATTTATAAATATGTCGTTGGCTTTTTTTGGAAGATGAAAGTGAAGACGATGAAGTGAACGAAATGACAATTACAAGAAATATAAATCCTTTAGACTTAGATACACAAACGTAAGTATCAGAATATTTTTTATTGGTTTTCCTACATTCAAATAATCTTAGATTCATTAGAAATTTTCAAAACCCAGGTTCTTAAAGCGTTTTGTGATTCCTAAGGTTTTTTTTATGTTGTCTATTTTTGAATTTAATTGGCTGTAATAAATGCTTTGATCTTTCGTCTGTTTTTCAAGTGGTCCTCTATTCTTGTACACTTTTTTTACTTTGAGCTTTTCTTATATTTAAAGATCCTGGAGTTGAAGATTTTCTACGCGTGGAAGGTCCAGGAATTGGAGATTACCTATTCGTGTAAGATCCTGGTATTGGGGATTCCCTTATAATGTTATTTTCAATTTCCGTATTTTTTCGTATTTTCATATTCCAGTCCAAAGTCGTGGCAAGATCGATTTACACAATTATCGAGTTGTAGTATTTCAATTATACTTTCCTCCACATCTGTGAAATTTTTAGTATTGTTCGGACCTCCCCCAATGGCTGTCAATTCAGTTTTATTTTAAGTTTTTTTTTTTTTTGGCTTTACATTTGAGATCAATCCAAACCTAAATTTTAAACGATAATTGAAAACACACGTATTGTGTTTCAGTATAAATGGTTTATATAAAATATGTAAGTATTATTTTCTAAACTAAAGGAAAAGAGATAGATGAACTCTTTCAGTACAGTTGTGTATTTATAATGATATCACGGTTACTAAATTGTTTTAAATATGCATTGTATATTTAAATACATTTTTAAGAACCATTTTGGTAGATAATGTTGCTATTTAGTAACTTTTAGGAACTTTGATGAGAAACAATTATACTAATCGGATTCTCGATAGAATCATATATATCCAGTTTAGAATCGCAATTGTTATGGTTACGAAACTAATAAATACTGTCGCTAAGCATAATAACTAATATAATAAATAAGTTCAATTTAATTGCTGCAATATGTGTAGTTTTGATAAACGAAAAAGTCGTGTATTTGAATTTTATAGTTTGATAAGTGTGAATTTAGTTTTTCAAACGTACTTATCTGAGTCACGAAGTTTATTTTTATTACTAAAGCTATAATAGATAAAATATAAAAGTTGTTCTCATTTTTATTTTGATAACAATTTCAATAACATTCAGTAAATTACTTAAAATTTTTATTTACGTTTTTATTTCATTTACAAATAAAAATTTCGGAAACACCTATAAAAACAATTGCAGTCTTCAGTTCAACAAATCAAAAAATTTTTTTGCAAAGTAAACAAGTTCAAAACAAGAGAAACAATGTTGTTAACATTCAGTAAAAATCGTAATAATTCTTCGGCAATTTTGGTATGATAATGATATTAAATAAAAATTTGTTATTCCATTAATTTAATATGTGGTTTATTTCTTGTTTTTCACAAATAAGGATCAGATCAAATTTATTATGAAAATTGTAAAATTTATTGCAATAACTACAATTGTTTTATCAAGTTCACCATCTATTAGTTCACCCTCACCATAAACTTCATCGTAGTTAATTACGTTAAGTTGATGATCATGGATGCAATGGATTCAAAATAAGTTTTTCATCATGATTTTGCTTAATATTTGAATAATTTTAAATTGTAAGTTGTAATAAATCTGGTCGAAAAAATTATTGAAAATTTGTTTAAATATTAATACTTTTTATTATATATGTATTTGGTATTTATTAGAAAAATTTTATCAGTTCAAGGTGACTACAGCCTTTTCTTTATTAACAGTTAAAAAGTCACCTGCGACCGTTGTTATTGCAATGTGAAATTTTTCTCTACTTTATATATTATTTTTAAATTCAATTTTTTTATATATTTTTAAGTTTTGAATGGCGTGAATCCAGTTTAACTGTAATATTTTACCTTGTATTGTGAATTTCGTATTGAATAAATATCTTGAATTTTTTGAATTTAGAATTTTGAAATATAAATGAATAAAATAAAGAAAAAAATAACTAACAAATTAATTATTAAAAGTTATTGGGGTCTAAATTAACAAATTAATTATTAAAACTAATGTATGTGTAGTATAGATGCAGTTGAAGCTGTTTGTTTCTTGAAGTTAAGGATAGTTTTAATAGAATCATAGCACAGATATTTAAATCTACTAACTGTCATCACAATTCGTAATTTTTATTGGATATGTACGACTTGTAATAACATAAATTTCGCATCTCCTCTCAAGTAACGATATCCAATCTTAAAAAATTGGTTCTATTTTCGTATTTCTAACATTACAACAAGTGTCCCGTATGTTTACGTTAACCTCTTTGATCAATATTATTCACAGATTATCTAACGGTAACAGTATGTTGAAAATATTTATATCAATACGTGAATCGTTATTTTATTTCTGTTTATCACCAAGTGGTATCTTTTCTTCCTTATTGTCAAATTTCAGTTTTTTCGTGTTTCCTTTCTTCTGCCTCTTCGAATTTTTGCTTTTCTTTGAAAAATTATTTTCTAATTCATGTGAAAAATGAGAAACCATGGAAACTTACAATATTTTAAGTTTTTAAACAGTCGTTTTATTTTGAATCATTTATTTTATTTATTAATTTTTTTCTTAAAAAAAATAAATTCTAACATTTTACAAAAATAATTCTATATATTAAAAGAAAATAATTTAATTAAAAGTAGTTTTATTTTAAATTATTAAAAGAACTGAGTAAAAAAATACGAAAAATCATTAATAAAAGGACCGATCATCAATATCATTGACTCCCATTGCCATTTCATTGTATCCATTCTGTACAGGAAATTTGCTCAATAAAATTTTTTCTTTAATTTTTATTAATTCATTTTCCAAATCGTTAAAATAAGCAGCTCTCTTAAGAATACGAGCTTGATAAATATATAAATTGGATTTATCTTTAATGTATGTTATATAATCACACGGATTTTTATTTATATCATCCAATATGGTGTCGTTTTCATTTATTACAGAATGAATAACATTATTTAAGTTGTCGCTGTACTGGACTAATAACCATTTAAAACTCTTAATACTTATTGAATCATCAAAAGTCTAAAAATAAAAATGAAAAATTATTAAAAGCCAAAAGAAAAACAATATAAAAAAAAAATTATTAAAAAAAGAAAACAATTACTTACCAAGTACGCATATTTACTCTTTAACAATATCATTAATTGCATTAAATCTTCTTCATCATTAGAATAATGTAATACTGTTGCTAAACGTTTTACATTACCATCATCAATTAATATTTCTCTGCTATTTAAATTATTATCTCTTATTAACCATGGAATATCTGAACCCCGTAATACTGAATGAACAATACAATTTTCATTTCTATTAAATTGTATAAAAAACCATGATTCATATATACCCTGAATTTGCAAATCTAATGGTATATATTCTGGAAAAAAATATCTAACACGATTAGCATCAAAGAGTCGTTTTTTCAATTCATCTTCAACAAATTGTCGATTATCTGATGCACATATCATTTTTGCCTCTATAATCGATTCATCTCGATAATATTTTACAATTTTATTGAAACCAATATCGTCATGTGTAATGTCATCAACCAAATCAACTGAATGTATTATTGATAATATATTTGAATGTTGTAATTGTTGTACTAAAAACCATGACATTCGACATAAACGCAACATAATTCTTGTTATTGATGATGTTCCCAGTGATGAATATGTTGATTGATTATAATTATTCATAATAAATTTCAAAAAAAAAAAAAAATATATATATATATATAGAAAATAATTTTAATTATTTTGTTTGTCCTTAAAGGCACTATAATGTCACTGGTTCCTGAACTTCTGTGATACTAACAATTTTATTTGGCTTTTTGGTTGTTTTTATATGGTTTACGTTGTGTGGTTGAAGTTGAACAATATTATTTTTGGAATCCTATTTTATTGTTGAATTTAAAAATATCGCAAATCATAAAAGTTCAAAATATGAATTAGCTAATTTTGTAAAAAATAATTCAACTTCTCAGGTACATATTTAAACATGCTCAGTTATGTACCTGCAGAAAATTCAATTAGGATTGACGACACCTGTTCTAAAAATTTTCAAGTATTAAATTTAAAATTCAAATATTCAAATGAGAGGTATAATTTTAATTAATTTGAAATGTAGATTTTATTGTACAACTGTAAATACATTTTTCAAAATTGATAAATAAAAAAATCTGGAAATATTGGGAAATCCGAAAAAATTGTAAACAAGTGGTTAAGTATAAATTTTATATTTTTTTCGGTTAATTTTACTAATTTTAATACTATTTTATAATTATTTAACACTTACAAAAGGACTTCTGAAATTGTAAAATAAACTATAAATTTTTATTTCGTAATGCATCTATCACCTTTTTAATATGTAAAGTTATTTGTCTAATACTTATAATTTTTAAAACAGATTTGTTTGTGGTTTCTTTCGAAAAGACTTGAAAGGATGGGAAGACGAACGTAAGTTATCTACTTAATAATAATATTTTATTGAAAAATAATAAAATTTAAACATTTTTAAAGATGGTTTTGCAAATTACGTTTAGTCCAACAAAAATAACGCAGTAAGTGCGTAGTATTGTATAATTAAAAATTAAAAAAGTCTAGGATTATGTAAACAAGTGGTAGTTTTGATTCGTTAAAGTCCTACATGTAATATAGGGTCTAAATTGAATTTGAAAACTATTTTATGGTATTTAAGAGATAATGAATTAAAAGACGTTATTCTTATGAACCAGTTCATCAATTTTTATTTTCCTAATTAATAGAAAAATTCATTAAATTAATGGAACTCTACATGCTTAAAAAAAAAAATTGAAAAATAAACTAAATTTGTATAAAATCCATATTTTGTAATGAATTTGAGAGTAGAGTTTGACATTCAAATAAAGAATACTAGATTTGGATGCATTTAATTTGACTGTTCTTGGAATTTTATTGAAAAAAAGTTTTATAAAAGTTCAAAATATTGTTTTGCTGGTTTAGGGTATTCTAAATTAAATAAGTGGAATATTTTAAAACAAATATTCCCACTCCATTATAAAATTAACAAATGGAACCATCTAAATAAACATAGAATTGATTGGTATCGGCTACTGAGAGGCCAAATGGCTGTATACTCTCTGCATGCCTCTTTAGAAAATCAATTTGAAATTCTATCTGTTGTAATGTTTGGTCAACAAAGATAAATGCCTCTTGGGAATCTTTCATGGTATACCTACAGGTATCTTTCTTCCTTGCATTATCTTTTTTGACAATTTTATTCGTAGGATAAAGATGTCGAAAATATTCGGATCTGAATGGTTTTTTTTTATTGTAGCATGCTTTATTTCCTTATGTCAGTTAATGATGTAATGGACAGTTTATAAATAAATATATTAGAAATCAATTATAATTCAAATAAATTTAATTAAAATGTATCACCTATTTTAAATTTTAGAAATTTTATACTATTTTCTTTAATTACTTCAGTATTTTACTTTGTAAAACTAATTGTCAGACTACAACGTGGTTGAACGTGCTAGTTTAAAACTGCAGTTCATTGCTTGTAATAATTAACAAAATGGAGTCTGCGGAGAGAATTTATTCAATATTTTAACTTTAAAGAGCCATACTGATAATTACATAAAAATTTCATTGGTAATTTATAGTAAAAACATATACGGATTGAATATTTACAATCACTTGATTTAAGAACAAATAATGGAACCGATTTACAAACTTGATTCCTACACCAAACGAAACGGACAAATCGAAATTATATTCCCAAATTTAATGAGTGGTTAAATTTTTATTGCTTTTATGAAATAAAACATTATACTAAGTAATGGTTGGTTGTTTTCGGGACAATGTTTTTTTAAAAAAAATTTATAAATAATCATATTAATTCAAAATAATTAAGTTGATTGAATGTTAATATTATTTCTTAAATTTTTCGCCTGATTGAATGCTGATTTAAGTAAGTCAAAAGAGTATATTAAATTTGCCATTACGTTTGGGACGCAGAGATGGAGGGGGGTAGATATTAACTTAAAGCTATGGATTGGACTAGAATCGAAAATAAATCGATATAGCTATGTATGTCTGTTTTTCCATCCGCATGATAACTGAAAACGTAAAGGTGCCACGATTCTAAAATGTTCACAAATTCGAGTAGCTGTCATACAATTTCTTTTTTTTTTTAATGAAAATAACTTAAAACTTGGTAAAGTTGGATATTTGAAATTTTTCCAAGAGTAGTTTAGTTTTATGTTTAAATTTAGTTGGGGTAACGCAGTAGGTTCGACTAGCTGCAATACAACTTCTTTTATATAAGCATTACTCTATACCAGTGCTGCCCAACCAGGCGATCGCGATCCACCAGTCGATCGCGACACAAGTTTGGGTCGATCTTCTACTACAAACTGAAAATGTTAATAAAAAAAAAATGTAAAAACAAAAATTAAACACAAATTGTCTGCTTTCTTGTTTTTTTTGCTGTTAAAGTAAGTGGTCTATTTTACTTCGATACCTTATTTTAAATTTTATTTTACTTGCCTATTTTAAGTAGGCTTTGAAAATTCTCGCGGTTTATATGAATTTACCTCATGTCAAAATTCGTTTAAATAGTTTAGTTTCGATTAAGAATTCACTGGAGGAACTGTTATTATTTTGGTAATTTAAAATTGGAATTATTTATTTTAGTGTTTCTGTACATAGATTTATTTAACTTTCCCCAGCCCTAATCATGAGCGTTGCAAAGAAAACTAAAATCTACCATTATCACGATGAATGGGAACATGATTATTTTTTTGTTATGTCTAATAGTAAATGTTGCTGTTTAATATGTTCCTCATCTGTCGCACTTCCAAAAAAGGGAAATGTGGAAAGACATTTTCAAACAATGCATGCAAAATATGATACAGAATATCCAAAAAATACTGAAATACGCAAGGCAAAAATCCAAGCTTTGAAAAAGCAAACTTATATGCAGCAGAATATGTTTGTGAAAGTTATGAAGCAACCAGTTACAGTAACCATAGCATCTTTGAGAGTGTGTCATTTATTAGCAAAAAAGAAAAAGGCATTCAGCGATGGCGATTTGATTAAGGAATCGTTTTTGACAGCGGCAGAAGCTCTATTTTCTGATTTCAAAAATAAAGCAGAGATTATTCATTCAATTAAGGATTTACAGCTTTCGAGAATGACTGTAACAAGAAGAATAGAAGATTTAAGTGCTGATGTTACTGATCAGCTTCAACAAGACATATCTAAATGCGTTGCATTTTCATTACAATTTGATGAGTCAACAGATGCAATTGACACTGCACAATTAATGATATTTATACGATTGGTATTTGAAGACTGCACAACAAAAGAAGAACTCCTTAAGATAATACCACTACATGGAAGGACAAGAGGGCAGGATATGTTTGATGCTTTTGACAATTTTGTCAAAGAAACTGCTTTTCCTGTTTCAAAATTAGTTTCCATTACAACTGATGGTGCTCCCTCAATGGCCGGTCGAAATAATGGTTTTGTCGCATTGTGTCGAAATAATGATAAATATCCAAATTTTATGGCATATCACTGCATTATTCATCAGCAGGTTCTATGTTCCAAGAGACTCAACACCCACGATGTTATGGATATTGCTTTTAAAATAGTAAACTCTATCCGTGGCAGTGCTCTCCAGAGGCGTTTGTTTAGATTACAAAGTGAAGACCCAAAGAAAGAACTTCTTTTACATACAAATGTTCGGTGGCTTAGTAGAAGTAAATTTTTAATGAGATTTGTGGATTTATTGGACGAAATTAGAAAGTTTCTAGCTGAAAAAAAAGAATCCTACCCAAAATTAACCAATAAAGTGTGGTTGATTAATTTATGTTTTTTGGCAGATTTTTCTGCAAAACTTAGTGACTTAAATCTTGAACTACAAGGTAAAAATAGAAATTTAGCAGATATGATAAGCTCAATAAGAGCTTTTGAACAGCTTTCAGTTATATTAAAATCAAATTTGAAAGATCGCCAATATCGACATTTTCCAACCATAAAAAAATTTATAGAAGTAAACAAAGATATGAGTAATTACGATCCAAAAAATTTTATAAATGAAATTGAAAGTGTTGAACAGGAAATTAAAACAAGATTTGAAGATTTTAAAAAGATTGAAACCATAGTTTGCTTTTTGCTTAATGTTTTCCAGAAAAATTTTAACATACAAGATGTCTCGAATCAAATCGCTCTCATGTTTGATGCCAATCAGACGGACATTGAGATGGAAATAATTAAAATCCAACATGATTTATTTTTACAATCACAAACAAATATTTGGAAGTATACAAAAGATAAATACCCAATTTTGACAGAGACAGCGCTTAAAATGATGTCTTGCTTCGGTTCAACATATTTGGCAGAATCCGCTTTTTCAGACATGAATCTCATAAAATCGGAAATCAGAAATTCTTTAACTGATATCCACCTTGATCAATGTTTAAGATTATCTTTGTCGTCATATAATCCCGATTTTGAAAAAATTGCTGAATCAAACCAATGCCAAAGATCACATTAATATGGGTTTGTTTCCTCACATATTTTTTGAAAATAATAATTAATTATTTAATTAATTTTTTTACTTGCTTTTTTTTCCTATTTTTTTGCAATTTTCAAATGAAGTTATATATATATTTTTTTTGAATTAATAATTATTTTTATTTTATAGCAATTTTATTTATTTTGTATTAATTTTTTCTTATTTTTGAATAAAATGAAATAAACTTAAGTTATACCAATTAAAAATCTAATTTTTTTGTATATGGGTCGATCTCGATGTAGTTCCATTAAAAAATGTCGAGCTTTAGTACAAAAAGGTTGGGCAGGCCTGCTCTATACCAAATGCAGTTGGGTGTCTGAAATTGGTTTTCTTTCTTTAAGAACAAACTTCAGAGAAAGTGCAACTGTTTATGTCTATTGTTTTAAGCATATTTATTTAATCACTCCTGATTAATGCATAAAATTATTTAAAAATTATACGTTAGTATTGTTGGCTGGCTTTAGTGTTGGTAATAGCTTCTGGAACTCGCAGTGCAATATTTGAATGACTGTTCATAAACAGTACAATTTTTCTTCGGGAGTGGTGTTTTAGAAGAACTTATTTGTGGTGAAGCATTGATAAATTCTTTTACTACAAGCTTGATTTCGTGCTTCCTTACAGGAAACCCTCTTGAATAACTTCCACAGATTTCAATCTTCGTTTCTTCTTCTACTGTTAAAACTGAATTTAGACCAGTGTGAGTTTTAGCGATCGCTTGTGAATCCTGTTTTAAAGCGTTGGACGCGGAATATTGAATTGTTTTGCAGTGCCATGGAGACTCATCCTAGGTTGATACAGTTCAATCATAATATCATTTCTAGTATAATTCTTTTTTCGCATAATTTTAAAGGGCAGAAAAATTTAGTCGTTGAAATTTGAGGAAAAGTGAGCAAAAAATGACTTGCAATAACAACCAAACTCTTTGGGTTGGAAAATTTGGTTTCCATATGTTGACTTTGGTTTTTATTCCAAAATTTTATTTTAAAAATTGATATTAATTTTTTACCAGAAATCTTCTAAAGTCCAGTGTGGCTGTTATTCCGATTTTATAAAATAAGTTTTTTATTTTTTAAAAACAGCTAAAGTTCGATTTTGGCTGTTATTAAAAAAAATAAAATTTTTAAGTAATATTTAAAAATCTTACACCAACGTTAAATTTGATGCTAAACTTTAGTTTGGTCGTTATTTCAAATTTAATTTAGAAAAAAAACAGTATTTAAAAACAATTTGATTGTTATTCTAAATAATTATTTCTCCATAACAAATTTCTTAACTTAAGTTTTCTGATTTTATACTGAACTTTCATTTGCATTCTATATCCAGCATTTTTAATAAAATTTGATTACTTAAATTTGTTTACTTAATTCAATTTATTCTAAGACTTAGGCACTATTTTACAAGAAACAAGCCAAAGTCAGGAAATTATTTTTCAATTCATAATTACATTTGGAATAACAACCAAACTTTATATTGAAGTTGTATTTTTAAATTGTTCCAATTGGAATACCAGCCAAACTTTAGTTATGAATTTTAAAACTCAAATGATTAAAAAGGTAAAATACCCAAACTAGATTTAGATCACCAGATTTTTAAATTTAGCAAAACGATTAACAACCAAATCTTTATTTGTTTTACTCTTTATTAGATTTATTATTAATAATTTAAAAATCATAACTTTAAGCTCTGTTAAGTCCCTTAAATTTCGCCAAAGAAGCATGTTTATATATAAATTACTGAATTTTAGGGAACCATTTTAATTTTAAAATTGATCTGTACAAAATGTAAGAAAACAGACTTTGGTTGTTAACCCTTGGGACCACAGATATAATTTATTTTAATCAAGTTTGTCAGTCGTCAATTTTCGATAACAGTTTGCAATAGTTTACAATCTTTTTGATAAGACCCAGTCGGAAATGAGAGTAGTTCTGTAGTAATTTTGTATAGCTGCTCATGGAGTAGGTAATCCATTCCATTTGTGAGTATTATAATTTGAATTTTGCATTACTTTTTACACCAGATGTCCTACGCGGGTAATAATTATTCCTTGCAGCATTATTAAAAATTAGTTACATAACTAATGACAAGAAACTAATGCCAAACTAATTACTGAGATTTAGTTACAGAATTGAGGAGAAGGAACTACTTCTAAACTCGTTACTAGAAACTAGTTATAGAACTAATATACGAAATAAGTATTAAAAAATTTTTATAAATGCTAAATTTTAAAAATACAATTTTCTGTAACTTCTGAAAATAATAAAATAGATAATATGATTTAAATAGATTTTTTAATTCTTAAAAGTAATATATATAATATGTCTGTTTTAATGAGACTTTATAATTATTTAAACAATTTATATTAGAAAAATATGATTTTAAATTACAGTAGCTATTGCAATTTTGCAAACATAAATTTCGAACCTTTTTCACAAATTATTTATTTAATTCTTAACAATATAAAACAGCAAATAACTAAATAACTTTAAAACAAGCACAAAAAGTAAAATAAAACTCTCATAACTATTTAGAGAAGTGGATTTTGTTTCATAATTATTTCGACAAGTTAACGAAGCTCAAAAATCTGAGAAGAATTTAAACTTATTGATAATTAATATTGTATGTTGTGAAAAACCTAATATTTTATATTGCCTCATTTTACAGAAATGAGCACTTGTAAACTAAACGGCTGGGTGGCACAGTGGTTAGAGTGCCGACCTTTCATGCGATAGACCCCGGGTTCGAATCCCAGTGAAAGTGATAAAATATTTATCTGGTTTTGAACTCGACTCAGCTACCATTCGCCTTTGGGGGGTTCAAATTAATGCCTCAATAATAATTAATAATTATATATCTTTAATAAAAAATATATTTATGTTAAAGATATAAACAAATATCAAATGTAAACAAATAATTCAATTAAATAATATAACTCACTGATGTAGAATACCATATAACTCAAATACAAAAATTATACAATATAAACGAAATAGAACTGTTTATTGAAAATCTAAGACATTTTTTACATGTTATAAGGCGTAGTTACTATCTCATGTATAAATTGTATATGTAATTCATTTGATCAGTTCTAATATATGAATATTATGATTAAAGAAACTTGAATCCTAGTTTAAAATAAACTTGATACTCCTTAAAGGAGGGGAAAAGGAATAAAAAAAAAATAAAAAATATATGAATATATCTCCCCTGTTCCGACATGCACATTTTTTTAACATTTCAGTCGAAATTTTCTCGTAAAACTAGTGCATCATGCGACACTTCTTCCTTCGTTTTCCAATTTTTTGAAGAATTTCGACTTCAAAACTTCAAGAAAGGTAAAAAAAAATGTCAACTGAAGATAAAACTTCACAAATAGCATCACTAAACACAACAACTTTTACGTTAAATTACTGAGCTATACTGTCAAATAATTTCAAATATGATGCACTAAAATAAAGAAAGAGAGAAAATAATAAAGAATTTAAAATAACGGATAACTAGACAATTACCCAGAAGCTTAGCTATATTATTTTAAAATTTAAAGGGCTCAGAACGGGGTAAACAATCATAAATTAAACATCTGCTTATATATAATTATTTATATGTTTTTTCGTTAATATTAAAGCTGGAGAGGTATTAACAATGTTCTTAATAATTAAATTTTTCTTCTTATTATTCAGAATTTATAAATTAATACAATACATAATTTTGATTAGCCAAATATTTTTTTTGATATGGTTTTAGTCAAATTTTGTGTATAATATTATTTAATTTTAAAATAGTATACCTTTTAAAAGCACTTGTTTTTTTTTTCATTACTTGTTTATATAAGCACCTGCACACCTCATTTATATACAAATTCAACCAAAAAAATGTGCATTTACCTTGTCCATTATTGATTATTTTGATCATCTTAATACAACTTTGATTTATATTTTTAATAAGTTTAATCACAATCCTTTTAAATTTTGATCATTTTGTAATGAAATGCTGATTACAAGACTACCAATAAAACTATTACATTTATGGTAAAATCCAATTATTATTATCCATTCAAAATATTGTTATAAATCACATTTTAACAAATTTCAATATTAATTATACAATAACTACATAGAAGTCTGTTAAATATAACAGACGAAAGAGCCCACATTATTATTTTGTCATATTTTGTCATTAAATATTTTTTGGTTATATGGTTGGGTTTATAAATAAAAAGTAAATTACCGAAGGTTTTAACATATAAAAATAAATATTATAAATAATTCAAAAGATTAATTTTTTATTATTATACCTTATGACAAATTAACACTTCAAATCAGTGAAATAAACGTAGGCATCGTTTTTATTTGATTCTGTTACTTGTAATAATTTCTATTTGATTTCTTTTTCCTAATTGTAAATTCATAATTTGTAACATTGTATAATTTTTTTCATATGTTAAATTCAAAAAATTTATTAGGTTTATTATTATTAAAAATTAAAACTAGATAAAAGCTTGGTATGATGTTTTTTTGTAGTTGTTAAGTTTTTATTTAAAAAAAAGTTTCCTTGAAATAGAACACCATAAGATGATATTATAATTATTATTAAATTAGAGCGTAAAAAAAGGTTCCTATTTATTTGAAAACAATTTTCTCAAAGAAAACCTATAAGGGACCTTTAATCAATATAGATCGATCTAGTATAAAGAAAATTAGTATTATATAATTAATTTTGGTTTGTTAGAATACTGGAATATAAAAATTAAAAAATCATAAAAAAAATTTTTGAAGCGATTTTTATTAAATTTGTAAAAAGTAGAAATTTATTAAAGAAATGTTAATTTTTTTTTACCAGCTTCTCTTTCGTTAAAAATTGGACACCTTATACATACCGCTTTAGGGCAAAAATTTTAATATTACTCTAATTATAAAGTTTTGATAAAGGTCATTTTTTATATTAATAATATTACATATATTTAAGAAAACATCAGTAGACATTGTTGCAAACTGATTGCATTGAAAAATTGATAAAACTACTTTAAAAATTCGCTAAAAATTGCTAAAATAATTGCTATGTAAAGATATTTAAAAAGTTCAAAATTAGTATTGTTTTAATATAACAACATTTATTCTTAAAATACAAAAAAAAAAAAAAAAAACAAATTATAAAATACATCTTGCGATTACCTAGTTCGTGATGAGATAGTTTCGGACACGGTCTTAAACAAAAAAAAATTTTTTTAATATTTTAAAACCATTTTTAAAAATTTATTTCAAAATATTAGATACATTTTTAAGAAATTATTTGTATTATAACAGCTGAAAAGCACCCTACAACTAGTTTATATGTACTATATCAAAATCTAATTGGTTCAAAAATTATAACATACTGTGCACGGATGTGACTTTTCAAAAAAAAGTGTGGAGTATCGATTCGAAAAATATAGAGTAGTTTAAAGGAAAACGAATTTTATAGTTATTATGTATAAGTATTACAATGTGAAAATTGCAGAATTGCTAAAAAATAAAATAAAAAAAATTTTGTTATTTGTGTAAACTGGGAATATTTGTGTATTGTAAAGATAATAGCAAAACATAATTTAAATAGTTTAAAAAACAACAATTGCTTTCACAGCATTTAAATATATAATTAATAACGTAATACTATAAATATATAGTTAATAACGTAATTAATTTTTTAAAATGGACATTAAATAGATAGATAGCATCTATTTAATGTCCATGCTTTCTATAATTAATTGAAAAAGCTTGATGAAAAGCTATAATTCGCGTTTCGCCTGAACTTATTTTTTCGCAAAAATGCAATAATTCTAGAAGATTCAATTTGTTTTCAAAATCACAATGTTTTATTATTTGTTTAAAATGTTTCTGGAACTACCCGATGAGTACTAGTTGTTTTACAATTGAAAATGTGTTGCGATTCGGGATGCGATTTTCTCTTTCCTGGGAAAAGTAAAAATTATACATAAATTCTTATGAAACGAAATAGTTTAGTATCTATAAAATGTTTACGCATACTTCAATATAAGCTTTCCCAATTCGTGGTTTTATGAAATCCTTTAAAAACCTAATTTTTGAGGTTCATATAACTTATCTGTCTCTTTTCCATTTTTACAACTTTCTTTTGGTTTACCTAGTTTTTAGCTTCATTGACCTTGTAAATAATTAAGTGTAATTCATTAAATTCCAAGTTTAGCAAATACATTGTTAAAGTTGCTTATATTCAATGCATTTAATTTTTTTTTGGTGTTTTTATAAGTTTTCTAAATTGTAAAAAGAAAACTAAATTTCAAATTGATTTTTCTTGTTCGGTTGTTATTTTGTTGTCTAAATCTTCGATATATATACTACACTCCATCTTTTCATCTCCACTTTTGCCACCTTCCCCAAAATGTTAAGTTAATTGTTGTATATATATAGTTAACTTATCCCTATTTATTATATTCCTAACCCCGGTCAACTTGTCCCTATTTATTATATTTTTATACCAATTTATAATATTCTATATTAAATTTCCATTTGTTCCTAATCAAAATACTTACAATTAGTGCGTTCATACTAAAAAAGCCTTTCAGATTATAGAATAAATGGCGGTTATTCTTAGGATAAATAATTTTAATATGCGTTCCATCAATACACATCGTCACACCAGGATTTTAGTTTTCTCATAGAAAAATTGTTTTGCTTCTAGTTTTTCAGATTCGGGTAAATTTAAATTTATACATTTTGCCAACAATTTTTCTTTACTGTTTTCTTTTCTTAATTTAAAACTCATCTAGATTCCATAAAAATCACCTAAATTCATTTGTTTTTTTTCAAGTTTAAGCGTTAATTTTGTAAGAGGTGAAAAATTTTCGACAAATTCTTCACCAATATTTCAAATAAAATAATTTATAGTTAATTCATATTTTATTCAACCCGCACAAAAACTTCTGTCTTCCAATAGGACTTTAATCATGTGGAATTTTAAAGTAGAATTCCATTTATTTTGACAGTCTAATACGGCTATTTTTATGTTTAACTTCCTTGCTAAAGAAAAAATATTCGGTGTCCGTAATTTTTTGCAAATATCTCTGTATTGATTTAGTGTTTTTTTAAATCGGGAATAGATATAATATCAAGCGCTGCCAAGACATCTCAGAAATGAATAATATTTGGGTGCGAACATGCAAATGTAGGGAAGAACCTCTTCAATATTAGATACAGCATTTTCTTCATTATGTCAAATTCATCTTCCATTTCAAAGTTTTCATATTCTTCTTTTAATAATTCTTATCAATTCAGCATAATGATACGAGTTATTGCTCCTGTTTAGCAATTTTGAACCTTATGCATGTCCAAAGTTCGTTAATTTTATTTTCCTTCAAAATTATAATAACCATTTATTCCTGCAAAACATCTACCAAGACGAGAAGCGAAATCATTTTAGATCGATAAATTTTTTTTTTATATATCCGATTTAATTTTGTTTCTTATATTCATATATAAATGCACAGCCATTAACCGTTATTAACTTTACGCATAAATAATTGAAATGTTTTTTGCACATTTTTATATTGATTACATTCATAAACTGTTCAAGTGTATTTTCTTCTGCTCTGGCTGATTTTAGATGTTGACAGATGATATTGAGCTTCCTTGTATAATTCGAAATGTTTCCGTTGACTATGCCTCTGAAGATTGTCGTAATTTTAAATTTCATTTAATATTTGCATTCTGAGCATATATATATATCAATAGAAACATCCTTACCTGCATGATATACAAATAAAATTTTTCGTGAATATCGCAGATATTTAGGGATTACAGAAATCAAAAAGTCTAAAATAATAAAATATGTTTAAAAAATTTAAATTTAAGTATGTACTTTCTTTACACAAAACAATTTTTGGAATTAAATTTAATTAAACCAAATACGTTCATTTTGTAGAAGTCGAAAATAAATGAATTTGAAGAAGTAAATTGAAATAATGAATATGCAATGGTATATTTAGATCATGTTTTGAAATATCCAACAAAATTTGATTTTACATAAAAAAAAATAAAAATAATTGATTACTATTAGTAGTTGACTATTTATTTAGTCATCATTTTGGTTTTATGTTGACAGCAGTAATATATTTTTTATATTTAGGAACCCGAACCTAGATGAGTTTTTGGGTTCAACGGGGATCGGTTTCAGTCCCTAGATAGAATAGAATAGAATGGAATTAATAAACTTAAATAGACAATACAATTTTAAAATTAAATTTTTAGTTGTTATTTGGAAATTTTTGATTTTTGTTTTTATTATTAAATGCCACGTGTAAAGAAATAAGTAAACTTGATAATAAGATTCGATTGTTAATATCGGCAAACTCGTCGGGCAATTCCTGTGATCCGGTATTATTTAATATTACAAATATCGGGAGCTCGGCAAACTACTTTCTGACGGAAATTGGGAATTGTTATAAAACTTTGAAACACTGCGAAAAAAGTAAAAAAAAATTAAAAACCAAGTCCTCAATTTTTTTCTTTTAAATTTTATTCATTATGCTGGTAGTATGAAAATTGTTTAATATTCAAAAAATTACGTTTATTTCGTTATTAATTACAGTTGTAAATTCCAGTTTAGTTTTACGATTGTCTTTTATCTATTAACACGTACTAAAACGAGATGTTAATCACATTTCGAAGCTAATTTAATAGTAAAAAGAAACAATTTAATAGTTAATGCGAACCACTCTTATTTAAAAATAAAAAATGTAAAATGTTAGAAAAACATAATTAAGTAATTTGCTTCAAATAAATGTTCATCTAGTAGTTTTAGCTTATTTTTGTTGAAATGATTGATTGTGATGACTTTTTAATTACACTGTAGTTATGTTTAAATTTAAATAAAAGTGGTCGACACTGACTTAAATTAAAGTAATTATGTATCTACAAATTCAATTTAAAAACAGAAATAGATATTTTTTACACATAAAATTAGTTTAACTGGTTTTCCTTTAGTTATATTTATAGTTAATATGTTAATTCACTTGATTTTTGTTTCTTTATTATTGAAAGAAGAAAATTGAAACACTTAAGACGTAGCATAGAATTAAATAAAACAAGTCATGAAAAAAATTAGAGTTTTTTAAAAAACGCATTTTCAAAACTGCGCTTTGTTTCATATTGTATTTTGGGTATATAAAATTAATTTAGCAATACTATAATTTAGTTATTTCATTATTTCTTAATTTTCTAATCCCTCTTCTCACCACCGAAACGGTTCAAGTAATTGAATTTGGACTTAACTGAAATTTGAATCTGTTTTTAGAATTTTATTACATTTATACTTGGTTAAAAATTAAGAGATTTTTAAAATATTTTTCTTACACTAAAGTGATTATATATAGGTTTTTCATATTCCCAAACGGACTTTGTTTTTGAAATTAAATAAACGTAATAAGAAGATTTCAATTGCATGTAATATTTAGATTTTCTTACTTAAGTCATTTTAATTATGTTTATTTAATAATGTTTATATAATATTTTCGGCTATTTAAGACATATTGCACTATTCAGCTAAAAAATAAAATAAATCTTTGAATATTATTTACATAATCATGTTGTTATACTAGTGCACCGATTTAGATTAATATAAAAGGCGCTGCCGCAAATTTGTTCGGAAATAATAGCATATAATAGCGCTGTATTATGTAGGCCCATTTCGAAGTTTGAGCTTGAAGTTGGGGTTTTAACAACTTTCTTTCAGAAAGATTCTAATCACTTTCGAAGCTATCATAACCTCTAATTGGATCTTATAACTTCTGTATGATAGGTCGTAGAACTTCGATATTCAGAGCTGTGGAAATTTCAAATTGAAGCTAAAGTACCTGTCATTACCAAATTAGTAGTAAAAACTAAAACAATATAACTTAATTTATTTTCCTTTAACTTATAAAATATTTATTAAAATTTTACATAAAATTGAAATGAATTATTTTTCTTAAAAATAATTTTTATTACAATGTTGTAATAGTAACAGTAACATAATTGATTTAAAATATAATAGATCATTGTCAATACTTAAATTGATTAATTATAGAAACTACCTTTTTTATACCCGTATGACTATACAGTCCAAGGGTATAATAAATTTGCCATTACGTTTGTGACGCAGAGAAGGAGGGGGGTAGATATAGACTCAAGTGTATGGATCGGATCAGAATCGAAAAATAAAACGATTTAGCTATGTATGTCCGTCCGTCCGTCCGTCCGTCTGTCGGTCCGTCATCACGATAACTCAAAAAGTAAAGGAGCTAGGATTATGAAATTTTCACAAATTCGTTTTTATGCAAAAAACGGAATCGCTATTTAAATTCAGTCATTTTTGTCCACGGGTTCGAGTACCTGCCATACAACTTCTAATTTTATATGAGCATTACTCTATACCTATGGAAGCTGCGTGTCTGAAATTTTTCCAAAAGTAGTTTAGTATAATGGCCAAAGTTACTGCAAAATTTGGTTGCTCTACTGCAGAGGGTTCGAGTACCTGCCATACGACTCCTTCTTTTATATGAGCTTTACACTACACCTGATGAAGTTAGGTGTCTGAAATTTTGCAAAAAATAGTTTAGTGTAATGTCCAAAGTTACTGCAGAATTTAGTTGGTCTACTGCTGAGGGTTCGAGTAGCTGCCATACAACTCCTTCTTTTATATGAGGATTACACTACACCAAATGAAGCTGGGTGTCTGAAATTTTGCCAAAAATAGTTTAGTGTAATGGCCAAGGTTACTGCAAAATTTGGTTCGTCTACTGCTGAGGGTTCGAGTAGCTGCCATACAATTCCTTCTTTTATATGAGCATTACTTTACACCTAATAAAGCTGAATGTTTGAAATTTTGCCAAAAGTAATTAACCGGATGATATAATGTATATGTTACGGTCATACGGGTATCCCAGAGTTGACACAGTCTACTCTACTACACTCTTGCTCGTTTTTTTTGGATTTGATAAATTTATAATAAATTTAATTTTTCCAAATAACGAATTCGACTCTTTTTAAGCTTATTTGAAAAGGTTTCTTACAACCTAATTTTTTCAACCTAATGTAATATATTTTTAGTTTTTCAACTCGATATGCAAAAAAATGTTTATCAAAATATAATGTATTGAGCGATTGCAAAAATAAAAAATATTTTTTTTTAAGTATGTACTACTAGCTGTGCTCGGTCCGCGTTGCTGGCCCCCGTCCGTGTTGCTGGTCCCGGTCCATGTTTCCATAGAGTCAAAGCAAAAGCTCAAATGACTGGAGATTAATTTTGAATAAAGGAAAAAATTCTTTAAAATTTCTCGAACAAATAAAAAATAGGTTTTTTTGTTGTTGTTTACAGATTTTTTTTTTGAAATAATGATTTTATAATAACAGTTATTTTTGGTGTTAAATCATAATGTCTTGTTGTGGGTGTCAAATATTCTTTCCATAAAATAAGAAAATAAAATAATATACCTAGAAAATAAAATAATATAGGTACTCAACATGAATCATTAAATAATTGAAAAAAAAAATATATTTTTATTCTTCTGTCTTCTTTAATATACATATATACATACATAACTTGGTGACATCCAAATTGCCAAAAAAAATTTTAAATGCGGTAAACATATACCGCATCTAAATTTAAACTTAAGTGCGATATCGATAGAAAGAATCTAAATGGCGTTTTGGCGTTTTGGATCTAATATTCAATTAAGAATTTTACGCTTATGTACAATATTTTAAACTTATTATATACAATGCAAGTACTTATATAGTCAAAAGCAACGATTTGCTGTGAACTGACCCTACAGACGTTGTCCTGTCTTAGCTAGGAATATTCAATTCGAACTGGAATAAATAATAAAAAAAAAATTGGTGTATTTTTTATACCAAATAACTTAATTTTTGTTTTTTATATTTAGTTTTCTTTTTTGAATTTTTTAATATATTTCTTTTTATTTTTTTTATTTTTTGAGATAATTATTGTAATTAATTTTTTTTCTTTAAACAAACTTAGTATAACATAAACCATAAACAAATAACAAATAACATATGTATATACAAACTATTAAAAATGTAATAACAATATAGCCTTAAATAAGACCACGTCTCTTAGGCACAAAAAAATATTGCTTATTGTACTGCTTTTTGATAGACAACATTCCTAGTTTTTTTTTCTGTCGCGTAAATAAACAATGTTGATGGTTTTCCGACACGGGAACAGGCGAGATGCAATTGGCCATGTGGAAAACATGGATTTTTAAGATTTATGCCACAAACAATTAACGATTGCCCTTGCGATTTATTTATAGACATTGCAAATGCAAGCCGCACTGGAAACTGCAACCGTTTAAAGTCGAATGGCAAGTCGTTCGAAATCATAGGGATGCGTGGAATCAATACGTCTTCGCCTTTGTACTTCCCTTTCAAAATTGTGGCTTCGATGACGTTTCTCATTAATTTCTTCACCGCAAGTCGGGTGCCATTACAAAGACGTGGCTGGTTGATGTTCCGCAACATAATGATAACCGATCCTACTTTTAATTGCAGATTATGAGGTGGTAGTCCGGGCAATTCCAGCGAATTTAAAAATTCCGTTGGATAGTTTACAATATCATCTTAGTTAGTAACGGAATCAACCGATTTGTAAGTCATCAATTCGCCAGCTATCTTATTTTGAATGTGAACATTTATTTCGTTGACATCAATGTTTTTTGCAGCCAATATAGCACGTTCGCTCAACCAAACATGATTTTTGTAATTTTGAGCAATGTTTGGGAACACAATCTCGATTAGTTCGGTCTTTGATTCCGTAAAGTTACAAAAATTGCCTGTAATGGAATGCAATGTATCCAGACGATGTGTCAACGGGAATTTTTCCATTACAATGTCTAGCAATTGTTTAGAAAAAACTTCTCCAGACCGGTCATTCTGCAATTCGACTCGCATGTTTACACGGTTCAAAATTTAGGTTTAATTTTTAAACTAAAAGAGTTTCTATATAAATCCGAACGCAAATGAGTTTAAAAATCAAACTAAATTGTTTATGTACTAAATTACATATAAATAAACTAAAATGTTTAAAATCAAAACGAAAAAGTTTGATTATTATATATACATTTTTAAACTTCTGTGTTTACATTGTAAACGAAAGTTTAAAATTAAATAAATACGGTTTAAATATTAAACATAAAAGTTTAAAAAGGTTTTCTTTTTTAATCTATCCGGTTTACATTTAAGTTATTTGGTTTAAATTTTAAACTTAAAAAAACAGTTTGGTTTATTTTTTAAACCATGATGTTTAAATTTTATACATTACCGTTTAAAAATAAATATATCGGAGTTTAATTATATCTCCTTTTAAACTTAACTAGTTTAAATTTTAAACGCTTCAAGTTAGATTGGGAATAATTTTTAAACCACTCAGTTTAAATTTTAAGCCGAAAAGTCTAGATAAAAAACCATGAAGGTTTACAATTCACAATCCGACACAGAGAAAAAGGGTAGTAAAGTCGGAATCCTATACAGAGAAAATGTTTCAATGTTTGATTCAAAGGAATTTATTTACGATACATTGTTGTGACCCTAAATAATACCTTACACTTATTTTTACTAAATAATTATCTATAAATTAAAACACAAATAATTATTCACCAATAGATATTATTTAATTATATTTAATTAAAATTTTAACAAAAAAAACATAAATTTTATGTGTTAATTAATAATAATTTCAGAAACTATAATATATATAACTTAACTTAACTTAACTTAATATAATCTATGTAACTTAATTAATAATTATTTTAGAAATTAAAAAAAGTTTCTCTCCAAGTTTGAGAGCATCAAATGATTTTTTACATTTTAGATACTTTAAATTTATTAAACTTATATTATCTGTACATTTTAATTTTAATTCAAAAGATACTTACATTATATATTATACTATATTTTTGAATATATACTATATTTTTGAATAAATAGTATGGTAGTAAATTGTTGAACAAGAAAATAAACATCATAATTTTCATTGAAATAATTTTCTTTAATTTTATAAAATATTGGATTATTTTGTATTTTGTCATTTGCAACCAAAAATAAATTTATTTTGTATAAAAATCCTAGTTTTATGAAAGAATTAAAAAAAAACTGTCCGTAAAGAGTTTCTTGCAACAAACATTTGAATTTATGATTTGATATGTCTAGTTCTTTACTACGACCCATTTTTTTAACCGGTGTAAAATTTAGATATTGCCACAAAAAAGCTTGCCGTTGTTGATGTCTATGTGAAAGAGTCTTAGCTATATTATTAAAATTATTTAAAAAGCGACCAGGTTTAGTAAAATTTCTATGGTAGTTTTCATATCTCATGCACCACAGACGAATTAATGGACCCTGGCGTTCCATAATCGAACAATAATGTGTCATAAAATGGTGTTTCGGCAATAATGTATGCCCCAATTCCAAAATCATATCTAAATGGCATTTAATATAGTCTTTTAATAAAAGTATAAAATTTTTTGATATATAATTGTCGGAAAATAATATGTAATCAAAATCCAAATCCTATTGTCAATTTTTTCTTCATATTCATAAAAAATAAATAGTAAATTAGTTATTAAACACCAGTTTTGAGAAGCATATAAACCAACTGATGTTTTGGATTTTTTATTTAAATGAACTAAAGTTGGTTTATCCTTTTTATCTAAAGTTGAATAATTAAATGAGAATATTCTACTATTGATTCTATTAAGCGGTACATTTAGTGATTTTAAATGTGTTAGAAAAATTTTTAAAGCAAATGGAACAGCTCCCTCTAATATATCATGCATAATATCTACGCTAGCGTTTTCAATCATACTGTAGTTTTTTAAATTATTAAAAATGCAATGAAATTTTACTCCTTTTCTTTCTTCAATATTTTCTTTTTTTAATAATTCATAGCATTTTTCATTAGTTCTCAATAAATCTGACTTTTCTATCGTAGTTGTTTTGGTATCAGTTTTATGTATTTCACAAATCCTACAAAAAAAATTACTGCTAAATGATTGAGAAAATCCAAGGAGTGTATTAGCTCCAAAATTATCATGGGCAAGTGATACCAGCGTCCCTTTAATATTTTTTTTATCAATATCTATTCCAATATTTTCAAGGTGATCAATTTCTTTAATAATTGGTTTTAAAATTTCATTTATTAGTTCTGGTTCGTTTTTAAGATCTGAAGAAAAATACAAGGCAACTAAATGAATGTTTTCTAGTTTAGAGTGACAATAAAATGGTAAATTAAGTAATGAAAAATATATCCCACCCAATTTATGAACAGTGGTCTTACTACCTGATGGAGAAACTATTTCGAAATCATCAAAGAATATTTGGATTTGAAGAGCATTTTGATTTTCTGAGAAAAAAGTACTTTTCTGATAATTTGATCCACAACAAAAACTATATAGATTTTCGTTGTTGCATGTATGGGCTTCTTTGAAATAAATTAATTTAAAATAGTAATTTTTAAATAAATTATTTATTGTTTCTATTATAGAAATAAACTGGAATGTACACGGTTTTTTAACAAAATCATACAAATTTGTTTTGCTATTGAATTGTTTTTCCCATCGCAAGAAAATTGTCATTTCTTTAGGTAAAACATAACTTTCAATTTCTTTAATTTGCCTTTTTCTTTTATATGAAGAACTATATTTATCTAATTCATTTATAACATTAAAACGGGTCTCTGAAATACCACCACTCATTAAACGCTCTTTTGGAAGCAAATTCAATTCACCAAATATATTTTCAGTGTAATCTTTCAAAAAAGAAGAAAATTTATCAATATTTATTTCCGCTACAGAAATAGAAGACAAAAATTGAAAAATATTTTTAATATAAATATTTTTAAATATTGCATGGCTTCATTGTTTGAAAATTTTCGGATTCCTTTGTTTTACAAATATTAAAATCGATAAAATTGTTATTAATTACTTCACTAATGATTTCATTTTGGTTGGATACGTTATTTAAGTTTTCCGTTACAGGTAAAATATTTTCAATAGTATTATTAGTATTTTCATTTTGATGTTCTATATTTTCGATTAGCAAGAAATTTGTGTACTGACAATGGGTGGCATGTTTTTTTAACCCGGAATATGTAGTAAAATTTCGTGGACAATCTAAAGAAGCAATACATTTTAATTTCAGAGTTTTACAGCTTTTAAGATTATGAAAATGTTTTAGGTGACAAATTGCAAAAATTTATTTCGCCAAATATTTTGGGACATTTAAAATAATAATAATTTTTCATTGTTTAATTTAATAAAATAATATTTTTTGAAAAATTATAGAATCAAATTGTGTTTTTTTTGCATATAAAGATGATGTAAATTAAGATACTTTAAATTTTAAAATTTCATGAATTTTAACTTAACTGTATAATTTAAATTTAATTGAATTAATTTTAACTTGTGCTGTAAATTTTCTTTTTGATTTATTATAATTTTATTTTGCGAAATAATTACCAAAGAGAATGTTTTTTTTTATTAGAAAATTTTATATAGCAAGCAATAAGAGCAATAAAACAATTAAGAAAATTAGAAAATGATTTAAATTTTATGTGTACTTAGAAAAAATTAATTAAAAATGTTTGAAAATTATTTTAAATACTATTTTTAATTTTATTAAATAAGATTTTCAAGATTTATATTTTCTCTATTATTAGTAACGTTATTCAAAGAAGACCAAATATCATTCATTCTCGGTGTTGCATTAATGTTTTCAAATTCGTAAATAAATTTTTCAAAAAACCGGAAAAATAATTTTAAATCGTTATCATACTGGATATGAAATATATAAAAAATTTTAAAAAAAATGTCAAAAACCTGTAAAAATTAATAATGACTAGGTATAGGTAGCAGTTCCTTGTCAATACTTATGAAATATTGTTGAATATCATTGTTGGAAGTTCCAGTTGCAATAATAATGGGCTGCAATGTTGAACTAGTATTTACTTCATCCAAAGATTTATTGCCATGGAATTTAATAAACTTCTCAGCGGTTTGTATAAAATTGCATCTTGATGAAATATTTTGTCTAGGTGGTGCTGGTAGCAATTTAATTTTGCTAGGAAAGCAATTTTGATAGGAAAGTTTCCACTAATTCAGGCCAATCTGAAATTTAAAAAAAAATTAAATATAAAGTATTTTCATAACTAGAAATTTTTTTAAATTGATTTACCATTTAAGGATTCAATAGATAATCCTTTCAAATTGAGAACAGGTTGAATAGATGATTCTATTGCTACCCAGTTGTTTGAAATATTTTTAATTTTTGGGTATTGAATGTTAAAGTCAATAGAAACCTGAAAATAAATAACTAATATTAAAATTTGTTGAACCAATTAAATTAATTAAATAGATAACCAATTCAGCATCCAAGAAAAAAAATGGAAAAATAATCCCAATATTACGTGGCACTTGCAGAAAGCTCTTTCGTGCGCTAACTGTAAGGCGCAGTTTTGCGATTAGCTCCAATTTTTGTTCCGGTAGCGTCATTTTTTTAAAAAAATCCAGAACTTCATCTGTGATTTCTTCTTCTTCGTTAATGCCTTCGTTTGATGTTGAAGCTGGTGCAAGATTATTTGAAGAACAAGGTTCAGAAGATTGATATCTTTTTTTTGAAAACAAAGTATTTTTCAATTGGCTGACCAAATACCCAGTATTTTGATCTGGATCAAAAAACGTTTCCTATAATTTATAAATAAATAAAAAATAAAGAATATTTTTATGCAGAGCAAACATCACTTACAGCTCCACCGTATGTGTTATTTGTTTTATAACAGGGAAAAAGTTCCACGGCTAAATTAGCAACCTTCAACTTCTCCCTTTTAGAAGGTTTCTCTCCAAATTGGGATACAATAAATTTGACCAATATTCGGACGAGCAATCGTCTCAGTCTATCGGTCAAACTATTACTTCGGTTGAAACAATCAATTATGCACTGTCCTTCATTTATTTCTATATACTTTTTTAACTCCTGCAAATATTCAAAATTATTTTTAAGAAATTGTTTTAAAGAATATTATTTTTGATTACTTCAGATGTTATAGAAATAAGAAGTCCAAGCGCAGCATCACACCTTTTTACTGGAACGGTCTTAGGTACTGTGCAGTACTTTAACGAAAAGCAGGCAGAATAAATGAATTGAATGAAACAAATGAATTGGTTGACTAATGGTATTATAATTGTATTTGGTAATATATTTCCTTCAAAATCCTTGAATTGTAAAAATTCCTTCTCTTCTGTATTAGAAATTACTAAAAATAAAAAATAACTAAATTCGATTAAAAAAACTAAATTCATTTTTTTTAACCGCTTAGATAAATTATTAAAATATAAATGAAATAAATTAATCAATAGATAAATAGTTAAATTAATGAAAAATGAAATAGAAAATTTACCGCATTGAAGTAAATCTTCGAATTGCAGAGGAGCAGGAACTTCTAAAAATTATTAAAACTGGACATTTGCCGCTTCAAAATACACTTTAATATAGCGTCCAACAAATGACATTGTATATACAGGGTGTTCCCGACTCGATGGTCTTCCTTCAAATGGGTGATCGGGCATATCGAGCAGAAAAAAAAATTGTATGGGAGGGGGGGGTCTATTTTAATTAGTTTAGAAGTTATGGGGCCTTAACTGTTTTTCGACCATAATTTAGTTTTATTTCGATAAAATTGGAACCAAATAAGATAAAACATAAAAATAAGTATAGCATTTAAATGCTTATTAATGCAGCTTTCTTAAGTACTATCAAACATTACTCTAAAGTTTCTCAGTCTGAGTTTATAAGGGCTTAAAGTCCAATATTTTTAACAAAATATCAATTAAATCCCTTTTATCAAGAAAATAACGGTATTAACATAACAGTTTTTTTACTTCAAAATATTACCCTTCTCTTTCCCTGCATTTTGAGTATACTAGCACTTTTATAGCTCAAAAACTTTAAAAGTTATAAAGTAAAAACTTTTTTGTGATACCTGAAATTTAACTAAATTTGAATTTTTTTGAAAAAAATAATAACAAACTTTCACGTGTGAGTGACACTTTCACGAACTGTTAATTTGTAGTTGCAGCCTCTGAAGTTAAGTTTATAGCTGACTGCCAAACTCATTATTATTCTCCGTATTTTTTACACATTAAAATAGGAGTGTGTTTATGTAAATGTAAGAAACAACCATATAGGTTTATATAATAATTTTATGTATGTACCTAGTAGGTTTCTTAACGTTCTGATTTTTTTTTTTCTGTACATACTTCTGTTTCTTTTTTTCTTTTTCTTATGTACGTAAGTATTAGTAATTAGAAGTATGTTACATGTAAAAATAACAGTTAACGTAATAATAATAGTTCACGCTTATCAGCAGCAGTTTGTGTTTTATTATAAACGTTTATATGAACTTGCCTGTGTCTATGGCTTTTTATATTTAGATGTTCAAATTTCTTTATTAACAAATGAATTTTCAAAGATTTCAAGGTTCTACGACAAAACTTTTTGAAATTGTCCTCACCATCATCTGAAAAAAAAGTGTAACAGCAATTTTTCGACAGCGCAATAAGGTAGTGGAGGCCTAAATGATGACTTAATTCAATATTTTTTTTTTTTTTCTCTCCTGATTAATCTGCATCTATTTCCTCGCATTACACTAAACTAATGCTGTAAGTAGCAGCTCTTTCTCTAAACATAATTATGTCAATTATTAATAAACTTTTTAATTGTAAAATACTAATTGTAAAAAGGCACAGAAGAACATAAAACGTTTATCTTACAAAATTAAATTTTAAAATTTACATTTATATGGTAGTAGCACTTTGACAGATAAATGCCATCAATATTTCTAGCGTAAAACTTTTATTAAAGATTCAATTGTATTTTTATGAGAACATGGACTTTAGAAAAAGAATTCTTTTGAAACAAACACTATATAAATATTTAATTATGGTAATTGTATTTAATGAAAAAGGTAATTGTAATTGTTGTTGTTTTATATGTTCCACTGGAAACGCCTGGGTAACGATAAATAATAAAAATTGATAAAATAAAAGACAAAATAAAACACAAAACATATCAGGTGGCAGAGAAAATTACACTGACAACTGCTAAGTTCAAAACATTATAGAATAATTCTATTGAAAATTAAATGTAAATAAAAATTTTACAGAGTGTGAAATGTGAATGATTGCATTTACTTCTATAGTATAACAAATTAGTTCCGGTACCTTTGGTTTGGTTTGTTTTGTGATAATTTTCTGTAAATTAAAAGTAATAATTTTTTTTTTTTGTTTTAAAGGTTATTGACTTTTAAAATTCAGGTTGTTTTGTATCTTTTGTATTTTTATCCAAAAGGTTCCGTGTTTTTTTTAATCAATATAAATATATCAGTAAGTAAATCATTATCATTATCTCAATAAACATATAGTGAATTATAGGTTTCTAGATCTACAATCAATCTATTTATGAAGTTCAATTTATAGGTAGTTTATACCTAAATAATTCTATTTTAAATAGATCATAAATAATATACATATGTATATCCTTCATTTTAACAAATATAAAAAATATCATCACAGAATAAATTCTAATAAATTAACACATTTTATTTTTATTTATCACACATATATAAACACATTTTGCTATTATGAGAAGTACATTTATGGCCATAATGGTTCTATGTCTCATCCCAATGAAATATCAATATATCTCGTGAGTATCTGAATAAAGAGGGATTTTAGAATTCCCTTTTGTCAGAATATTATCTATTTTATTTTTATAATGTTCACACTAATAAATGTAGTATACATAGTGTGCATACCAATAATTTCAATTTTTACCTAATTGTCGAAAAATTATTATTTTCAAAAAACAAATTTACCTTATTCAATGAGACAGAAGGCGATTTGGCGTTATGTCTCAGAACCGACTTATAATTTGATTGATTAACAACGCTCTAACTGGAATAAATATTAAATCTTTGCAGTGTAAAAGGTGGCGTTTAGTGAATGCGTAATTTAAACTTAACAATAAATTTTTTTTGATTATTTGTTAGAGGTACATTCAATTTACCGTGAAATTATTTTTTTAATAAAATACGTGATTAACTTTTTCTTATAAATTATAATTGTATTTTGTTTCGATTTTGTTAAGTTAAGTTACGTTAAAGTTTTAACCATGAACTTCATTTATTTTCTTTAAAATTAACCAAATGAAAACCATATTATTGAAAATATTTTTATCGAATTTAGTAAACCTAATTTCTTTAAAATTAACGTTTATATTTTTTTGTAAAATTAAGAAAAGTATTACAAAATGATTTATCGATGTGATGTTTTATTAACTTGTGCCATTTATTATTCTGATTATATCGTAACCTTCAGTTATTTTTTACTTTTCTTGTGGTATAAGTTGAATCTTTTATTTTAGTTCAGACCAATTTGCAATTTTAGTGTGATAGAAGGTTGCATTTTAGTGTGACAGAAGTTGCAATATCTGACTGTTTTCGTCCTTAGTAACCTACAGACAGATGTGCATCACTAAATTTACTCAGATGGTGTTGCTGAGAAATATATCGAGAATATATATCTGTGGCAAAAAGGAAAAATCGCCTAAGTTGGAAAATGACGTTTCGAGTAAAATGCTTTTAAAGTTTTGATTTTATTTTTGAAAAAACTCTTAAAATTCCTACGGTTCTAATATGACGTAATGTATAGTAAACTAATGCCAAATTTCTTTTGTTCAACAATCAAATAAAAATAATGCTTGATTTTTGAGTTATAGCAAAAATAACCACTTAGACTATTTTTCCAAAACGATATTCGTGACATATGAAATGATATCTGAAGTTAAGTTGTTTTTCTGTTACTAACATAGTTTAAAAGTACAGCATATTATCGACTTATAACGTTTTTCCTCCTAACAATTCTGATTTTTTTCCTGCATTTTATAAAGATGTCAAAGATTTTTGAACTAACTCAGGCATAATTTTTTAAAAAATTTTTTACAACCCTTTTTTACTATTTTTTTATCTCTTTCTTGCATATACAATTCTTATTCTTGCATATACAATTCTTATTATTTTTGATTTTAGTTATTAAGGTAGGTACTCATTTTAGTTATTAAGGTAGGTACTCAATTCAGTATTAAGGTTAGTCGTTATTTCACTAAATGCTAAATCCATAGAATACGTAAATATTTCTCATAAATGATAGTTTTCAATTTTGTAAAAGTGTGATAAAAAGAAATTAGTTATTTTTTTTGTTTTTTTGAAATAGATATATTAGAATAATAAATTTAAATTTTCATTTCGTTTTTAAAAAGTAAATAACACAAAAAGACATTTCAAGTATCATACATAGTATAAAAAATATAATATAAATACAATATAAGTAATATAAAATTTATAAAAAAATTTAAATCAAAAAACTCTCAAATTTCATCATCGGCGTCTTCTTCTGTTAAGTCCGGATGGAAGTCGCAAAGAATTTCTTCACTGGGAAGTGATTCATAAAACGAATGTAAACATGAATCTATTAAGGGCAATATGTCTAAAAGATATTTTTTCTTCTTTTGAGCGATTTTAATAATTTCATCTATAATTGGTATTTGAGGAATAGTAATTGTGTTACGCCTCTTTTTGTTATGTTTAATTCTTTAAATTCGTCTTTGTCATTTAAAGACGTTTTGTAATAAATTTTCCCAAAATGAGGATTTTCGTAACGTAGCCATTTAACTTCCTTCCAAACAAATTTTTCGCAATTATTTGCACGATTTCTCCAAACAAATTTTGATTTTAGTATTAATGAAAAATTGAAAAAATCTGTTTTGTTCATTTCTACTACTTGAAATTTCTTCTTGTTTCCCGCCGTCCTAATAAAATTAAACCAATCTCTTGGATGATGAATATCTATTTGGTTTCTTTTTTTTTTCCTTTCGATGACAGAATGGTCTTTTTTATGATCAATTCTTTCGACGTTTTTATTGTTACATAAAAATGTTAAGAACATGGCACTCAAAAATGAATTTTTATTTTGCCCTGGACACGAATCACTGTAAAATATTATATGTTTAATTTTGGGATTGTTTTGACCTAAATTGGACAAGTGTTTAAATAAACAATAGGCTATTTCATTTCCTCTACGTTTGGCTAACCCTTCGTGCCACATATAACAATACGGCTGCCCAGATGCTGAATCATGAATGGTCAAATTAAACGTCCAAAGTGGTCTTTTATAAAATGCGACTGATGAACTTGACAGGGTGTACCGAGACATTTTTGTAGATCAAAAGTGTATGTTTTAACAGTTTCATCATTTTTTGACAAAATCTTATCTTCTTCCTTCAATTTATAAGCTAAATCCGCTTTTGCATGATGGTTATCTAACTCTTTTTTTAATAAACTTATATCCAAATTAGTCTTTTTTCGCAACATCAATTTTTGATTTTAGCAGATCACAAGTATGACAGCTATCAACTTTAGGCGGTTTAAACGACAGACCCATTTCTGAAAAATAATAAATTTATTTGAAAAACTTTTTGCAAACATTTTTCGAAATTTTAAAGAATTCTTTACTTACCACTGAAAATCTTGGAATATGTAGTAATACAAATTTTTTTGTTGTACTTTTCAAGATATAATTGAAACATTTTTGATATAGTCAGATCTGTTGACAAATACATTTTAGAAGTGTCTCTTCGAGTATAATGGCTTTCGTATTTAGGAAAGCTGTTAATATGGTCTCTTATAGATTCAATATCATCTTCTTTAAGCTTATTTTTTGGACTGCCCTTACCGCGTTTATCTGTAAGTTCAAATTCTTTACGAGATAGTTTTTTTCTTTGTACGCTTTTTAAAAAACTAACAGTTTCTCCAAAAATTAACAAAAAACATTTCTGCCAGACATTTTTTCGGACACCTTGAACTTCAATAAAATATTTGAAATTGCAATTGCGATTTCTGGGGTTAAGTTGGTTTTTTTGCAAAGTTTGGCTTTTTTTATCTTCCATATGAATCAAAGAATTCATATAGAGAATTCTCTTATTATAAGACTCTAGATTCCAATAGTTATGGAACACTTGCCGTGTATATTAAAAGAAACATGTTCTTTACAATTTTTGCGACAAGCTGTTAGAGGAATAGTTTTTCTTTTTGGCACAAATCCAGATTTTCTATTGTACGATTGACCAGCGTTTCGTTTTATTTGTATTTCTTTTTTATTGTTATAATTTTTTAGCCTTTCTGATTCGTTTTCCAATAAATTATTGTCGGGTTGAGTTCCCATTTCTGCCAGCTCTTCATTGAATAAAATAGAATTATTAGAAGTATTGGACTCTTCTGGTAGCTCATAGTTTGGATCTTTACAAGAATCATCTGAATTGAAGTCCGATAACAAAGTGTCAATTTCATTATCAATATTACTTATCATTCTTGTACTTGTACTTTCTGAAATAAATTCAGATTTCCTAGAGTATGATTCAGCAAAACTTATGTCATTGCAGGTGTTTTCAATAATGGCATGTCTGGTTGGGGATTTATTAAATGTTCGATTTGTCTTCCCATTTCTTCGAGCTCTTCATTACAAAAAATAGGAGAGGTAGAAGTATTTAACTTAAATGATCCATCGCAGTTTAAAACATTACAATGTTCATTTTCCTTAATTCCTAAAATGATCATAAAAATATTTTATGTTGAAAAATTATAATACCTATAAACCATAGTAAAAAGATTTCTATAGCTATGGTATAAAATTTACGATATATGTATGTACATATATCTACATATAGTTTCCAATATTTGCTATAATAGGTATAAAATTGATTATATTATTAAGCAAAGATTATAATATAAAGTATTTTATATAAAGTATTATATAAAGTATACTTTATATAATCTTTGCTATAAGTATAAATTTTAACTATACAGTAAATGAACATATACATATACGTATTGTGTTCGTATGGTACTATACGTAAATTTAACATTTTGCTTTTGTTATTATCAAAATAAAATGTACCTACCTGACGACAAAACCGGAACACTACTTTCCATATCTTGTGGTTTTTTAGCTTTAATATTCTGTTTAGCTAACTCAATTATCTTTAAAATTCTTGACGTCATATTATTAAAAAAATACTATTTTACTATTTTTAATTTTTAAAAAAAACAACTTTTCACTTTTAATTTCACTGAAGAATTAATCAATGCACTTGACATAAACGACTAAGTAAACTTATAACTGTAATTTTTAGGAAAAAAAATTTATCAAAACATCAAAAGTCAGCTATGATTTCAATTTTTTTTAAATATTATGTGGAAAAAAAACTTAATTTGAAATAAAATGTAAAAATATCAAAACAACAATATGGAAAAACGAACTAAGTCGACTTTATTCGTTTTAGCTTTTCATTTAATTTCTTTTTTTAGGAATAATAATAGAAAAGGAAAAAGAAACTATATCGTTTTAGGTTTTTATTCCTTCAAGAAAAATTGTCATTCTAAGAGACATTGTATGTTTTAAGTGGCATTGTATGTTTTTCCATATGCTTATCCATTCAAAGCAGACTTAGGCCATTTAGTTTTTTTAAGAATCTTTAGAACGGATAAACCTACTGAGCTGAAATTTTGTCGGTATATGCAACAAATGATGAAGAATTCGAATATTTACATAAGTAATTTTTGTCTTATCTCGACTTAGGCGATTTTTCCTTTTTGCCACAGATATATATTTCCAAAAACTATTTTC
The DNA here is from genome assembly GCA_963082915.1 of Dolichopus griseipennis. Classification (NCBI taxonomy): domain Eukaryota; kingdom Metazoa; phylum Arthropoda; class Insecta; order Diptera; family Dolichopodidae; genus Dolichopus; species Dolichopus griseipennis. Next base: position 56,197,737 of record OY720444.1, on the reverse strand, counting down.
TAAAAGTTTTTTTTTTTATATTTATGTATTAAATTCAATTTAAAAAATTTTAATTAGAATTCAAAAAGTTCAGTTTTGAAATAGAAAAGATTATATTAAATAAAGTTAAAAAAAAATATTATTTTATTATCTATTTAAATAACTTTTTTTATTAAGAGGATCTTTTTTAGCATGCTACGGATTATTATATCGATAAGATCACTATAATATTATGAGCAGCATTTGAAAAATAAATTTTATTATAAATTTATTTGAAAAATAAATTTTATTATAAATTTTAGTATGAGCAACACAAGCAAATTCTTTTTAAATTAATTTTCACAAATATTGATAAGGAAAATATAATCTGATTTTTAAGATTTTTCAATTTTTAAATCTATCGGCCTTTTAAAAATTCTAAATCTAAAAACTAATCGCCCAAATGAACGTTCGACTATATTTCGACAGTGTGACAGGCGACAATTCAAAATTTTATCTTTAGGTCCCACTGTACGAATTTCGGAAAAACTTCTAGGAATGTTATTCGATAAACCAAAAGCATCAACTGCCACTATCATATATGCAACTGGTTTATTCCGATTTAAAAATCAGGACAAAATAAAAGGAAACTACCAAGTGGATCTAAAAGTCCACCAGAGAATCCACGGATTGTGGACGCCCTAGATGTGGTACATAATTTATGTGAAAGTGCAACAAAAAGCGACGCGATTAGGGATTTTACCCAACACATGGATTCACAACTACTTTTATTGCCTGATTTTGATCGGGCGGAAATATGTACAACTTTAACAACCAACTTCTCGGAAGAAGTTTAAAGTTAGAAAGAAAAAAATTAAATAGTAATTCTAAAATATTAATATATCGCTCATCCGGAAGAACAGTGACGTAAGTGTAAAATAATTAGTTCGTCAAAAATCGCAATTGATTTTTTATAATTTTTTATGATTACATTAACATTATTAAACAACTCGGATGCAATAACGGAGTTATATTTTATTATTCGTAAATTTACTCTAGTTTTAGACTTTTATAAAAAAATTAACATCTAAGGTTCGGGTACGTGAAAGACCTTACAGTTATGTCATTGTACTTCTATAAACATGAATTAATTTACTACAGTACGGTGCGGATGTGTTTACTTTTTCTTTATCGATTATAATAATTTTAATTAATAAAAGATAAACAGAAAAAGCATAATCAGCAATTACGCAAAAAAAAAAAAATAATTATATAAATTAATTACGCGAAATGGCTTCGTGCCAAAAGTGCAAACTAAAAATTAAAGGAGAAACGGGTGTAGAATGTGCAGGTGTGTGCAAAAAATTTTATCATGAGGCGTTAAAATGTTCAGGAATGGATCAGTCTACGGTGAACTTACTATACACCAATAGGAATATTAAGTTTATTTGTGACGACTGTATTCAATATATACAAAATGTTGATTTGGTCTTACAAAACATGGACAGTGCAGTTTCAAAAAATAATGGGTACCTTAAGGAATATAAAGAGGAATTTGAACGTGCAATAAAAAAAAATGAAAATGAAGTCGTTGAATTACTTAAGGCTATTGAAACTAATTACATAAAGAGATTGGAAGAAATTAAAGCCAGTCAAAATGCAAAAATTTACTGAAGTCTTCAAAATTGAAACAGAAAAAGTGAATGAATCATTTGTTAGTGCAATTAAAAAAAATTATGAGGTCTGCAAAAAAATGAATGTTACAAATAATATAAATTCGAATATTGGTCAAACAGTGTCATTTGCTGATGTAATGAAAAATACTAAAGCAAGTGTAAATTTAAAAATGAAGAAAGAGTTACCTTTAATAATAAAACTGATTAAACAAAAAGTGATTTAAATACAAAGGTGGACCCAAAAAATTTGAAAATAAAGAACATTGAAAACAAAAGTAATGGCATGATTTTAATAGAAACGGAAACCATCGAAGATCGTGAAAATATCAAAAAGGAATTAGAAGAAAAAATGAAAGATAATTATTTTTTTATTCAATTTTTTATTTAATTTCAGATAATTTTACAATAATATATAAAATTATGTATAAGTAATTCTTAAACTACAGCTTATAACTAACATTTAATAACTTAAGATTTTTTACAATTTTTCTAATTTCTAGATTTTTTTTTTTATATTTTTTTTTTAAATTTTCAAATTTTAAAGATTAATTTCTAAGATTTTTTACAAATTTTCTAAGTTTACTTTTAAGTATATTTAAATTATGACTGTTTTTAATTTTTACCGGTAGCGAATTGAAAAGTTTTATTGCGCTGCATTTTAGATTTTTTAGCTTCAATGTTGTTTTGGCTTTAGGAATTTCGATATTTTTACTGTTTCTGGTTAGATAATTATGAATATTCTCCCTATTTTGAAGTTTTACTTTTGACTTGATATTATTGTTCAGGATATTATACATGTATTTACATTTTTCAAAGTAAATTAGTTGGTTAATATCCAGTGTATCAATTATTTTATATAAATTATTGGTTCTGGTTCTTATATTCAAATTAAATAAAGTTTTGAGGGCTCTATTCATTACCGCACTCATTTGATTTTTATGAAAATATGAACAATGACTCCAACTGCATATATTATACCTAATTCTTGATAATATATGGCCATTATATATAAGTTTAGCAGCATAATTCGGAATACTACCCATTCTTCTGACAGCCATTGTTATAGGAATAATTTTTTTTTTAATGCTTTTTATATGTCTATCCCATCTAAAGTTTTCATCAATTATCATTCCCAACTACTTAACATTATCAACTTGTTCTATTATAGTATCCTTTACCTTAAGCGTAATATTATCATTTGTTTTCTTTTGCATTTTGAATATCATATAATTAGTTTTTTTCGCATTTATACATAATTCACTTTGGTCCAACCAACTGCAATATATCTTTAAGTCATCATTTAGTATATTTTGAAGCTCTTCTAATGTTTTCGCTTTTGCTATAAGGTTAGTGTCATCTGCATAAATGTTGTACTTTGACTTAATATTGTTTTTAGGTAAGTCCATTATATACAGCAGGTATAATAACGGCCCCAGTAATGAACCTTGTGGTACGCCTGTTTTTATTACTAATTCATCACTTAGTGCTTCATTAACTTTAGCACATTGAGTTCTATTTGTCAAATAACTTTTTAGTAAAAGATTACTGTTACCTCGAATTCCTAAGTTGTCTAGCAATCTGATAAGTCTGGAATGACTTACCATATCAAATGCTTTTGTTAAGTCAATAAAAACTGCGCCAACATAGTATCCGTCATCCAACGCATCGTAAATATGTTCCAAGGTTGCTGCGATAGCTGATTCTGTACCACTTTTTTCTAAGAAACCATATTGATTATCATCAAAGCCTATTATTTTAGTAATGAAACTTCTTATTCTTGAATTAATAACTTTTTCATATATTTTCGAAATTGAATTTAGAATTGAAATTGGTCTATAGTTACCACAGTCTTCTTTTGACCCACTTTTGTGAATAGGAACTAAATATGCTTTTTTTAACGAATCAGGAGATATACCATTAGTGAAACTTTCATTTATCAGTTTCACTAAAGATGGGGTTATAATATTGACCAACTCTTGTAGATCTCTCACTGTAATTTTATCCAATCCTGGAGTTGCATTTTTATTTAAATTCATAATAATTTGATGGATTTCTGGTTCTATAACTGGAATAAGAAACAACGAGTTGCTATTAAATAGATTTTGTGAGCAGCTAGTAACATCGTTGGTATTTAGAATGTTTTTTTTAATACGTTCTCCTATTTCAGTAAAAAAATTATTGAGAGTATTTGCAGTTTCAACATCATTTTTAGTTTTTTCACCATTGCTTTTAATAACATGACTGACATTTTTCAGTTTATCTTCATTGGTATTTTTTATAGAATTATTCAATATTTTCCATAATTTCCTAGAGTCGCTCCCGGCTTTTTCAATATTTCTATTAATATAATTTTTTTTTTCTTCTTTTATTAATTGTTCTACTTTTTTCTTAATTTTTATATATTTTGCCTTTTTTTCAATATTGGTTGGATCATTTTTATGTCGATTATATAATGCTTTTCTTATTTTCAGCTTGTCATGAATAAAAGGTGTTATCCAGCTATTATTTCTCGTTCTCATCTGTATTGTCTTAGTACATAATCTTTTTGCTTCTTGTATAATTTTTACTAAAGTTTCGATTTCTGGTATATTATTATTTTCAATTTTGTATTTTACTATGGAACGCATTTGATTATAATCGATTTTGTTTATGTTGTACTTTTTCATTGGTAACTTCTCAATGTTAATTGCTTTAATAGTTACTATTGCCAATTGATGGTCCGATAGGCAGTTATTTTCTATTATATAATTAACATCATAATTGCCATTTATGTTTGTTATTATGTGATCAATTAAGGTGCTAGAGTTAGTTGTATTTCTTGTACTTTCCGTTTTATTAACTATGCTATATCCAGAAGTTGCTATAATATCCTTATACTTAATAATTACATTGGAGTTCTCAAATAGATTTAGATTGGTATCTGCAAAAAATATATGATTTGCCTTATCTGCCAGTTTAGGTTCAAGAAACTCCATAAATAAGTTGCTGTTTTCCACTGGGGCTTTATAAAATGTACCGATTTTTAATTTTGGTTTTGAGTTCAGGATTTCAATTACAGTAAAGTTATATTTTTCATCTTTACATATTTCATTGAAACCGATATTATTTTTAATAAAAATGGCAGTCCCACCTCCTCTTTATTTCTACAGTTGTAAACTGCTTGATAATTGGGGATGTTGTAGGTATCTTTTTCATAATCATAAATCCAAACCTCTGTAATTATTACTATGTCTATTTCTTTATATTCATTAATTAATGTTTCCAGTTCCAGTATTTTATTTCTAATGCTACATATATTTAAATACAATATCTTTAGATCACCAATTTGCATTATATTTTCTTGTTCTGCCATTATTATCTGCCGATCAGGTAATTTTGCCAAGATTCTCTTGTCTTTTGAAGATTTTCCCTATATTTGTTATAAACATGTCGTCTATATGTAGCAAGATCATTCGAAACATCTTTATTGCAGATTCCTATGTTTTCGTGGTATCTGTCATATATTCTCCGAAGTTCCGGATAGTCAGTTGGTAGTCCTTCTTGATTAATTAAAACCTTTATATTAGTTTGTGTTATACCATCAAAGCAAATATCATTTTGATCGTGGAAAAATGCTAAATATAATCGCACATTGTTATATATTCTGTAATCCCTTAATCTGGAAAGAACATATACACTATCTCCTTTTTCAATTGCTCTTTTTGTAAGCCTTACAATTGGGGGTGACATGGGATCAACAAAACTTTTGCTATCATCTTGGAATTTAGAGTAACCTATTTTTCTTTCAGTTGTGTTATGTGGATTTATTGTTTCGCCTTTATTCCAGTTTGGGTATTTGGAGTCTTTTATTTCTACATTATTATTACTATTATCATTGGTTTGATTAATTGTAACATTTTTTATCTTACTAATACTATCATTCTCTCTTTTTTCTGTATTTTTATCATAGCTTGGGTTAATTTTATCGTTTTTAATTTTATTTTTTACATTATCATTGGTTTGATGAATTCTATCATTTTTAATCTTACTTGTACTTTCATTTTCTACTTTTTCTGTATTATTATTATCATTTTTTTGGTTAATTTTATCATTTTTAATGCTACTTTTTGAATTATTATTAATAGTTTTATTTATTTTTATATTACTTTTAAGGATAGTGTTCTTATTTGACCATAATTTTGGAAAATATGAAAGAATATAGTTACGCTTCTTTTTATCTTTATTATAATCAATTTTGTTAGTCTTTTCACTGTTATGGTTAATATTATTATGATTACTATTATTGTTATTATTTTCATTTTTTATATGAGTTATAACAGTGTTAGTGTCTCTAATATTTTTAATACTTGGTTTAACATTTGTATTATTCTTATTAATATTATCATTAACATCATCAGTTCTGCATGCAGAATCACTTTTTTTATTTTCATTTACATTTATATTTAATTTGTTATCTTCCTCTTCTACTTTCCTTAATTGCTAGTATCCGATTTTTTGTTTTCTTATACTTAATTTATTTTTATACACTGGGCATGATCTACTAAAGGTTTTATGATTAACATCCAACCCCAAACTGAATTTTTCGTTCGATTTTAAGCAATTAATGCATTTATTAATTTCCTCTTTTTGGCATTCACTTGTCTTGTGTTGTTGGTGGCACTTCAAGCATGTTTCTTTATTCGTGCATTCCGCAGCCCTATGGTTAAAGCCTTTACATTTATAACATCTAGAGACTTTTATGGCATCAAAGACCTTGCACCTTTCCCATCCAATACATAATTTTTCGTTAGCTATTATTTTTGGGAATGATTCCTTATCCACTTCTATAATTGCATTAAACATTTCTTTGTTGTATTTTTTCACTGGATATATTTTTAATACTTTAAGCTCACTCATTTGTAGAAAAGAATTTTGTTTTTTAAATTTTTCCACAATATCATTTTCACTAAATTTATTATTCATGTGCACAATTTCTATGTTAGGTTTAATGACCACAGGTATTTTGATATCATAATTCTCTTTCATTTTTTCTTCTAATTCCTTTTTGATCTTTTCACGATCTTCGATGGTTTCCGTTTCTATTAGAATCATCCCATTACTTTTGTTTTCAATATTCTTTATTTTCAAATTTTTTGGATCTACCTTTGTATTTAAATCACTTTTTGTTTTTTCAGTTTTCAGCTTATTCTTCGGTTTTATTATTAAAGGTAACTCTTTCTTCATTTTTAAATTTACACTTGCTTTAGTATTTTTCATTACATCAGCAAATGACACTGTTTGACCCATATTTGAATTTATATTATTTGTAACATTCATTTTTTTGCAGACCTCATCATTTTTTTTAATTGCACTAACAAATGATTCATTCACTTTTTCTGTTTCAATTTTGAAGACTTCAGTAAATTTTTGCATTTTTTCTATTTCTTTTTGTTGACTGGCTAATAATTTTTTTACTGAAATAGGAGAACGTATTAAAAAAAACATTCTAAATACCAACGATGTTACTAGCTGCTCACAAAATCTATTTAATAGCAACTCGTTGTTTCTTATTCCAGTTATAGAACCAGAAATCCATCAAATTATTATGAATTTAAATAAAAATGCAACTCCAGGATTGGATAAAATTACAGTGAGAGATCTACAAGAGTTGGTCAATATTATAACCCCATCTTTAGTGAAACTGATAAATGAAAGTTTCACTAATGGTATATTTCCTGATTCGTTAAAAAAAGCATATTTAGTTCCTATTCCCAAAAGTGGGTCAAAAGAAGACTGTGGTAACTATAGACCAATTTCAATTCTAAACTCAATTTCGAAAATATATGAAAAAGTTATTAATTCAAGAATAAGAAGTTTCATTACTAAAACAATAGGCTTTGATGCTAATCAGTATGGTTTCTTAGAAAAAAGTGGTACAGAATCAGCTATCGCATCAACCTTGGAACATATTTACGATGCGTTGGATGACTAAATTTTGTAATTGTGCTAATGATGTACTAGCTGTATTTTCTGTATCTGTTGGTATACTTCTTATTCTTAATAACCATTCTTGACATTCAAGACATTTACGTTGTCTCTCTTCTCGAGTTACATCCACACCTAAACTATTTGCCAATGACCATGGATCACAATTTTCCTGTATTATTGGCAAGAAATTTTTCAAAATAACACGTAATGTATCACAAGCCCGAGTATGATGAAATTTATGTTCACTTTGCAGTAATTCATAAATTTGTGGAAGCAAAAGTAAACAGAGATCTAAACTCCAAGTGGACGATTTTTCTAAAATAGCTCCTAATAAATCAACAAAAACTGTTCGACCGGTTTTGATAGCCTGTTTTAATGCTCCAACAATATCTTGTGATCTTGTAGAATTTCTAATTAATTGTAGCGTCGCATGCCTGTTACTTAATTCCTGAAATATTTGATTATGATATGCACTTAACATTTGCATGTCCGTACTGTCATCAGCGGAATATGTGTGAGTTTTCTGCGTATATGGTATTGCTGCCGTCGTTGATCTGCTTCTTAAATCAATTGATGTTTTTGATCTCATTGGTGGCGGTTGTTTTTTGTTGTAAATTTGAACTGTAAACTCTTTTGATGATTTTGGATTATTGCCATTAGTATGTTGTCTATTCGTGAAATTATTCTCACTATTTGCCGATGTATCCCTTCGAGTGCCTCTTGCATCTTGCAGAAATTGACATTTGTGTTGTTGATCTTTTCGTCATAGACATATTTTCATCCATTTTATGTAAATCTAGTGAACTAACAGAGTGTAAATATGACACACGATTTGGTCCTCCACCAAAAAAAGTACCCCCTGAATAACGATCTGGGATTTTAACTGGAATTGCAGGTTGGTTATTCTTTCGCTGAGATATTAGTGATACTGTTGATTTTGATTTGTTAATTGATTTATTACTAGTACTTAATTTATTTGAAGTTTGAAGTTTGGATACTATGTTGGCGCAGTTTTTATTGACTTAACAAAAGCATTTGATATGGTAAGTCATTCCAGACTTATCAGATTGCTAGATAACTTAGGAATTCGAGGTAACAGTAATCTTTTACTAAAAAGTTATTTGACAAATAGAACTCAATGTGCTAAAGTTAATGAAGTACTAAGTGATGAACTAGTAATAAAAACAGGCGTACCACAAGGTTCATTACTGGGGCCGTTATTATACCTGCTGTATATAATGGACTTACCTAAAAACAATATTAAGTCAAAGTACAACATATATGCAGATGACACTAACCTTATAGCAAAAGCGAAAACATTAGAAGAGCTTCAAAATATACTAAATGATGACTTAAAGATATATTGCAGTCGGTTGGACCAAAATGAATTATGTGTAAATGCTAAAAAAACTAATTATATGACATTCAAAATGCAAAAGAAAACAAATGATAAGATTATGCTTAAGGTAAAGGATACTATAATAGAACAAGTTGATAATGTTAAGTAGTTGGGAATGATAATTGATGAAAACTTTAGATGGGATAGACATATAAAAAGCATTAAAAAAAAAATTATTCCTATAACAATGGCTGTCAGAAGAATGGGTAGTATTCCGAATTATGCTGCTAAACTTATATATAATGGCCATATATTATCAAGAATTAGGTATAATATATGCAGTTGGAGTCATTGTTCATATTTTCATAAAAATCAAATGAGTGCGGTAATGAATAGAGCCCTCAAAACTTTATTTAATTTGAATATAAGAACCAGAACCAATAATTTATATAAAATAATTGATACACTGGATATTAACCAAGTAATTTACTTTGAAAAATGTAAATACATGTATAATATCCTGAACAATAATATCAAGTCAAAAGTAAAACTTCAAAATAGGGAGAATATTCATAATTATCTAACCAAAAACAGGAAAAATATCGAAATTCCTAAAGCCAAAACAACATTGAAGCTAAAAAATCTAAAATGCAGCGCAATAAAACTTTTCAACTCACTACCGGTAGAAATTAAAAACTGTCAAAATTTAAAAATATTTAAAAGTAAACTTAGAAAATTTGTAAAAAATCTTAGAAATTAATCTTCAAAATTTGAAAATTTAAAAAATCTAGAAATTAGAAAAATTGTAAAAAATTTTAAGTTATTAAATGTTAGTTATAAGCTGTAGTTTAAGAATTTCTTAATTTCTTATACATAATTTTATATATTATTGTAAAATTATCTGAAATTAAATAAAAAATTGAATAAAAAAAAAAAAAAGAATGTATTGTGATAGCATTTATGACACAATATTTTATTATTAAAAAATAAAAAACATTAATTATTGTAAAAAAATATTAACATTTCAGTCTTTATTAAAAAAAAATATACATAAATTGACATTTCAGTCTTTTTTAAAAGAAATTAAAACAAAATATAACAAAAAATATAATAGTTATTGTAAAAAGTTTCGTAGAACTTAGGAATCATGTAATTATGTAATAAACTTTTTAAGTCTTTTATTTTATTGTCACTTATTGGTAATTTTGAATAGTATGCGGGCTTTATAATAATACTTTTCATCGAAATCACTTCGGAAGTACTTCTAGTGCTAGTAACGTTTCTAATCTGAACCTCTTCCCAGTTCGTCTGCTTATAACTCGTTTTATAAAAGTATTTATCACTGCCTTTCACAAAACGCAACATTTTGATTTGTGATAATTTAATATTTAGTCCAGTAGTAGTTTTTTTTAAATTAAATGCCATGTCATCACATAATTGACTCATATCAAAAAAATCTTTAAATGTCATTTCTTTTACAATAAAAGGATTTCCTGTTTTCTTTGCGGATCTAATTATGGAAATTAATTGTTCAGGCACAAATATAGGACCAGATTTGTTTGCTTTTTTTAAAGATCTTTCAATAATGCTATGAATAGCATCTCCTTCATTTTGGGTATGACCCCGAATAAGATATTTATGTACTAATGAGTTTATTTCAAACTTTTGTACCGCATACAAATACATTGCAACTAAGAATTTGAAACCAAAAATTTTATCAAATTGTTATCAAATCTACTACTAATATTTTTATAAAAATTTGTTTAGTTACTTATTTTTTTGCTGTCCCGAACAATTATCGGAATAAAAAACAATATCAGAACCAGGTCGAGTTTTTGCGATTTCTTCGATAAAATTCAAAACACAAGATCCAATTTCTGTAGCACCTCTGCGCCCTAAACCTTCATGCCAAAAATAGCATGTATTGTGATCCTTAGTTATTTCCGATATCTAAAGCAAAATCATGGGCGAACGTGATTTTTGAACAATTTGATCTTGCTAATAAATATTATAATAATATTATAATATTAATATATTTGTCTAGAATGAGGTGTAACAAACGCATTCAATTAAATGTGTTTTGTTGGATGTGTTCAATTATAAAAAAATAAAATATTAACGTTTTGTTGGATGTGTTTTATTTTAGAAAATAAAATATCATAAATTATCATAAGCAGGCCAAAAAATATTTTATTTATTTTTAATAAAAAAAAAAAATTTTTTTTTTAAATAAAATTTACTTATTTAGTTTATGAAAAATTTCATTTCAGTTTTAAAAATCACAGAAGATTTTCTGGAAATTTTAAATATATAGTAAGACATTTTGTAAATAAAAACTAAGAAGACAATGCTTCACAGGAACATGTGTGCAGTAAGTCTTAATAATTTTCAGTAAAAATTTGAAATAAGGGCGAAAGCCCAATGTATGCTTTGATGCATTGCTTGGTTTGCTTAAGCAAATAAACCAAGCAATGTATTAAAGTAATTTCAAAGTTTCTCCTCATCTCGCTCTCAACTCTACCTCATCTATCTCTCATCCCTTCCTTCATAACTTTTTAATTATTTATCTATTTAAAAGTTAAAATGGAAAAAAATTATGTAACAACTGACGGTTGGGAAAGTGGGTTCAGGTATACACCTCTGAGTTCCAGACAAAATAGATTTTAAACTTAGTTAGGGTTAGGTATATTAAAAAAATTTCAAATAAAATTTATAAATTGCATTTGATAATGCAAAACTCAATTCAAAAATCAACATTTATTTAATACAATTTCACGTACATATAAATAGATACATTATTTAGCATGTTGAATAGGTAAATTATAGAACGGTTAGCCTTCAAACAAGTATTTTGATTTGAATCTAAACAAAGGAAACAATATAGAATGTATAACAACATTTTATGAAAATGTATATACAAACATTAATAGTTGGAGAAATAAATCATTATTGAAACAAAATAAATCTAATTCACATCTCTTATTAACACAAATTTATCGAACTTAATTTTAAAAAGTACGTAATTGAATAAAAAAAAAATATTAATTGAAATTAAAAAAACATTTCACCAAGAAGGGATTTGAACTAACAGCCCCAAAATTTTATCAAATTCAAAACATAAAAAAGGTAGACTAAATAAAATATTCATCTTCAAATTTTTAAGATACAACAACATATAAGTTTTTGTTTTTTTTGTACATAACTAGAATTGAAGCATAGTCTGTATTACGTAGAATGCAACGGTTACCATTTTATTTAAGAAAATGGTATTGATATATAATATATGTATATGTAATATATGTAATTAAATTAAAAATAGTTCTTAATTAGAAAAAGTTCTTCTTTCAACTGACCTTCCGTCATTCTGTGACGGGCCAACAGCTAGTATTATAATACTTACAGTAAAATTAAAGCAGTTTAATCGCGATTTGTAAAAAAAAGCTGACGTTTGTCCTATTGGTACAGGTAGAGCAGCTTGTAAATCATATAATATAGCCAAAATCATGGTAGATCCGTTTTCTTGAGCCTTCTGCTTATCTTCTACTTTTTCAGCACGACTTAATATTTTTTCTTCCAGACGTATTTTATAGGCACTTTCCAAATTTTCTTTTTCAGAAGCGATTGCATTTTTATAACTTTCACACAGGTCACATTGATCTTTTTTTGGAATAAAAAATCCAATGTTAAAGTTGGTGTTAAAAATACGAGCATAAGCATCATAATTTGCTGCAAATTTTCCAAGAGATATTCTTTCTTTTTCATAATTTCTGTGCATTTCTGCAATTGACAATCCTCCATCAATGAATTCTCTTGAAGTATTGGCTCTTAAATAATGGCTTTCCACCCGGGGAATGGAATTTATGTGCACTTTTACAGAGTCCAATATTTCACTGTCAATCTTCGTTTGCTTGCCATGCTTTCCGCGTTTATCTTCAGGTAAGATACCTAAACCAGTAGATTTGAATCGAATTCTATTTCCATTATCTAATAAATAAAAAGCACAGTTTGGTCGTCTAGGTTCTCCAGATGAAGATACACGACGATATTTAGTTTTTAAATGGCTCTACACATGAAGCCAAAAAATCACGCTGGCGTTGTAACGAAGCCAAATTCCAGTAATTTTTAAAATAAATAATTCTTGAGTTTTCAGGTATTTTTTTCAAGCATGAAAGAATACATCGATCAGAACAAGGTGGACCCATTGTTTTTTCTTTGACAGTTTTTCCTGTTCTAGACTTATAACTTTTTCCACAATTCTTTAACAATTTCTGTTTATTTTTCTTCCAGTTCTTTGGGTTTCGAAGCCTTTTTCTTCCTTTTTTAACTGATTCAGAGCAGTCAGACTCTACGAATACTGGCGATTGTTGAGGGTCAGCTCTCGGTGAAGCCAAAGAGTTGCTACCTGAAGATGTTGACGATTCATTTCTGTGTGGTATATATTCGTCACTATCCACTCCAGAAAAATCTTTCTCTGCTTCTAAATCGTTATTTTCCTGATAAATAGGTTTTGAAAGTTTTCTTAATCTCAGTTTAGTATTGTGAGAATGTTCAACAATATACGAGTCATTTTTAATAATACAAGAAGTACTCGGCTGCGGCTGAGCATCACTCAAATTAGGTACATCAACTGTAAATTATTTTAAATAATAATAATAAGTACAAAAAAAATAGAAAATCAACATCGTATTCATAGTGTATTTACTAAATAACTGAACTTCTCATTTACCCTTGTCTGAAATAGTATTCTGTGCCACTTCTAATAATGGCGAATTATTTGAACTTCCTAAAGTATTACGTTTAATCTCATTTTTCTCCATAGCTTAATATAACATTTTTCTAGCTCGGCTCATTTTATATAGTTGGTTCTATTACTAAATTTATACCCAAAATAAAAATGTGCAGTTATTATTACAAATTTTATTAGTTGCAAATTTCTTTAAAACGTGACATAAACAAGAAAATAATACTGATTGTAAAATAAAAAATGAGCAAACATTGACAGAATGAACATTTACTCCTACAATAAAAGATAAAATAACATATCAACAATGACACAATAAACATTTACGTCGTTGTGCCGCTAGCTAATAATAAGAACTAGTATCGCCCTGTGCTCGAAATTCGAGCTATTTTTGCTTTTAAGTTAACATATAAAATTCGTTTTGTGTAAATTATATTAGACTATACATAATAAAAATTATGCCAACAGTGTTGTCAACAATTCTTGCGCTTGAAATTTGCTTAAAAAAAATTTATAATTTTTCTTAATTATTAAAAGGTTGTTAAGTACCGATTTTTGAGTTTTATTTCTATAGCTTAAGTCCCTTTAAAGAGAGGATAAATTGGTACAGTTAAATTAAATTAAAATTCTAAATACATATAAATATTATTCTAATAAATACATATTTCTAAACATATACATATATTTATTGAAGTCAAGAACCCAATGCTGTCCTTCATATAGCGAACTGTATTTTTTTCTAAACATTTTAGTACGATATGAACTATGTTGTACGTATTCTGTATCCTAATTAAAAAACTCTATGAATACATAATATGTACAACAAAATATAACATATCATAATTCATAAGTTTAGTAATTAGTATTATATTATATTGAAGCTGCCAGAAGTACAAATAATAGTCAAGTTGACCGAAGTCCTTTTTTAAATTTCAATCTTAAGATTTATAGCAAAAAAAAAAGTTTTTCAATAAATCAAAGAATAAATTTTTCCTACCCTTTTTTCATTTTTAAATTTAATAGCTACATAGGTAAATTTTTACTACAAATGTATGCCTATTTAAAAATAAAAAATCTGAAAACATGCGAAAAATGATTCTGAATTGCTTAATTTACTTTATACATTTTTGTCTAGTTTATTTATTTTATATTTCCTAAGTTTTTTATTGACAAAAATATATTTCTATACATGGTCATGAAATGACTCATAAGTTTCTTAAAACAAATAAATATTATTGCTTTTATTCCTTTAAGAGGAGTAAACTCTTTTCTACTCTCAACTATTGCCAGCTACTTCAGCCCTTGTAAAAGAGTATATGACAGAGTAGATAAATAATTTCCGGCAGATGGCTTTAATTAAAATTCTCTTGAATAGGTTATGTTAAATCATATTTTTTATTCGATAACCAATAAGCACTTACCCCCTTCCATATTAAAAAATATTCTTTATATTTATATCAGCAATAAACCTTATTTTTTTCACTTTATTAATATTTAAATAAAAATACTATTAAATATAATTAACTTCTTAAATGACAGGTGGTTTTAAAATGTCAAATATATATATGATGATAATCTGACAATTATGTACTCCTGAAACAAAAATTAGCGTTCCATTTACAAACTACGCCTATCTAATCTTCATGTACACTTTTTGATATATAACATTCGTTCGTTTTGTCAAAGTAAAACTAAAAATAGTTGTTTTAATTATAAAAAAACATTATTCGATGTTGAAAGTGTGAAATAAACTTTTCAATTATTAGAATGAAATCTAAAACATACGACGTACAATTTTTATACGGCAGTACGTCAATACGTCTGTCTACATATCCATTATCGGTAAACCGATACGCGCGTACAATATTTAATTTTGAATGTTTTAATTTAGTACCTACAAAAAATATTTTTAATTTCATATTATAGGTATTTTGAATATAAGATATTTTTTAATAAAAATTATTGTAAAAAAATATTACTTTTTAAAACATAATACAGTAGACGTCCAATATAACGAAAGATATAATGTTTAGCATTTTCGTTATATGGTTAAATTCGTTATATCGAATAGTTATACCGAACGGTTAATTTTTAGTTGTTTTTGTTATTTTTTATGAATTTAAATAAATTAATCTTGATATATTATATACCAATTACTTAAGATAAGCTGTATTACTTCAAAAATAAATATGTATATAATACAAAGTTTGAACAAAAATATATATTCATAATAAAAATAAAGGCATAATAGATAATACAGAGATACATTGTAGGTATTTAAGTTTTTTTGAAGAAATTTTCAATTCTTGACTGTTTTATTTGTTGTTCCTTGGATAAGTTCCGTACTTCCTCTTGAAGAGTTCTCAGCGTGTATATTTTTGAATGATCAACATTATTTTCTTCAGCCCATTTTAAACAGGTTTCAAAAGATTTTAGAGCCTCATTAATGGAAACTTTGTTATAAATACTTTCAACTTCGTCATTATCCTGACTTTCTACATCACTAACTTCAATAGTTACTACTTCGCTTTCAATATTACTCTGATTATTATTTTCCACGTTATTCCACGATTCTATATCTTCCATGCAGAATAAGTTCTAAAAAAAAATGTAGAAATTTTTTTTATAATTGAATAAATATTTTGGTTCTGTAAATGTTGCTTCCTTACTTCAGGAAAAATGTTATTCATAAGTTTAAGTGTATCTGTCATAACTTCAAAATCATTATCAGCATTTCGTAACTGAGCTAAAGGAATATCATCATCTGATTCGAAATCGGGTTCAGTGGTTAAGATGTTATTCCAACATTTAGCAAGTGTAACCGAATCTATTGTTTGCCAAGCTTGAGCTAAAAGGTTGACACAATCAAAAAGTTTAAAATCTTTCAAAGCATCGGTAATGTTTATAGGGTTTAATTTGATGATTTTATTGAGTAAATTACTTCGGTAATACAATTTGGTCAAACGAATCGCATTTTGGTCCATAGGTTGTATTAATGGTGTCACATTTGGTGGCATATAAATTACCCAAATTTGTCCATCATCAGTTTCTTTTCTTAATTCTTCCATTGGTGGATGACTAGGTGCATTATCTAGCAATAGTAAAGCTCTTTTGGGAAGATTTTGTGACACTAAAAATTTTTCAACCTATACATTAATTTAAATTGCTGAATTAAAATTACATTACATACATATTATGTTAAAATTTGAAACCTACCTCCGGAGCAAAACAATCGAAAAACCATTTCTTAAATATGCCCGCATTCATCCATGCCGATTTGGACCAATTATAATAAATTGGTAAAGATTTGTTCTTAAATGATCTCGGATTTTTTGCTTTTCCAATAATTAACGGCTTTAGCTTAAAAGAACCGTTAGCATTAGAACAAGCCATAAACGTAATGCGTTCTTTTGAAATTTTTCGACCAGGAGCTGTTTTTTCACCAGAATGAACATAAGTTTTCTCTGGTAACATTTTCCAGTATAGAGATGATTCATCGGCATTGAACACAGCATTTAAAGAAAGATCTTCTTTTTTAATTATTTCGTTCAATTTTACTTTAAACGGTTCAACTAAATCAACTCGAGACGAAAGCTTTTCCCCACATTGTTTTAAGATTCTAACTCCAAATCTTTTTTTAAATTTAGTAAACCATCCATCACTTGCTGAAAAGTTTCCTTTATACATTCTTTTATGTAATTCGATAGCTTTTGATTTTAATATAGTGCCACTTAAGGTTACATGATTTTCACGCTGTTGAACAAACCAATTGAATAATGATTTTTCCATTTCATGAAATTCTCCTTTCTTTAGTGATCGTCTATGTATTGATCCATCTTGAGTCATCTTTAAATTCCGTAAAATATTTTTGCTTTGGCTATTTTTGATTCCACAAATGGTGGATTTTGGTAAGCCATATTTTTTACTTAATATAGCTAAAGGTATTCCCTTTTTAGACTCTTCAATTATATTCAATTTTTCTTTTAAAGAAATTCGTTTTCTATTCATATTACTTTTTATAAAATATAAAATTGCAACTTTTTTTTTAATTTTAAATAAAACTTCAAAATAAATTTCAAAATTAAACTTCACGCAGTTTGTATGTATTCAATAATAAAACGTCACACAACATAAGTACATAGTTATTTATTATTTAAGAAATTTTGAATAGATATAAAGCAAAGCACACTTAGTTAAAAAACAACGTTTTTTTTAAATTAATCTAAAAAAAAAAAATAGTTCGTTATATTGATCGTTTGTCATTTCATTCGTTATATAGGAACATCGAAAAACAAAAATTTGGTTGTTTGTTATATTGGGCATTCGTTATATGACTATTCGTTATATTGGACAGCCACTGTATTAGAAATATAAGAAAAACCAATAATAATATTCTTATACATTTTGTCAATATTTGTAAATTTTAAAAGTTCGAGATACAGTACATTGCGTTACGCGTATTTTCGCTGCTCTAATGTAAATTTATGAACCTATTTATTTCTCAATTTTTTGACAGAAATTATACGCTGCGCGCTTTTATTTAGGTTAGGACCTAAGGAAGAAATAACTTTTTTTGAGAAAGATAATTTTTTTAGTTTTGCAAACATATTGTACCTACTGTAGGTATTTTTAATTTATTTGAATATTTGTATGTTTTAAACTACATTATTTAAAAAAATGTTATTTTAAAATATTTTATTTTTAAAATTTAATCGCAGCAGCATAAGAAAAAACAATTACAATATGTATTTTTATACACTTTGTCAATTTTAAAATTTTAAAATTTAAAATTTAAAACGTCGCCTATGCTTTCATGTAAATTTTTTTACGTAACTAATTATTTCAAAATTTTTTGACAGAAACTGAATGCCGTACATGCTGATTTTGGCTAATCCATAAGAAACAAATCATTTTTCTTAAGAAATATTATTTTTATACCCTACACCTATAGAATAGGTAAAGGGGTATATTAACTTTGGTATGGTGTTTGTAACCACCTAAAGGAAGCGAGCTAGATATGGAAAAGTATATATATTTGTGATCAGCGTGACCGCCTTAGTCGATATAGCCATGTCCGTCCGTCCGTCCGTCCGTCCGTAGGCACGATAACTCAAAAAATAATGGAGCTACCTTGATGAAATTTTAACTGTAGGTTACTAGGACTGAAAGTACGGCGGGGATTGCATATGGGCGAAATCGGCCCATGGGTTCGGATTCTGGACCTTTTAATCGGTTTCAGGGCTAACGAACAAATATAAAAAATCACGATAACTCAACAACTAATGACGCTATCTTCATCAAATTTGTGCTGTAGGTTACTAGTAATGAAAATACTTCGGGAATTGCGTAAGGTCGGGATTGGACCATGGGTTCGGAACCTAGAACTTTTTGATCGAATTTAGGCCAAACGAGCATAATTCCGAAACCAATGAAGATAGAACCTCCAAATTTAGTATCAGGGTGTCCCTTCCTATTTCCTAAGTGTCTTGTGAATTTGGGTCCCATTGGAGTAGTGGGTCGGGGACCAGCCACACATTTCCGAAGACCTTAAAGCATATCTTTAAAATTAATAAAGATAACAACTTGAAAAAATGTACAAGCTTCCAATTTGCCACAAGGGTGTTCTTTACTATCTCTTGCGTGTTCCCCTAATTTGGGATCAATTGGAGTGGTGGTTCTGTACCCCTCTCAGACCTCCCAAGTTTTAAAGGCTTATAATCGAAATTACTAAAAATAGTTACTTAAAATTAGGATAGACCGTTCAAATTGTGTACAAGGGTTAACTAGTACTATAAGTACAGCGCGGACTATATAAGGGCGAAATCAGCCCAACGGTTCGGATTCCGGACCTTTTAATCGATGTCAGGGCTAAGGAACATATATAAAAAATCACGATAACTCAACAACTAATGAGGCTATCTTCATGAAATTTGTGCTGTAGGTTATTGGTAATGAAACTACGGCGGTGATTACGTACGGTGAGGATTGGACAATGGGTTCGGATCTTAGAACTTCTTGATCGAATTTAGGCCAAACGAGCATAATTCCGAAACCAATGAAGATAGAACCTCCAAATTTGGTATCAGGGTGTCCCTTCCTATTTCGTAAGTGTCTTTGAAATTTGGGCCCCATTGGAGTAGTGGATCGGGGACCAGCCACTCAGTTCTTAGGCCCTTAAAGCATATTTTCGAAATTAATAAATATAGTAACTTGAAACAAATGAAGAAGCTTCCAATTTGCCACAAGGGTGTTCTTTACTATTTCTTGCGTGGCCCCCTAATTTGGGATCAATTGGAGTGGTGGTTCAGAACCTCTCTTAGACCCCCCAATGTGTAAAAGCTTATCATCGAAATTAATAAAACTAGTAACTTAAAATTAAGATAGAGCGTTCCAATTGTGTACAAGGGTTAACTAGTATTGAAAGTATGACGGGACTGCATATGGGCGAAATCGTACCATAATTTCGGGTCCTGGAACCCTTGAAAAGTTCAAGGACTAACAAACATATATCTTACAAACACCATAACTCAAAAAATAATGCCGGTATTTTGATGAAATTTAACAGTAGGTTACTAGTAATGAAAGTACCATGGGAATTGGTTGTGGTCGAGTTTAATTTCGAAGCCAAAGAATATATTTCCTATGTCCTATGTGTCTCCGAAATCTAGACTTAATTGTAGTGGTTCAGCTATGTTCAAAGGTACTTGCTGCATTTATGTAAAATTTATTTTTATATTTAAATGAATTATATGAAAAGGTGTAAATTTTTAATTGTATTTTAGAAATACATTTATTGCATATTTTGCGTTTATAAGCTTTTCTATTAGGTATATAAACTAACCATTTAAAATAATTGCAATTTTTAAAAATTTGGATTATTAAATATATTATGCTTTGATTATCTTTTTATCACAAAATTTAATAATTAGAATTTTTTCATTTTGTAATTGAATTGGAATAAATATATTTTCATTTATTTCAAGTTTGTTTGTTATTTAATATTTTTAAATAGATAAATTAGTAAGAATTTGTAGTATTTTTTAATAGATAGAGTAATTAGAAAATGTTTTTAGTATTATACAGTTAATTTGGTAAGCTATGTCTTACGATCAAATTAATAACAGCTTCTATGGTGTTAAAATGACTTATGGATATGTCCTTAAATTTGAACCAAATAGGTGTAGGGTATTTCTAAGTCGGTTGCACCGACTGACTGTTTCTTTACTTGTTTTTTTTTAAGTTTCTGCATATTTCAGAATTCGGTTTTTAATTTTACAAAAAACTTAACAAAAAGCAACCACAATTTACAATTTACAAAAAATTTTTTTTTTAGTACCTACTGTATTATAATAAATTGCAAACAAAAACAAAATACAGTACTTTTCGGTTATAACGACCATTATGGGACTGAAAATATTCGTCGTAATAAACGAATGTCGTTTTAAAAGAATGCTGTGAATTTTGAAAAATTAGTATAAGACTTGAACATTGTAGAATGTGCTGATTCTAGAATGGGCACTTCGAACTCATTTGCTAACATTTTATTTGATGTGACAGCCTCAAGCCTATGTATAGTGCTTTTTCTTCTATTGATATTTTTTTTGTATTTGTGATGCGTTATTATGATTGTTTTTATATTCAAAACTAAATAAAAAACACTTAATTAATCGCCAAGCAACATTATTAGATATAATAAGTTTAAATAAAAGAAATATCAATGTAATAAAAAACTTACATTTTTAGGTAAAATTTAATTCTTTATCAAAAAGTGTAAAGTTTATTATAATTAAAATTGAACCGAGTTCGTTATAAATGAAAACTACTGTATAAACCAAATGTATTGCTTTCATTTCGAACAGCTCTCATTTAAATTCATGTACCTATTTATTTGTAAATTTTTTGACAGAAATTATACGTCAACTTTTATTTCAGTTGAAGATTATTTTTTAGTTTTTTTTGCAAACATATTATAGGTATTTTCAATTATTTGGAATGTATGTTTTTTAAAAAAAAATATCATTTTAAAATATTTTATTTTGAAAACTTAATCGTAGCAACATCAGAAAAAACAATTATTACAATATTTTTATACGCTTTGTCAAATTTTAAAATTTTAAATTCCGAAGTACAGTACATAACATACCTACTTATTTTTTTAAAAATTTTTTGACAGAAACTGCACGCCGTATGCATATTTATTCTGGTTAATTCCTAAAGAACACAAAATTTTTCCTAAGAAATGTAATTTTTTTGTTTCTGCAAAAAAATACAGTAAAGCTCGCTTATAACGACCATGAAGAGACAGAAAATATTCGTCGTAATAAAAAAATGTCGTTTTAAAAGAATGCTGTGAATTTTGAAAAATTAGTATAAGAATTGAATATTGTAGATTGTGCTAATTCTAGAATGGGCAATTTGAACTCATTTGCTAGATTTTTATTTGATGTGTCAGCCTCACCTCTATGTTTATAGATGTATATATGCTTTTTCTTGTAATGAAATTTTTTTTGTATTTTTGATGCGTTATTATGATTTTTTATTATATTCAAAAATACATATAAAAATACTAACATAATCACCGAGCAACATTATTAGATATAATAAGTTTAAATAAAAGAAATATAAATGTAATAAACAACTTACATTTTTAGGTAAAATTTAATTCATTGGCAAAAAGTGTTACGTTTATTGTAATTAAAATTGAACCGAGTTCGTTATAAATGAAAAGTACTGTATAAACCAAATGTATTGCTTTCATTTCGAACTCATTTTTTTCGTTCACTTTTTATGATAAAGAAAAAACAAAAACAAAAAAAAAATTTTAAAAAAATTTAAATCTCCTTGTTCATTGAATATTGAACTAAACAAAAAAAAAGAGAGATATACATAAGTCGGCGCCTATAATCTTTTGATTTAGATTTAGCTGCGAGTTAAAACCGAAAATGAATTACTTTTACACAGAAAGTCGGCGCATAATATTAGAGTCATAAGCCTCAACTTTTAAAAGCGTGACCGTTAAATTCAAATTTACGTTAAATTAAAGACGGATTTTCACCTGAAAAAACGCAATATTCTAAAAAAAAAATATCATTGTCCTATGAAAACAAAAAAAACCTTTATTTTGGTTTTTGTTTCATTAAAATTGGTCAAATAGTTTGCTCTAAAAAAGGATGTTTATATTTGTATGGGAAAAAATAAGCCGATTAAATATTATGATTATATGTTGCAAAATGACGCAAAAAGCAATAATGTCATTGTTTCACTAGAAATCGATAAAAAAAATTGAATAAATTAATAAAAATAATACTTACGTCGTTGTTGAAGCGGAAACGATGTTTTCTATTCAAATTTTCAAACACAACTGTAGTTTATGTCAATGTTCTTTTGAACATCTAATTGAAAAATTACTTCATCAAAAGCGACACAACTGCAATCTAGCGGAATTTACTCTGTATTACAATTATGTTAATGTTGCACTAGAAAAATTATTACTTTTGTAAACGTTTGACATTAATAACTAAAAATTGTCAAATTTGCAAATACGTCATTGTTCTTCCGGATGAGCGATATGTCTTGTTAAATTTTTAATTTATTTAAATTTTGTTTTCAATTTTGTTTTTAATTTTAATTAATATTGAATTACTTAAAGATTTAAATATATATTATTTTGTTAAATTTTTACTTTTAAATATTGATCTTTTAAGTTCATCTCTTTTAAGGTCATCATCGGCTGAGTGGCACAATGATTAGAGTGCCGACCTTTCATGCGAAAGGCCCTGGGTGCGAATTCCAGGGAAAATGAAAAAAGCTTTTATCTGGTTTTTCAACTCGACTCAGCTACCATTCGCCTTTGAGTTCAAATTAATGGCTTAATTAATAATTTTATATCTTTAATAAAAAGAAATTCATAAATATAACAGTATAAACAAATACAAAATGTAAACAAATAATTCAATTAAGGAATATAACTCACTGATATAGAATACCATATAATCCAAATACAAAATTATTCAATCTACATGTTATAAGGCATAGTACTATCTCATGTATAAACTGTATGTGGAATTCATTTGATTAGTTCTAATATATGAATATATTATCTCCTCTGTTCCGACATGCACATATATGGTCAGGCTGTCTAGCCTATCACAGTGAACCGTTAGCACGTAGAGGTGCGGACAAAAAAAAAAAAAGTTGATACAAATTGCTTCTACAACTTCAGGAATGAATGTTAAAACTGCCAATCTCGACACCCAGGGCAAAAAGTTTTTTTTTTTTTGTCAGCAACCACTAGCTAGGAATCTTAAAGTTGTAGCAAGCCTCACCTTGCTTGAGATTGTTTCTTTCATTTGCATGTTTTGTTTTGCCATTCTTCTTTGTATCTATAATTAAAATTAAAAAGATGTTTTTTAAATAAAAATAATTTACTTGTAAAAGAATAATATATATATATATATATATATATATATATATATATACCTTGAAGTGTAAAATCTCGAAAAAATCAATCTTGGAACGCAAAAATTTTGAAAATGATCACCACCACTATCACTTAACAAATCTGCTATCAATTTCGTTTCAAATCGAAGTGTGACCTTTGCTGGAGAGATGGCTTGACCTACATTTTCCTATTTTTTTTTCGTTTCTCATTTGTTGTTGTTCTTCTTCGTTTTGTTGTTGCTGTTCCTCATTCATTTTTTCATGCATTTGGGAAATCAGGCTACAACCTAAACCTAGACAAACTTTTTTATTAATTCTATGCGTCATTTATATTAAATTTCTTTTATATAACACTATAAACTTAAAATTTAATTATACTTATCTTTATGCAGTAATATGTTAATCATGCCTATTATCAAAAAGTTTTATCGTACGATACGCGATAGTTTCTCGTAAAAATAATGTGTTCGTATTATCAAAAATGTGTATCGGATTTAATCTTTCATTTTTATCGTACATCGTAAGAGCTTTTTTTTTAGTACTGTTTTTAATGTAAACGATAAGCTTTCGTATTATCAATTTTAAAATTTATCGTAATTATCAACTATTCTATCATTCAAAATATTTCTTACGATTGAGAAGATTTTTTTAAATTTTTAAAAGAAGCAGTTTGTTTTTATTCGAAAAAATATGTAAGTATTAATTAAGTAAATTAATTATGTAATTAATTAAGTAAAATTTATAAATTTCATAAAATAAATGTGCACTAAACAAGAATAATTTTTTAGGAGTAGAGTAGTTAGCAACAAAAAGCAAATAAATTGAATACATCTTTGGATACTCTAAAATTTTCAACGAAACTGAAAAAGAAAACAAATTTAAAAAAAGTTTCAGTAAAATAAATTATGCATACCTACATTTGATTGTCCAATTGCAGAGGATCCGAAAAATTTCTAATTATTTTTCTTCGCAAAGTTATTTGCTCCCTCTGTTGCGATGTTTCTGCTTCTTCATCATCAAAAAAAAAATTAATATATAATTAAATAATATGGAAACAAAACGATAACGATACGCTTGTGTTATCGCGTATCGTACGATAAAACTTTTTGATAATAGGCATGAATATTCAAGTTTTAAGTTCAAAAGTTGATTTAAGTTTTAATATTTTTGATCACAGTCTTATTGTTTATTTATTATAAACTAATTTTATTTTTGACGTTTATGATAATTTTAAAAAAAATTGACCTATTCACTTTGACGTTTTCTAAATATATGAAAAATATTTTGTTTTTTTCTGAACTGATCTATAGAAAATTTGGTAGATTCATCAACTTTTTATGACAGATGGAACTTAAAATATGTATCATGAAAATTAAATTTTGTATCGTAAAAGTTTCAAACATTGAACACCCGTCTGAGTTGACCCAACTTTACCATATAAATTAAGAGACCAAACTTTACTCTATAATTATTGCATTAAAAACTATTAATTTAAACTAGATATTTCACATGTAATGTAACTAACAATAAATAACCTACAAAAATTAACTAATCGAAAATATGTTCATAATCATAAAATAGTAGGTATATTTTATTTTTATTTTCTTTTATCTGAAATATGCTTTATTTTTTTAGGTGTCTCCGGAGTAAACTCTCATTATTCGAAATTTCTTAATTTCCATGGTAAAACACTCATTTAAATTGCTTTAAATCGAATTAGGTGTATTTTACTAGCAAACCCCCACTGCATAAATTGCTCATTTTGTTTACTACATAGCTTCAGAAATATTCAAAACAAAAGAAAACTATTGCCTCTGACAAGTGTACTTACAAGTTACAATTTAACATTTTTCTATATATTTTTTAATCATTATTTGAATAAAAGATTTCTCAGTAATAGTTTTCCGCAACACATTTGAGCACCAGTTTTTTCTAATATGTTGCAGTAACTTTTTGCTCCACAGCCATGGACAATATTTTTGAAACTTGCATTATAGCTTTTTACTTTTTTCCTTTTATTTTAATACGAAAAATTTTTTCCTTGTTTCTTTAAGTTGTGCCACTGATTAAAAGACTAAATAATGCAAAATGGTCTGGTTGGCTTTGTTACAGAGTTTTTTGTAAAATTGCTAATTCAGACAGAAAGGAAACACGATAAATATCAGTCAAAGTATTTCTGTTTCAAACAGATGATGAAAAGGGCCAAAATAGAAAACTGTTTAAAATTTTCGGAAGTTAAAAACAAAAACGTTTTGAAAGCTTTGTTAAGATGAAACAAAAACGATTTTGTCTGCATAATTATATTTTTACGTGATCGGATTATTGCCCACACGAAAAATGCCCACACGAAAATTGCCCACAGAAAAATTATTATAAAACAGAATTTCCGCTTTTTCCAGAATATTTAATATTTTATTTTAAATCACTAATAGATTATCTCCTAGATAGAATATAATTTTTGATTTTTTCTCTATTTATTTTAATTTAATTTTTATATTTAATTTAATTTTCTGTGGGCAATTTTCGTGTGGGCATTTTTCGTGTGGGCAATAATCATCGAATCATATTTTTATAAGCATCTTTAACATTTATCTTTTGGATAAATAAATTTTTTTCAAATAATAAGTTGGTGGATTTTCTTGAAAAATAAACAAAAAACATGAAGCTTACGTAATTTTTATACCCGTGCATACATATATGAACATCGGGTATATTAAAATTACTCCTCCGTTTGTAACGCATCGATCTAGACGAGCTAGATATAGTGTCAAGGGTACGTATCGAATCAGCATCGAAAAGTGAATCGATCTAGCTATGTGTGTCCGTCCGTTCGTCCGTCCGTCCGTCCGTCCGTCCGTCAGCACGATAACTCAAAAACTAAAAGGGCTAGAGTCTTGAATTTTACACAAAGTCATTTTTAGACAATTTCTAGGTTCCCTATTGTTTTTGGTTAAAATCGGACCAAGGCTTCGGGGAGCTGCCATACAACTTTTTTGCACCAATATGAATTTCTTCAAAACTATTTATACTACGGGGATGAAAATTACACACGGTTAGTTTTATAATGACTCCGGCACTTATATGAAGTTTCAAAATGTTAGGGCCCCATTTTCGGGGGGCTGCCATACAACTTCTTTGCACCAATATGAATTTCTTCAAAACTAATTATACTACGCGGATGAAAATTACACACGGTTAGTTATATAATGAATCGAGCACTTATATGAAGTTTCAAAATGTTAGGGCCCCATTTTCGGGGGGCTGCCATACAACATCTTTGCACCAATATGAATTTCTTCAAAATTAATTATACTACGAGGCTGAAAATTACACACGGTTAGTTATATAATGAATCGAGCACTTATATGAAGTTTCAAAATGTTAGGGCCCCATTTTCGGGGGGCTGCCATACAAAGTTTTCAATTCAATAACTTTGAATCTAATGAAGCTACAAGGTTAAAATTAAAATTGGGCAGATAAATTAATAGGGCAAGTTACTTGGCAAAGTTTGGACATCACTCGGACCTTCGGACTTTTAGAGTGGGCCAATTTTTTTTTTTTTTGTTTTTTTTTTTTTTTTTTATTTTATTTTTTTTTTTTTTTAAGCTAAAGTTATTGGACGATGAATGAAAATTTTGTTTTTGTTTTGTGATTTTTTTTTTTTTTTTTTTTAGGCTAAAGTTATGGGACAATGAATGAAAATTTTGTTTTTTGTTTTGTGATTTTTTTTTTTTTTTGTTAATTTTTTTTTTTTTTTTTACGTCAAAATTATGGTGGGGTAATGAGTTAAATGTATAAGGGAAGTAAATTACGGTTTATTTTATACACCATAGTGGGTATGCACGGGTATCTAAAAGTTGACAAGGGCAACTATAATCTTCCTCGTTTTTTCTAAAATAAATGCATCGAAGATTTATTTTGTATTGCATACTAATAGAATGTCTTATATAATAGATAGATTTAAAAGGAAAAGCCTTTTGCACAAAAAGTAACAATCACGAAAATTTGAATTTAAATATTTAATTTTTAATTCAAATTCAGAACATTTAAATGAAGTACAAATACCGCTAATTATCGAAAAATGTTAATTGATCTAATATACAAAAGAATTTATTTGATTTAATTGTCATAAACCAATTCATACCGCTTTAAATATGGACAGACGCAATGAAATGATAAATTAAAAGTATATTTTAAAATTTTGAAATTATATATAAATTTTTCATATGATTAAAATAGGTGCCAAATATTTTTTAAAATTAATTTACCGGACGCAGCACTTTTGTATTCTATCTATAGTTTTAATTTATGTAAAGATTGTTAAAAAAAACCAAAAAGAAACAATAAAAAAAAACTTGAACAAATTAATTTAGTTTGAAAGATTACTATTTTAAAAATATATTTTATAATAAGATTGAAGTACTAGTGAAAGCGTTTTCTTAAGTTATAATAAATATTGCAGGTAGGAATGAAAGATGTAATAAACTGAACGTAGCTCGCTGTATGGTCTATTTTCAGGGACGAGTCCTTATTTAAAGCCAAAACGTAGAACTCACCACTGAACTGAGATGACATCGTTGGTTTTATGAATCTTACGTTTCTAAACGAAGACAAAAGCCCCAGCAAGGTAATAACCTCCACCACATCTACACCGTCAAACATTTTTAAAACAAATCCACCACCCCGAGCAACAATTATACCTAGTAGATTCATTTCTGAAAGCTTTATTGATGAATTAATCGACATGTCCACTCCATGACGCGCCGAATCTGCTATGACGAAGGTATAGACTCCGCTTTCTACTATCTCACGAAGGCAATTATTGTTCAAAAGATCGCCATCTGTCTTATTAATCCTAATATACCTCGGATCATTTAACTGATCCGCTAATTTTAAGCCTCCTATATAATAATTATAATTTAAGGAGGTAGAAAAAGCAGATAAGGACATCAACATACCACCGGGAGCGACACTCAATTCCATAACTCTATCAAAATTTACATCCGTACCACGTATGATCTCAGTAAGTTTCGCAGACGACCTATTATAATGACCCACTGGTACAGATGGTACAAGCACCTCGCGATTATGACGATAAACGACGTCGCTAAGCGCAGCAATTTGTCTGCGGACTGTGAGTAACGGATCTCTACTTACCAAATTTACACCACTCAAATTAAGAGAAAGAGTGGCAACGCTCATGGCAGGTGGTGTTACTGCCATCTCAAATTGATCTCTAAAGGCTAGCATCGTTTCATCATTTAACTCATAAAAATAGCTCGCATCAACGTTATACTTCACCTCATCACAATTCTGCAAATAACCCGTTGCAACACATATAACGTGATTAGGCAAACAAAATTTTTTTGAGTTTGTGCAAATAACGCTACCAAAGGTGCTATACAATTGCTTCATCAAAACCAAGTCATCGTGCACATTCACACTAAGTACCACAAGATCTTCGCCATCGTACTCTCGCTCCAAAAATTTTTCCTGAATGTGAAGTTTACGCTTTGGAGTATTGCCGAGCTGTAATGGATCAAAAGAACCATAAACGACATCGTAACTCGTCATATCAATACCTAGTTGCGATAGGACATCAATTTTAGCATGAACACTCAAGGCCATGAATAAATAATATGACATTCTTCGAAGACTTGAGTCGTTCACCAGACGCAACATCTCCAAAAGCAACTCATCTGACCTCTTACTACCTTTATCAGAAACGTCATAATAATTAAAATGGCCTGACATAAGGTCCTCGCCACAGACAAAGTCCAAGTGTATTTTACCATTCTCACCATCAGATATACCATAGGATTCTGTAGAACTGGCAATTGTCTTGAAGTGCAAGCATATTGAAACATTCAATACCTCAGAAACCTTCCGCATCAATATATCATCTCCCCACGATTCAATTCCAGAATCAAGATATAAATTAGGACATTGGTCGCTACTCACAAAGACCTTCATAAAACCTCGAAAAAGTGCTACATCCATATTCAAACGTAAGGCACCTATCACAGCGTGATAGAAACAATTTCCATCACCCGGTACGACGACGATTTTCCTCACATTACACTCAATTAAACTAGACCTCATATTCTTAAAAGCGCCCATTTCTTCGGGTGTTAATTTACTTTTATTCATAATGCTTCTATGAGCTGACAAAAGATGCGCTCTTCTTTCACCTCTTCGTGATATGGGGAGCGAAGCGTAGGACGACCTAGATGTTACGATAGACTTATCATCCCTCGCATCATCCTCTTCGTTATCCTTGTCTTCATAGGTACCATCTTTTTTTTTTTTTTTATTTAATGGAACAGATCTATCTACATGAATATTAGCGTCACCGTCCTCCTCTGAAAAAGACAAGGAAACGACACAGGGATCAGTTAAAACATAGGGATCTCCAACGCTGTCATTTCTTGTTATATTCAATTCAATCATCTCCTCAACTGTGTAATTTTTAACAGCTTTATCAAACCAAACATCAAGATCAAGCACAGCGCGCTGTTTCTCTCTTCGCCTCTTAATTGCATCCCTAAGATCAGCCAACAATGGAAATCTAGGCCACATGCTATCCTTTACCATGTTCTTCACAGTGCCCTCAACGGCATCTTCATGGTTAGCTTGAATGGGAACAGCAGGTGTTGGCATAATGCATTTAAAAAGATCCATGAAACCAATGGAATTGCAATTTCTTTTTTCTTTTTCTTGCAAACCAAAATCCTTTACAAAGGTACCAGCATTATACCTCTTCATAAAAGCCATACAATAAATTGCAGCGACCACATCCATCAAATCCTCAGCTGGTATCGATTCTGGTGTAGTCATATTCTGAGCATTAACCGTAAACTTAGTATTAAAACTACTAGCCACGGAATAGATGGAAGTCATATTAAACTCTTTCTCACCTGCTCTCAAACAGTGAGCATAGATCAACTCCTAGAGTCTCAAGGGAAAGGTTATAAATCTCCTAGTATAGGTATGTCGACGTTTGTCAGTGAACCACCTCGGGTCATAGACCCATGTGGCCACTATAATGTACCTCTCATCAGATTGATACCAGAGACTAGATGAAAAGAAAGTTCTGTCAGACATTGGTGTGGCAACGCATTTGGTAAACTTAAGCAAATAATTTGACATCCTCTGTCCAATTTTCTCTATAACAATAACAGAACCTCTTGGTGTAACAAAAGAATTACGTGTGAAAAAGGACAAATAATCTCTATAATCATGTGTATAGTCAAGAGAAGTATCGCCCACAAACGAGAAAGTTATTTTCTCACGCGTATCGTGGTTAACGAAATGACGACGAAAGTTTATTCTCCCCTCGTCTATTAACCCACGCCTGTTTATTAAGATGGAAATGTCAAAATATACGGCTGAATAGCAAATCACAAGATCATGAGCATCGAATATCTTACCCATCGTCTCAACAGATATATCATACTGTGCATGATTCATGATGGCAGTTTTTGCTTTAACAGTACAATCCTGGGATAATTTAGTACACCGATTTACGCCCGATGTAAATAGGCAACAAACGAAGGGTTTAATCCTTCCCTTTTCAACATGTTTGGCTAACTGAATTTGACGAGACGTCTCCCTAGAAGAATCACGAAGATCAATGACTGGGGTACAACAATGTACTCCAAAATTTCCCATCAGTGCGTGAGCGACTGGATCGCCGCCTATGTCAATTATACTTATTTTTTTTGCGTTGTGGTTATTTCCACAGAGATCAAGCAAGGTGCGCAAAAGCAATCTCCTAGTTGCAGCTGCAACTGCATGTGAATTACGAATTCTACTCGTAAATTCTATATTATATTCCGAAAAAGCACTTGAAATTAGTAACTGCTCAGGAACAGATAGGGTCTCAGGTATCGTTATTTTTTGTAAATTCGACAATCTCTGAGTGATATTTGCATCAACCAACTTCATGAACATTGGATTACTAGATTTCATGTCCTCATTCAAGGCACTAACAGACATAGTTTGTAGAATCGAATTCATCGGCATTGAACTAATTTTTGATAGTTCAGTTAACGTTCGCATACGACGTTCTTCGTCGTATCTCTCTCTCAAAACACTTGCAGCATCATTTAAGTTCTCGGCACCAACTCTAAAACCCGAAAACAAACTAACCTTAGCTAACTCAGAGAGTTTTACAATGTCTCTCATCACAACATGATACAAACCTGGTGCAACAAGTTGAACACCAGGTAGGTAAATATCCCCATCAACAATCTCAATGATGTGTAAAACAACGTCCTTGATTCGTGGATAAGGTCCAAATTTTTTTTTTAAAGAATTAATCCTAAGACGATGGCCACTTCTATTCAGCGAGACAAACCACGCTAAATAGCAGTAACCTTTTCCATTTTCCTTAACCATCTTTCAACTAAAGAGAAACCTTCCGTTGATCGATTTATCAATCACAAGCAAACCTTGTGCTATTTATATAAAGACAACCTTTATTGGATTTTTACAACCAAACCTTGTTATTTATTGGCGAGTATAACTCGTTTGATTATCATCTAAGTATAACTCAGATAAGTATCCTTACTAACCAGGATTTAGTTACTATTAAACAGTAATTCGGTGTTTTTCTTATAAAAAATATAAATTTGTTCATAAGAAAAGTTTTATGAAAAACAAACTTTATTTATAGAAAACAAACTTCGAGTTTTTTTCATGACAAAAGTGACGTAATAAACGTTTACGTTACTGGCTTTTAACTAAAAATATTAATTTCTAAAGAATTGAAATTAAGTAATGATTTCCAGTTAAAGATAGTCCACATTTATTAGTCAATTAAATCTTCAGGATTTTGTAACAAAAATTTATATTTTTGTAATTCAAATTTCATATATCTGTTGGAACAATAGTAACGGATATAAAATATTGGGCCGTCGTATGTAACACATCATCTTGACAAGTGCTCAGGTTTTTGTAATGTATTAAAACACATTTATTTTGAAAACTTAAGCAAAACTTGTCACTCTTATTATATTACAATAAAGTTCTATTAAGAGCCTTAACAAAATTATTGACAACTACACAGGAAATGCGGTTGTATAAAGGCACCCAGCCAACGAAAAGAGAAGTTTTTTTTTATGAGATGTCTACTCGGCATAACTGAGCTTTAAATCATAAAGAAGATCCTCTAGACTTTGTGTATGACTAATCTCCGTTTTAATTGCGATACATATATCTTCTGTTTAACATGTTGATGCATTTATTCTTCAACTACATTATTTGTGATCATTATCATATTCTTTAATCTAAATTTAGAATTGAATGGCACTTTCTAAAAATTCATAAATTCATGTAATAGAATAAATTCAATCCTTTAATAACATCATTTAAGTTAACATAATTTTTACTTTATTTTATAGATGTAGGTTCATGCTTTCGTCTAAAACAATATCTTTGATGCATTTGCATTACACTGCAAATAAATAGTTTTCAATATTTTGAGACAAAGATTTAACTTACATTTTATTGGATTGAAATTTATTTTATGTAATACATACAGT
Organism: Dolichopus griseipennis; assembly: GCA_963082915.1. Lineage (NCBI taxonomy): Eukaryota > Metazoa > Arthropoda > Insecta > Diptera > Dolichopodidae > Dolichopus > Dolichopus griseipennis. The sequence goes on along the minus strand of OY720444.1, from coordinate 56,164,071 downwards.
CGGAAACGGATAATTGCACACGAAATGCGTGAGTGTATATATTTACAATAACCTGTAGGTATACACACTAATCTGTATATGATATGTGCAACTACACTAATCTATCTTTTATAGGTTTTGATATTGAGATACAGTCTATAGATCCTAAAACGAAAGGAAATGGGTGAAATCAGTTACTTCGCCAAATGTTCTTACACTGCCTAACTTAAGGAGGTTAAATATAAATGTTTTTCAATGGAAAATTCAGGGCGACCCATTTTTTTGGGCCACAAAGGTTTCAATCTGTTAGCAATTTTTAAAAATTAATTGGATTAAAAACATATTACTACAGATGTAGATAATAAAATTCTTATGTGTATATCTGTGCGTACAATATGTGAGTGTACGAAATACATATTTGGAATGTACTTCTTGACTTCCTAAAATGATTATAAAATATATCATCGTGATATTCTTTTATAGTTTCAGAAAAAACTAAAAACTTTAGGTATTTATCTCCTCCTTCGCATTTGTAAAGTTCCCAACGTTAAAACCCACTGTTGTTCTTTTTTTTAATAACCTATAAAGTGTTTTTACGTGTGCGTTTTCAACCGGAGCACTAAACAAATCTACCATTAATCTCGTTTTTCAGCCATTTGAACGAATTTATGAAGTAATAAATAAATTTAAATTGTTTTTATTTGTTCAAATCATTTTAAATCCTTTTTGTTTTTGCAATTTGTATGTCACCAATCTTTTTATGCATACTGTTAAAATATTTGCCAAGATTCTGTTGTTATGTAATAAATTTTAAAGAAAATTGTACTTGAAAAAAATGTAAAACAAAAGTAGACCAATCTATTCAAAAGTTAAGAAGTAGCCAATTAAACAGTTTTGGGTTAATCAAGAAAAATGTATTCCAATTGACTACAAGTAACCCACATTCGGATTTTATTTGCAAATAGTTTTAAAAATAATTTAATTACTAGATTGTAAATGTAAAGTTGGACTTGTATGGAGAATGATGAAATTTTTCTGAAAATAGCTAGATGGATGCCAGAAAAAGTTCTTGACTGGAAACTTTTTCGTAACGCAAGAAAATTTCTTGAAAAGGGCAAGCTGTTTCAAACCTTGTGGCGCTCGCGGAGAACTTACACATATGGACCATTATTTTATTACTTTAAATTTAGAAATTAAATGCAAAAGGTTTTAAATGAAACAAAAAATCTTTCATTCTTCAATATGTACCTAGATTTTAATTCGTAATATAAGTGCTAATTAATGCCTTCCCTATAGTTAACTTTGTTTAATTAAATGATATTCTTTTAAATACGTGAATTTGCTATGGATTTTCAGAAATAGTTTTGCTTTCTAAATTATCTGTAATTAATTTATAAACAACCCCTTAACAATAATTTAAATACTCTAAAATTTTTAATGAGTAAAAACCAAAATCATTCAGATGACTTTATTAAAAATTTTTTGAGATAATTAGAAAATTTACGAATTTGTTTTTAATACATTTTAAAATTAAATCAGGAGTTTTAATTGCTTGAATGGTTTTAATGTTCAGCAACATTAACGTAAGTAAATATATTTATATTTTTATTGATTACACATCTTATACTGATTCACTTCATCATGAATAACCCTATCATAAAAAAATAATAAAAATTTTAATTAAATAAAATAATACATATAAGTAAAACAATAAACTAAAATTTAAAGAAAATCCATTAAAACAAAGGTTTAGTTAATGAAGGAATTGGGTTATAGAATGAAGAATCCAATTTTTTTTTTTGTACATGGTATATTCTGTACGCTTTGTTATGGGATTTCAACTTCAGCGATTTATAGATGCACATCAGTGATTTTAAAATTTAAAACTTATCAAAATTTTATTTATATAAAATGTTAAAAAAAATGAATAAAAACCTAGTACAATAAAAAAAAGTCTTTCCCATCGTAATTATTTCAATTTGTTTTAAAACATGATGTCTAAGGGAGCAATGCTAGATTATAATCAAGATTTAGTTCTATCATTTAGTTTAATCGTTTTTTGTTTTACAATTTCCCTATAAAAGTAAAGGTAATAAACAAAATGTTGAAATCCCATAATTAGAATAAGTGCTTTTGCTCTATTTTAAATTTTATTGGGATGGTGGGAATATCATTGATTTTTTTTTTTCAAGTTCTTCTAGTTTTAATCAGAAGATCATGAGGTTTATAAATTGGTTTTTTTTCTTTTTTTATTAGATCGACCGAAACAAACAGAATGGTTTAAAGTGAAGGTGTGTCTAATTATGTAGATTGCTTTTAGTTTGAAAAAAAGAAGTTTTTAATTTACTTTGCCTATGATTAAGAGAATTTTAATCTGAAATTTTAGTGAAATATAATATTAAAATGGAATTTGTAAGAATTTTACAATTTTAGTTTATATTTCTCAAAACTTAGCAATTTCAATTCATTAACTTTTTATAAATTAACTTGCTTGTAAACATTTCCTTTAGAAATTCAAAGAATTTAATGATAATTGTGTGAAACTACTTGAATAAAATGAAATTTAAAAGAAATTGTAGCATTTAATATGCAATTCCATTTGCTATTTATAATTAGAACATTGTTTTATTTTATATGTACGCTTGGTATTATATACATTTTGCTATTATTATCTTAAAATAACTTTCGCAGTTTTCAATAGTTCTGTTCTCTTAACTGGCTACTTTTTATTCATTTTCGAACTTTGACATTTGCCCTATTACAGTTTTTAATTTAATGCGTTAAATAAAATCTTAACAGACTTCGCAATGAAATAGAAAATTTTGAATAAATATGATTAATGAAAGAAGGTATATATCGATGCATTTGTAATCCCCAATGAACGCATTTCAAAGAGTGTATTAAATGTGCCGTTATGTGTTCTGTTTTTAATATGAGCATATTTGTATAAGTTTTTTTTAATATCAACATAATTAAAGTAGAACGATGTCGACTATCTGAAATTTAGTCAAACGTAGTTAACTTTAATGGGCAATAACTGCAGAAAATGTAATCAGTGTAGTGCAAGAGGTTATATAAGTTACCCATACAATCTATACTTCTTATATTTAAAATTTCACAAAGTTTACTCTACTCTGCCTGGTGTTGTATTCGTAGTTGACCTTTTTATTAAAAAAGCACTTGAAGTAATTTTGTTTTACAACCTTTAATCTTGTATGCTTAGAATATTACTGGCTATGTTCAATTCATACATAATTTTGCTTATTCTATTTTTTCATTAGTTATAAAATCTATTACTGCATTGTAATACTTAAACTAATAATCTATTACTATAGAATCATATATTATACCTTGTTCATTTTCAAATATAATTAATAATTAATAGTATTTAATAATTAAAGGATTTCTTTATTAGCTTTTAATTATTAGATACTATTAATTAATTATTTACCAATAATAGTTATAATGTTGGCCAATTTAACAGTCTGAACGATATGTTAGTTCTAACTGAATCAAACCCTTAATCAACGAAATTGTAATCGTTGTTTCTTTTAAAAACACGTGTTCAACAAACAGTGTTGATCAATGATTGTTTGTAAAATCGATACTTTTAAACTACACTTAACACATACCTTTAAATGTTTTTTGACTCAGTAAAATTCAATAAAAAACTAAGAACTTCAGAACTTAAACTAAATGTTTAAATATTTTCAGTTTAATGTGTATACCATAAAGCATTTTGTAAGGGGAATTAAGAAGCATTTAAATTATAGAAGCATATTTCGTTACAAGATCCTATAAAATATTATTTAAAAAAAAAATTTAACTCTAAAATTATACAAGTCTCAAAAAGTAGTAAATAATACAACGCAGTAAATAGAGTAAAAATGTGCCGAAAGTTTGTTTTAGATCAAACTAGAGATTCAATTCCCAGAGATTAATTTCTTAAATTATATTAATAATGTCATTAAGAAAAACCCAAATTGTTCAGATGCTGCTTACTATGAAAAACCGTGGAATCACACCACAATAAATCTAGCAACAGGAGTTGTTAAAAACATAGGCAATATGGAAACTTCATACTAGTCGCACTGATCTAGTATATTCTTAAACCTTTACTTTAATTTGAAAATAATCATTTAAACATGTAATTTCTTTATATTAGCAAATTAAAGCTTCATTTTTCTTTTATATGTTTTTAAAATTACATTTTACTTGGTTAATTTTTTCAATAGATGTTATTGTTCAATATAAATGAGATTCATGATTCTTTTAAAAAATTTCTTTTATTGCATTTTCTTATTGCAAAGGTAAACAATAGAAAAATAGGCATAAAAACGTTGCAAAGAAAATGTTGAATAAAAGTCTTAATATAAAGAACTAACAATGAATGATGATAGCCTTCCGGCAACGGTACTTAAAAGAAGTTGTTATAATGTTTGTTATTGTTAAGTAATTTTTTTTTTTCCTTTTAACTTGAGGAAAAACAGTTTTATTGAAGGGAGCTCTTTTCCCAGAACGAATGTAATTGTAATGAAGTTTTTATGTAAAAAAAAAATTTTTTTTTATAGAAATGAAATAGTAATATTTTTGTTATTAAGCCCATGATAAGTATAAATATTTCTATACTTATATAATCTATACACTTAATATGATTGTTAAATTTAATTAAATCTTTAAGCAAAGTAAATTGTCTATTTGAGGCAGAAAAACTTTTGTATAATAAAGATGAAATAAATTTGTTTAAAAATTTTCTTTTTCATGGGAAATATTTGAATCGATACACAAAATATTTAAGTTAAAGTCATTTAAATTTTAAACTTCGCTATAATAACATTTAGGAAAAAAATAGTTTATTTGTTTTTCTCCACAGCGTCCCGCCATACTTTTAAATAAGCAGAGTTATAGTATAAATACTTGACTATTAGAGGATTGAAAAAAGTTGAAATAAAAGTCATTCAAAATAAATTGAGGGAAAGCTTTCTTTAATTAAAAAATTTATAAATAAATAGATTGGATGATCTGAGAGGAAAATCAGTAAATATATGTCCTCTAACTCCCATTACCACAAGTCAATTTACAGTTGAGCCTAAATTTGTTTTTAAAGCTTCAGGATCGTTGCAGGCAATTTTAAGTACGGATTTTTATACTTCTTCATTGAATTTCTTTATAAAAAATATCCAAGTCATAGGCATAAATTGCTGATAATGGTTGTTTTTTTACAAATAAATAATATGATTTATCTGCAGAATGTTCTTAAGAAATGTTTTCATAAATTTTTAAATATGTTATTTTTGCTAAATATTAAAATATAGTTTACATACACATTTATCATAAAATTTAGAGTAATATGAAACTAATTATGAATTTCAATTGTTAAAGTATCTTCTTAAATCTAGATAAAATTTTACATTATATAAAATTTATGAATCAAAATTATTAGATGAAGTTTTAGTCAAACAGTCTGTGAAAAAAACAAGTTATTTAAATTTTTTGGCTGTGCTGCAATTACTAGAGGCACCTTTACTTAATTTGAATTGAAATTTATTTAGACACTTTGAGTTACCTATAATATTTGTACATCCTACATTTAGTTAGTCATGTGTTATGTGAATGTTCGGTTTGTTATGATGTCATTTAGGAATAAAAATTAGGAAATCACCATTGTGCCTCCCCAATGCACAATGAATTCCTCTCCTTTAGCATTCAATTTCTTCAAAGCTTATTACAGACCAGAATTCCATATGATGCGTAGTCAGTGGTTATTGAAACCTTCTATTTTTGGGTGATGTTGTTGAATATCATTAATGTTTCACTGCAATACACTTTTTAAGGGGAGTGGCTCAATATCCCGAATGATAAAATTCCAGAAATACGAAATCCCGTAAATTTATTAAATCCCGTAAATACAAAATCCCGTAAGTACATAATCCCGTAAATACAATTATAAGAGAAACCATTAATAAACAATTTGTCCTTTCCTTTATTAGTTTTTGTTATTGATATGTTCATATTCTACCCATGTATAAAATATATTTATTTAAATTAATATCAAAAATAAAAAGATATTTTTATACAAACCAAAATAGTTTTACATATGTATTATGAAGAATGAAAATATATATTAATAATAATTTTGAATATGATTTAATATGCTACAATGCTACCCTACTTAGATTAATTGAATAATTTTAAAAATTTATAGTATTAGATAAAATGTTGGTTAACAAGTTTTTCCGACATTCTGAGATTAAATTTATGGAAATCCCGTATTTTAAAATCCCGCGCGGGATTTTAAAATACGGGATTTCCATCGTGTCGGATTTTAGGATGCGGGATTTTAGGATGCGGGATTTTGGGATGGGGGATTACGAACCCAACCCTTTTTAAGAGAGCACGAATAAAGATTTTTATTTTTGTTTTTGATTCTCCAGTGATTCTCAAACCTTCTTAATCAGGGTTGCCATTCAGAAAAAAAGTTTTTTACTAAATTGGTTTTAAAAAGTTGCCAAATTGATAAAAAAGTTACCAAAATATCTTGGATACAATGCTTTTGCCTGATATTTAAATTATTTATATATTATTAAAATAAACCAAACAATTATTCATATACTAGCTGTTGGCCGGCCATAGAATGACGTGGTTCATTATATTAAATTAGAATTTATTTTCAAAAATATATAAGTTCTTGGAATTTCGGAATAATGTATAATTTGCACTATGCCAAATAATGGTGTAAAGAAAAAGAAAAAAGGGAATTATTTGTAATTTATATGCACTTAAAAATTAATCCTTCCATCCGGAAACGAATCTGCGTGTCAACATTTCGGAGTCAGACACTCTAAAAATGTATTCTAATAAGAAGAAAAGAAAAACTGTATTTTAATTAGCTGTATTTTGTAATTAGTTTATAAAACTTAAGTAAATTTATTTTAGTCTGCTTAATTACAAAATGTGTATTTATATATTATTTTTTTAAAAGTTTTTCCAAAACAAATTGGAAGATTCATATTATTTCATTTGAGTATTTTATTTTATTAATTTATTTCTTAGCCTGTTTTTAGTTGATTTTTAAATTTTTAGCTGATATTATTATTTGTTAGTGTTTTGTGATTAGGGTTTTTCTTATATATTATTGCTTTCTTAGTTTTTTAATTTATATATAGTATTTGATAATTAATTGGCTTTTTATTTTAGATGTTGTTTGTTAGAGTTTTTTTTTTAATTTGGTTGTGTTACAAATTATATATATGCATAAATATATATATATATATATATCTTTTTTAACTATTTATCTAACTTTTTCCAATAAAAAATCTCTATTATAACAACGACCAATATATGGGTTTTCTATTAATTGATTATATTTTAAACTCCGGGAAGAACCGAAACTGGGGATTTTGAAATTTACCGAAATTAAAATTTTTAAGTCGAAAAAAATTGCATTTAATTTAGTTATTTTTTAATAAAAATTCAATTTAACGTATAAAAATTAGAATTTCTTGTTTTTTTTTAATTTTCTACCCTCTTTAGTATTTTTCTATAAAAATAATAAAAAAAAAAGTTTTATATATTTTTTCCTTTATATGAAAACTTAATTTAGATATTTAAAAAAAATTACTTAGAAAACAATTCATAAATAATTAAAATAGATATTTTTTGGCCTACTTATGATAATTTATGGTATTTCATTTTTTATAATAGAATACATCCAAGAAAACCCATTTAATTCAATACACAATTTAAGTAAACTTTACATAAGAAGTAAATGGTTTAGACGGTGGTGACTAAATATTGTATTTTAGGGTGTTAGGTTCAATTTCAATCCAGGGGAAAATTTTTTTAAATTTTTTTTTTAAGGCAATTAAATTAAATTTTAAAAGAGATTCACGTCTCATATGTAAATATCGTGAAATTATGAAATCTATTTGACAAAATAGGCTATAAAATTCAATATGAAATTTTAACAGAAAAAAATTTGATTTTTACACTTGCACCTGTTGTACGGACAAGTTTTCTCCCTAATACAATAATATACATATATATTATAAATATTAAAAATTAGGATTCGATTTCAAAACCAGAAGGCACTACCGCAAGCCTTATTAAAATATTTTATATCATAATATTTAATCGGCTTATTTTTTCCCATACAAATATAAACATCCTTTTTTACGACAAACTATTTGACCAATCTTAATGAAATAACAACCAAAAGAAAGGTTTTTTTTGTTTTCATAGGACAATGACATTTTTTTTTTAGAATATTGCGTTTTTTCAGGTGAAAATCCGTCTTTAATTTAACGTAAATTTGAATTTAACGGTCACGCTTTTAAAAGTTGAGGCTTATGACTCTAATATTATGCGCCGACTTTCTGTGTAAATGTAATTCATTTTCGGTTTTAACTCGCAGCTAAATCTAAATCAAAAGATTATAGGCGCCGACTTATGTATATCTTTCTTTTTTTTGTTTAAGTAGTTCAAATATTCAATGAACAAGGAGATTTAAATTTTTTTAAAATTTTTTTTTTGTTTTTGTTTTTTCTTTATCTTAAAAAGTGAACGAAAAAAAAAGGTCTCTTCGAAATGAAAGAAATACATTTGGTTTATACAGTAGTTTTCATTTATAACGAACTCGGTGCAATTTTAATTATAATAAACTTTACACTTTTTGCCAAAGAATTAAATTTTACCTAAAAATGAAAGTTTTTTATTACATTGATATTTCTTTTATTTAAACTTATTATATCTAATAATGTTGCTTGGCGATTAATTAAGTGTTTTTTATTTAGTTTTGAATATAAAAACAATCATAATAACGCATCACAAATACAAAAAAAAATATCAATAGAAGAAAAAGCACTATACATAGGCTTGAGGCTAACACATCAAATAAAATGTTAGCAAATGAGTTCGAAGTGTCCATTCTAGAATCAGCACATTCTACAATGTTCAAGTTTTATACTAATTTTTCAAAATTCACAGCATTCTTTTAAAACGACATTCGTTTATTACGACGAATATTTTCTGTCCCATCATGGTCGTTATAACCGAAAAGTACTGTACTTTGTTTTCGTTTGCTTAAAAATTTTTTTATTTAAATCGTATATTGTTGTTGGTTTTTGTTAAGTTTTTTGTAAAATAAGAAACCAACTTCTGATAAATAATATTTCTTAAGAAAAATGATTTGTTACTTATGGTCAACCAAATTCAGCGTGTACGGCGTTCAGTTTCTGTCAAAAAATTTTGAAATAAGTTGTTATGTAAATAAATTTACATGAAAGCACACGCGACGTACTCGGAGTTTTAAAATTTAAAAATTGACAAAGCGTATAAAAATATTGTAATTGTTTTTTCTTATGTTGCTACGATTAAATTTTAAAAATAAAATATTTTAAAATTAAAATAATTTTTTTTAAAACATATATTCAAAATAATTGAAATATGTTTGCAAAAAATTAACAACGAAAAATCTTTCTTAAAAAAATAATTTGCAATTTAAATGATTTGTTCCTTTGGGCCTTACCAAAATCAACGCTTATGGTGTTTTAAATTGGTAGTTAAGCACATGATATTACATGAGAATAACTTACTTACCTACCTCGAATTTTTAAAATTTAAACATTGACAAAGCATATAAAAAAGTTATTGTTTTTTCTTATGTTGTTATTGTTCTAAAAATAAAATATTTTAAAATAATATTGTTTTTAAAAATACCTATATTTTTTTAAAAAATACTTTATATATATTCAAAACAATTGAAATACCTATAGTATGTTTGCAGAAACAAAAAAATAACATTTCTTAAGAAAAATTATGTGTTCTTTACAGATCAACCAGAATAAACGCGTCCGGCATGCAGTTTCTGTCAAAAAATGTTGAAATAAGTAGGTATGTTGTGTACTGTACTTCGGAATTTAAAATTTTAAAATTTGACAAAGCGTATTATAATATTGTAATTGTTTTTTCTGATGTTACTACGATTTAGATTTCAAAATAAAATATTTTACAATAATATTTTTTTTTTAAAAAAACATACATTCAAAATAATTGAAAATACCTATAATATGTTCGCAAAAAAAAACTAAAAAATAATCTTAAACTTAAAAAAAGTTGACGTATAATTTCTGTCAAAAAATTTACAAATAAATAGGTACATGAATTTTCATGAGAGCAACCAAAATACGCGTAACGCGATGTACTGTAATCAGTTTTTAAAATTTACATATTGAGAAATGGTTTTTGGTTTTTCTTATATTTCTAAGATTATGTTTTAAAAAATATCTTATATTGAAAAAAATTCTAAATATACCTATTATATGAAATTAATAAAATTTTTTGTTGTAAATTAAAACATTCAAATAAATATTTTTGTGTGTCAATTTACGGATATATAGATAGACATATTGACGTACTGCCGTATAAAAATTGTACGTCGTATGCTTTAATTTAGATAAAATAAATATTTAATTATCTACTCCTTTCATCTACTATTCTTCAAGAGGCTGTAAAAAGCTGTAAAAAGAGGGGTTCACTCCTATACAAATAGGTATAATATAAAGTAAAGTAAAGAATTCAGAACCATTTTTTTGAACCATAATAATACAGTAGGTACTAAAAAAAAAATTTTTTGTAAATCGTAAATTGTTGTTGCTTTTTGTTAAGTTTTTTGTAAAATTAAAAACCGAATTCTGAAATATGCAGAAACTTAAAAAAAAAAAAAAAAATCTCTTAAGAAAAATGATTTGTTTCTTATGGATCAGCCAAAATCAGCATGTAGGGCATTCAGTTTCTGTCAAAAAATTTTGAAATAATTAGTTATGTAAAAAAATTTACATGAACATATGCATAAGAAAAAACAATTACAATATTATAAAAATACATATTGTAATTGTTTTTTCTTATGCTGCTGCGATTAAATTTTAAAAATAAAATATTTTAAAATAACATTTTTTTTTAAATAATTTAGTTTAAAACATACAAATATTCAAATAAATTGAAAATATCTACAGTACAATATGTTTGCAAAACTAAAAAAATTATCTTTCTCAAAAAAAGTTTTTTGTCCCTTACTTCCAAACTTAAATAAAAGCGTGCAGCGTATAATTTCTGTCAAAAAATTGAGAAATAAATAGGTACATAAATTTACATTAGAGCAACGAAAATACGCGTAACTCAATGTACTGTTTCTCGGATTTTTAAAATTTACAAATATTGACAAAATGTATAAAAATATTATTATTGGTTTTTCTTATATTTCTAATATTATGTTTTAAAAATAATATTTTTTTATAATAATTTTTATTAAAAAATATCTTATATTTAAAATACCTATAATATGAAATCAAATAAATATTTTTGATAAATTAAATATTGTACGCCGGTACGCGCGTATCGATTTACCGATAATGGATATGTAGACAGACGTATTGACGTACTGCCGTATAAAAATTGTACGTCGTATGTTTTGATTTCATTCTAATAATTGAAAAGTTTATTTCACACTTTCAACATCGAATAATGTTTTTTTATAATAAAAAAAACTATTTTTAGTTTTACTTTGACAAAACGAACGAATTTTATATATCAAAAAGTGTACATGAAGATTAGATAGGCGTAGTTTGAACGCTAATTTTTGTTTCAGGAGTGCATAATTGTCAGATTAATCGTCATATATATATTTGACATTTTAAAACTACCTGTCATTTGAGAAGTTAATTGTATTTAATAGTATTTAAATATTAATAAAGTGAAAAAATTAAGGTTTATTGCTGATATAAATATAAAGAATATTTTTTAAAATGGAAGGGGGTAAGTGCTTATTGGTTATCAAATAAAAAATATGATTTAACATAACCTATTCAAGAGAACTTTAATTAAAGCCATCTGCCGGAAATTATTTATCTACTCTGTCATATACTCTTTTACAAGGGCTGAAGTAGCTGGCAATAGTTGAGAGTAGAAAAGAGTTTACTTCTCATAAAGGAATAAAAGCAATAATATTTATTTGTATATTTACTTATGAGTCATGGCTCATGACCATGTATAGAAGTATATTTTTGTCAATAAAAAACTTAGGAAATATTAAATAAATAAACTAGACAAAAAGGTATAAGGTAAACTAAGGAATTCAGAATCATTTTTCGCATGTTTTCAGAACTTTAAATAGGCATACATTTGTAGTAAAATTTACCTATGTAGCTATTAAATTTAAAAATGAAAAAAGGGTAGGAAATATTTATTGTTTGATTTATTGAAAAACTTTTTTTTTTTGCTATAAATCTTAAGATTGAGATTTAAAAAAAGACTTCGGTTAACTTGACTATTATTTGTACTTCTGGCAGCTTCAATATAATATAATACTAAATACTAAACTTATGAATTATGATATGTTAAATTTTGTTGTACATATTATGTATTCATAGAGTTTTTTAATTAGGATACAGAATACGTACAACATAGGTATCAAAAATCGGTACTTAACAATGTTTTAATAATTAAGAAAAATTATAAATTTTTTTTAAGCAAATTTAAAGCGCAAGAATTGTTGACAATACTGTTGGTATAATTTTTATTATATATAGTCTAATATAATTTACACAAAACGAATTTTATATGTTAAAAGAAAAAATAGCTCGAATTTCGAGCACAGGGCGATACTAGTATATATTAATTGAAGAAAAAAAATAGTTAAACGGGATTGATTTAGAGTTAATTACAAAACTTTAAGACCATATTATTATTATACACTTATTTAATTATAAATGTTAAAATATAAACAAAAATATTATTTTTTTAGGTACCTGTGAAATCGAAAAAAAAAGTTAGGGAAAATTTGAAATTGCTTTGGTTGCTTTGCTTGGTTATTTGCTTTCAAAGCAAAGCAAGCAGAGCACCAAAGCACATATTTGGCCTATACTATTAATTCAGTATTTCACTGAAATTAATAAAGACTTAACACAGGAATGATCCTGTAAATCATAGTCTCGATTTTAAATACAAAATGTTTTACTATTTATTTCAATTTTCCCAAAAATCTTCTGTGATTTTTAAAACTGAAATGAACTATTTCATATAAATTTATGTTCATAAAAATGTTTTTTTTTTTTTTATTAAAAATTAATAAAATATTTTTTGGCCTGCTTATGATAGTTTTGGATATTTTATTTTCTAAAATAAAACACATCCAACAAAACATTAATATTTTATTTTTTTTATAATTGAACACATCCAACAAAACACATTTAATTGAATGCGTTTGTTACACCTCATTCTAGACAAATATATTAATTTTATAATTGAACACATCCAACAAAACACATTTAATTGAATGCGTTTGTTACACCTCATTCTAGACAAATATATTAATTTTATAATTGAACACATACAACAAAACACATTTAATTGAATGCGTTTGTTACACCTCATTCTAGACAAATATATTAATAATAATAATAATAATAATAATAATAATAATAATAATCAACATAAAAACAAAAACAAGACAATTCATATATATGTATACATAAAAACTTAGTTGAAGTTGATGGATCTGATTGTTCACAATATCCTACATCCAATCCACTTACACTGCCCCTAGCAGATTCATTATCTTCTTCTATTTCAACAACCCGGACCTTTTTTACAAAATATCTGCAGAAAATAGTTTGTAATTTGTATATTAAATTATTTTAACAAACTTACTAATTACCTTTCCATTCTAAAGAATCGTAAAAAAAATTTTTAACAAATTAATACAAAGTTTGATTGAAACGAATTTTAAAAATTACATGTTTCGGAAATTTACAATGTTAACCTTTAAATAAAATATATTTTAAAATAAAACACGAAATTAAACAAAATAACTAAAATCTAAATAATATTTCGCTTAAATTTTAATGTTCAAAAACTAAATACTATTTATTAACTATTTATGTTTTATTACGCTTATTAAAACAAATTTTCAAACTGTTTTCCACTAAAATTTAATTAAATTGATAAATGGTCTGTATAGATAAACACACTATTTAGTTAACTTGATAAATGACAGCGTATAGATGGATGCGCATTGATCGATTTGCAGTTACTTAACTTCATTTTTAATTTATCAAAAAATTACCAAATCACCAAAAATATTACCGACTTACCAAAACCAAAATAATTTTTAAAAAATTATCAATTTTGGTAGAAAATTACCAAAGTGGCAGCTCTGCTTAAAATTGCTAGGATGCTGTTGTAGACATTTTCTTTCTCACCGCTGGTCAATAATATATGATTTTCATTTATATTATCGTAGAAAACCTGAATTTTGGCTTATTTTATGGTTTGAAAGAAGGAAGGCATATAATAAACTGCAATCTTAATCGTAAATGAAAAAAACTTTTTAATTCAATTAAAATAGACACGGCAACTCAGAGAAGTTTTCAATTACTTTAAAATTTAAACAGGTATAGATAAGTTAATAATAGAATATTTTTTTATTTTTTAATTTATGTCTAAATTTGTCAAAATTTTTAAAAAATAGGCCTATGATGATGAAGTAATTCGTCCAATCACTTGAATCTATAATCTCGTTTTAATCCGTCGTCGGTAATGAATAAATTTAAAAAAAAAAAAAACATTTTGAGTGGTTGAGCGAAAAATGAATAAATTTTTCAATTTATTTCGGTTCGAATTTTAATAATAAATTTTAAATTTTCGATTTTATCTGTTGTTTTAATTTTTTCTTTTTTTTTTTTTTGAATTTGAGAATTTAAAAATAATAATTCAACGTGGGTTGCAGTATTTTACAACAGAATTAATTCAGATTACCCTTTAGAAGTATTGGCGTTAGAAATTAAAAATGTAATTAAATTATTTGATTTGAGGCATTGTTCTAATGAAGTTGTTAATAAAAAATATATTTCCATACAATAATATTGTATCTTTAGAATTAACTGCATAAATTTTCTAGATTTTGAATGAAGTAGGTGTAAAATATTTAACAAACACAATTAGTAGTTCCCATGCATTTATCTTTTAAATTTTTTTGATAATTATACGTAGGTTTTAAAAATCAATTACAAAAATTTAATTTGTGTCGAAACTTAAGAAATAAGGTTCTAAGGCCCAATTGAAAATATTTTAATCATAAATTTTTTTTTTATTTATTTAAAGATTTGATTTTAGATTTATCAAGAATATTTTTTTAAAGTTGAATTCAAACAGGTGGGTTAAGTTATTCACTTATGTATAAGAAGTTATAATTAGAAAATTTATGCTATACATTTCTTCAATAGATGTATGTATAATTAAAATTTTTAATAAAAAAAATAAAGTAATCACTATTTTAAAAAAGTTTTATACAAATATTATCTAAAACTTGGAATATAAATTTTTATTTTTGCATTTTTTCTATATATAAGGGCGTTTTTCTTTTTCTCATCAGAGCAGAGTCAGAGCTGTCAAGCTATAAAAATGTGTTTGTTTTTATGCTCAGATTATCCAAATTATTCATTTTGTGTTTCTTTTTTAACTTGCAGAGTGATGAGCGCGTAAAAATTTCTCAGATTTCACAGAGTTGCCAAACAAAGAAAAGACAAAATGAAAATAAAATAATAAAAACGCCATTAATAAAAATAATTTAAAACTTTCAAATTTCAATTTTATAAAATAAATTTTGACGCAATCAAACAATAATGACATTAGACAATAATTTGGATAAAAATTGACAATCTGTGCTCTGAGCGTTTCTTTTTTAACACAGAACGTCAGAGTTCGGATAAAATTTTAATCTGAGCATAATTTGCTCTTAGTGCTCGACATCTACTCTGAGTACTGATTTGATGAGAAAAAGAAAAACGCCCTGTATTTGTAGTACATATTTAGGTAAAAGTAATAGATACATATATAATAACTTTTTTAAAAAAATGATATCATTTGCTTGTAGTTAAATTGAATTGGGGAAACTTAAACTGGTGCTCTGTGGAACAGTGGTTAGAATGTTGACCTTTCATTCAAGTTCCGGGCATCTTCGTTTCCCAGAAAAAATTAACAAACTTTTGTCGGATTTCAACTGGACTCTGTTAATTATAGCGTAATCTTATAAATATTTTAACTGATGAATTTTTATAGGTAAAGGCTGATGCACCATATTATTTTAATAATTTTGCGTAATAAAGTTGTGTATTATACTTTCGTTAATTCCAACCAATTTTAGTAAGCCAAACAAAAAAAAATCACAATTCGTATATTTAAGTTACATGTTTGGACTTTTGCCAAAATAAAAATCGAAAAGGGCTAACAGACTGAAACAATTATATGCCCTTTTCCAGAATATTCATAATATGAAATAGCATTTATTTAAATTTTTATATTTATTTAAAATTCGAAAAAGGGCTAAGTTTCAATTTTGAATTTATGGACTTTTTATTTCTGGATTTCAGTTTGTGAATTAGTCACCAACCCAATTGTTTGTTTATTAAATTGTGAATTAAATGACATTGGTTTTAACTATATTATACTTCTAACATTTACCCGGTTTTGTTATTATAAGGTTCAAAACCCAGTAAAATATTTAAATTTTCAACACCTCGCTCTCAAAGTATATCGCAACAGTATTAAAGTGTTTCGAATAGTAAAATATGAAAGAGTTCAAAAGAATCAAACAATTACCATTTTTAGTACATTTTCAAAAAATTTTGTAAAAATGTACCTATATAGTTTCACTCTGTCCGTCCGTCTGTCCGACCCTTTTTACGTACGATTGACAAAAAAATATCAGCAACGGGTAGGTATTGCAATAAAAATAATTTAATGTTAAAACTTTTTTCTATTGCCCCTCCGGTTACGGAGCTACAGCCCCACAAAGTCGGAAAAAGTCCTATATTTAAATAGTTATAACAAGAGTTATATAAGGTATATTTTCAACCTGAAAACGGTAAAAGACAGCTGTTTTTTTAAACTTTACGTACTTTTAAAAGCCAAATGTATAGGGTTACCATTCGGTATTAAAATTTACCGTTATCTAATACTAAGTTTTGCAAAATTTTTGGCTCTTCATAACTTCTGAACGGCTCAATCTAGAAACTTGAAATTTTAGGAGAAGCTATATCCTTAGAAATAAGTAGGAGTCAGTTAAAAATTTTTTTTTGTTACGCCCCCTGTTTAGGAGCTGTAAGGGGTCCAAAACCTTAAATTTTGCTATAAATTTAGCTTTTAAACACTAATAGCTTGAACACCTGTCAATATTTTTTTTTATTTATATACGAAATTGAAAGCTCCCAAACGAAAGTTTCAACCAGTGTCAAAGGTTTTTCTTAATTTTAAACTTTGTCCGTCTGTCTGTCTGTCCGTATGTTTACACAAAGTTTTACACCGTTTGAAATAGAGAGAAGAAATTTTAACTACGGGTAGGTATTGCAAAAAAAATAATTTCATGAAAGAACTTTTTTCTGTAGCCCCACCCGTTACGAAGCTACAGCCCCTCAAATTTGGAAGAAACCCTTTATTTAAAACGTTATAACAAAAGTTCTATGAGGTATTTTTTCAATCTGAAAACGTCGAAAGATAGCTGCTTTTATAAGCTTTACAAACTGTTAAAAAACTTATTCATTGGGTAACCATCGGTACTAAAATTTACCGTTATCCAAAACTCAATTTTTGCAAAATTTTTGGCCCCACATAAGTTCTGAACGGCTCAAGCTAGAAACTTGAAATTTTGGGAGATGGTAGATCCTCAGAAATTAGTAGGAGTCGGTTAAGAAAATTTTTTTGTTGCGTCCCCCTTTTAAGAGCTGTAAGGGGTCCAAAATTGAAATTTGGCTTTTTTTAAGCACCTGTAACTTGAATACCTGTCCAAATTTTTTTCTATTAATATACAAAATTTAAAGGTCCAACATTATATTTTAACATATGTTAAAGATTTTTCTTAAATTCAAAAGCGGTTCTTTAAATTGAAGAAAGTGTCTCTCAGTTTTATCCATTTTTGCTTAGATAGTAAAATTCTAAGTAAAATTCCAAATTTTGGTTTAATTCCTAGAACCTAAAAAAATGGAGGGAGGGAGGGGGTGGTGAGTGAGATTAGATTCTTGAGAAATTTGGTAACCTTTCCCATTGAAGAGCTATTAGGACTTAAAAATTAAAAATTTACTATTTTTACAAGTAAGCATTGACTTATTAGTATATATTTCTATAGTATATATATCCCCCATAGTATATCCCCCACAGTATATATTTCCAAAAATAAACTGAGTTTTTAACACAATATAATTTTGAAAATGTACTTTTTTAAAAACCCTTGGTTTTTTTCATCACTTGTTTTACCTTTTATTAATTATATACTCTTTTTTAACCCACGTAGATAAAAAATTTCTTCAATACAACATTAACCATTTTTATATTTGAAATTTTTGTTTAGTGTTTTTTATTTTGATTTTATCCTATGTGTTTAACTAACTGTTTATGCATTATACGAGTATATTATGCAAGGTTTTCATATTGCGGACTAAAAATTTTAGTTGTACTTTTTCGTTTCGCGATCTCTTCCAAACGTTGGGACTATAGACAAAAATTATTTTAATTAAATAAATGGTAAATTTTTTACGATTTTGTTAATTTTGTCTCCAATGAAAAAATTAAATTTTTTAATTAAAATTTATGAAAAATTATTTAGTCAATAAACAGTAAAGTTCTCACTGTTTATTATACCGCCTATATAGTCAGTTAAAAATACTTTGTAATCAACAATGAGCAGACAAACTACTGTCTACTTTAATTTAATTTTATTGATTATTGCCCAATTTAATTAACACCAGAGAAATATGAAGGTTTTCCTCTCAGTTGGGGGTCTACAAAATTAAACATTTATTTTGAATTTTATTACATTACGTATAATTTTTTATTACATTTCAGCAGTAACTGTTTTTTCCAGTTTTAATTTTAATGTCAAAGTAAAGAAAAATTTATTGAAATTTTAAAACTATTAAAATTCGTATTTTTTCATATTAACTAAAAAAGGTTTACAAAATTTATCTTCTTCTTACCTTTATTCACATACTAAGTTAATTAATTGTATTCAATGTGTTTCGTTGATATCGTAAATGATTGAATACAAAAACAATGAGTGCGTTGGTTTCTTTCGCAAACGTACATTTAATGACAAACAGTTTCTTTACTTTTTCATCAAATGACCGTTTAATTTAAAAGTATCTAAAGAGTGCAAAAGCAATACATTTATTTTTATTGGATAGAAATTTTTTATAGTCATTAATTACATAATGTATTGATTATTTTCTTTAACCGATCCTATTATTTGAAGCTTTCAAACTTTTAAAAGAATTAAAAAATTTTTCAATGTATTTCTGGATTTTGTAATACTCAAAAAAAAATGAAACAGGAAATTAATTAAGAGAAGATTAAACATTTTTTAATTTTAGCCACAAATTTTGATTTAGAATAAATAAACCAGATGCAATGTTGATTTATAAAAATTATAATTTATGTGTTCTCAGCCTTAGTTCTTACAGCAATCCTTGAATTTTAAGAACGGATAGAGTAAATTTAATAAGTACACTTTTCCAATTTGTTTTTGTGTTAAAAATATATAGTTTATATATAATTTTATGAGGTGTGTGTGCCTGATTTGGCTACAGTACGTGTAGAATATTTTCAGTGGGTATCTAGTTTGTCTGATTTGTGCAAAGTAGCAAATATAATTAATTTTTAAAAAAATTCAATGAAAAACTTAATGAATTTTACATGAACTCTGCTTGTATACTTCGAACAAATTTCAATAGTTGAAGTTTTAAAAATTTTGTCACTATTATGGTATGTATATTTTTTCTTATTATAGATGCTTTTTAACAATAACTATGAATATGTCAAGAAACTACATTTACTGCATTTTAGTTGCAGGGATATACGACTTTAAGATACAGCCATTTCATTGCAATTTCTATTTTGAAAACAATAAATTTGTTTTTATTAAAATTCATCTTTAACTTATATTTAAGACTAGCTTGCGTCATTTTATATACGACAGCAACCAAAAACTGATTAATTCAAGATTCAAATTTAGTATATTTATTTTTTGTTAAAATTAGTTACGGTAGATTTTATTTCTGTATTTATCAGGTTCAAAAGAAAGTTTCAATTTATATTTTTTTTATTTAAAACTAGATCGAACAGGCATGAAATAAAATATAGCAAAACCAATATATGATTACCAGAATGATATAAGATTTATTTTTCACGGTCATCACGATTTCGGACAGAAATAAATAAAGCACTAAAGTTTTTAATTAAGTAGCCGAAGAAAATAAAAATCACCATAAATTATTAAAACAAAATCCAAATTTTCAGGGTTTTTCTTTTGGGTTTTTAAAATGAAAAATATTAATAAACATAACTATCTAAAAATAAAAGCTTGAACAATCAATTATTAAGTTGTAATTGTCAAATTAGAGGTCATACAGTAATTTATATTTTTAATTATAAAATATTACAAATATAGTGTGTACTTTGTCAAACCCTGTAAACGTTATCAAAAAACTGTTCGTCAACAAGAACTACTTTTATAAATTAGCACATATGTATTAGATATAGACTCAAGTGTATGGATCGGATCAGAATCCAAAAATAAATCGAATTAGCGATGTATGTCCGTCCGTCCGCACGATAACTCAAAAACTAAAGTAGCTAGGATCTTGAAATTTTCGCAAATTAGTTTTTTTGCAATAGCCGTCATCGCTATTTAAATCCAGCTGTTTTGGTCCATTTGTTCGGGTAGCTGCCATACAACTTCTTGTTTTATATGAGTATTACTCTGTACATATTACAGCTGCGTGTTTGAAATTTTGTCAAAAGTAGTTTAGTTTTATGGCCAAAGTTTCTAAAAAATTTTGTTGGTCTACTTCAGAGGATTCGAGTAGCTGCCGTACAACTACTTCTTTTATATGATCATTACACTACACCTAATAAAACTGTATGTTTGAAATTTTGCCAGAAGTAATTAACCGAATGATATAATGTATATGTTATGGTCATACGGGTATCCCCGAGTTGACACAGTCTTCTCTACTACCTACTTATATTTAATTTTTTCTAGCCTGTAAATGTTGATTATAATATTATTTGATTTTATTATATGATATTTTTTTAATTTTATTTAATTACATATTTTAATTGCAAATTATTAGTTAAAAAATCGTCAGTCATTTATTACCACTAATATTTAAAAAAAATTTTTTAGCTTAAATTATTTATAAATTTATCTAAACAAAATTTAAATGCTTAAAGGCAGGTTTTCATGAGAAAATTTTGCCCAGTATTCTTAACTTTAGAGAGAGAGGTATATAGTATACTCTCAATAGGAGAGAAAGATTAAAATGATTTCTTTTTATGGCAGCTTTTTATGCAATTTTTGACAGTTGAAATTTAAAACCTTTCATATGTTTTAAAAGTAAACAATCAATTTTTTACCTAAAAAAATTCTATTTAATGTTAATAAGTTTAAAATGAGTGGTGTTATATAATAAATAAAAGGAAAAAGACCTAAAAAAATCCTATTAAAATAAATATAGCGAAGTTAAGTACATAAGTGAATATAGTGAACGGTTATTTTATTTCTATTGTTAAAGTGAATCTCAATATTTTTCTGAAAGTATAAAACTTTCAAAAAGTTAATTTTAGTTCTTTATTTTAATAATAAAATTAGAAATCTCGTTTTAAAACAATATGAATAAGAAAGCCTTTGCGGATGCAATAATAAATCTGATTGCTGATGTGGATGCGGATTTACAAAAAAAAAAAGGTAAAAATTTTGATTTTGAAATTGAAGAATTTGATTTATCTTATGGAGAAAAAATACACAAACTAAAATTGTATAAAATAATTTTTAATGTTTGAATATAAAATAATGTTTATCTAAGATTGTTTTAGGTAACTTTGGAAATTTATAAAATTATATAGCGTATAATTGTGACTGTAAGATAAAATTTTTTTTCAATGGCTGAAAATTTTTTTATAGGTAACCATTTATTTTTGTTTCAGTAATAAGACAAAGAATGTTAGCAGAGATAACTAACAATAGCAATCAGATTTTAAATATGGACAAAGATGAAGATGCGCCAAAGAAAAAAAAAAAGAAATATTGGGTAAGGCCATATTTTTTAGAAAAAAACGATAGTGTATCACATCGGAATATTTTTGAATCCCTATCTAATCTAAACGATATGGAATTATTTAATACATACATGTGAATGAGCGCAATACTAGTGGAAGAACTATTATTGCTAGTTGGATCACATATAACGAAGCAGGAAGTTCTTAGAGTACCTATAAGCGCTAACATTCGATGAGTAATTACACTAAGGTTTGTAAAGGAAATTTATATTTTTGTTAATTCTTATTATTTAGCTACTTAATTTTAATTTTCATTTTTAGATATTTAGCAACTGGGGAATCTCAAAGATGCTTGTCGTTAGCTTATAAGTGTTCTGCAACAGCAATAAACTTTATTATAAGAGAGACAACAACAGCAATCTTGAGGTATTGAAAGACCAAGTTTTTATGACCGTAAATCAGGAAAATTTTAAAACGGTCGCTGAAGGTTTTCACACTCAATGGAATTTTCCTCGTTGCTTAGGTGTGATTGATGGGAAACACGTAATGATTCAAATAAGCTATTGATTTAAATTAGTAATACAAAATTTAATTTTCCAAAAAATTTTAGGCGCCTCCGAAGTCAGGATCGGATTACTTTAATTATAAGAAGTTCCACTCGCTTGTCCTGTTAGCAATTTGCGACCATAATTATAGCTTTATAATGTGTGATGTAGGAGCTTCAGGACGCCAAAGCGATGGAGGAATTTTCCGGCATTCAGTTTTTGGAAAAAAATTTTATGAAAAATCTCTACCGTAAGTAAAAAATATTAAATTCATTGTATATTATTTTTGTCCTATATGATATCTTTTTTTAGAATTGCAATCGCATCTGATGTGTGTGCTGAAATTAAAGACGTGCCTTATTTGTTTGTGGCAGATCATGCGTTTACTCTGACAAAAAATATGATGAAACCGTACATCAAAACCAATCTGACATAAACAAAAAGAATTTTTAACTATCGTTTGAGCAGAGCTCGTCGCATAATTGAAAATGCTTTTGGAATTTTATGCAGCAAATGGAGAATTTTTCGTTCTCCAATTATTTCAAAATTGGAAACCGTAATATAGCTTTAAATTTAAATTAATAAATACGTAAATTTTTTTATAATTAAGGTGGAAAACATCATAATGTCATGTGTATGCTTACACAACTGGCTTCGAAAACAGAGATGCAAAAACAAAATGATCAAAACAGATGATGTTGAAGAAAACGGAAAAATAGTTGATGGATCTTGGAGGACAGAGCCAAACAATTTGCAACCACTTCAACAAAACAACTTAAATTCGGCCAATGCTGCTAAGGAAATGAGAAACAGATTTGCTGAATATTTTGCCGACAACGGAGCTGTTTCGTGGCAACTGGATAGAATTTGAATTAATTTTATTCATATATACGGACAAAATATATTTATATATAAAAATATTTAGAAGCTTTAATTAATTAATATTTTTTTTAGTTTTAGGAGCGGACGAACGAACTAATTTCAAAAAAATCAAGTCTCATCCAAAATTTATATTTTTATTTTAGAATATCTATATTAAATGGAGTAGTAAAAATTGTATTTTTAAATATCTTTTTTAAATATTGTTTAATGTTGTTTAAATATTGTTTAAAGTTGTTCTTCAATTGTAATTACTTTCTGTGTGCCAAATTGTATAAAAATTGGGATATACATATATTAAAAAGATTATACTAAAAAGAAAATTAAAATTTTAATTAATTATATATTTAAATTTTTTCTTTTTTCCACACTACCCATGAGGTAAAGAAACAAGTGCGTTTTTTT